>OX602138.1:5086154-5095047 GCA_951449985.1 Falcaria lacertinaria
CGGCTAGCGTAGGCTTGCCTCTCCGGTGGGCCCTCCGATGCCTCTGCCGACGCTGGGCGAGCGGACACCTTAATCTCTTTCAAGGGTGCCGCCACCTTCGACTTTGGCTTCGAGGGGCCCTTCGGAGCGGCGACCGGAGATGGGGTCGGGGACCGTGACTTCCCGTCAACCCGACCCGCCTCCCATTCTCCTATGCTTCGCCGCACGAGCGACGGGCCTGCCTTGGTCACCGTCTTACTAGGGGACGTGGGAGGGTCCACGCTCCTGCGCGTTTTCTTGACTGGGGTGCGAAGGCCCATCATTTTTTCGGTGTATCAAGGGACGCGAACAAATAAATAATCAACAAAATATTTAAAATGTAAAATTGTATAATTTGTAAAATGGATTGGTGTCAATAAAGGTGTAAAGTGTATAAAAGTGTATAAAAATAGGTCAAGTCGAAGGCCCAATTAGGCCTTCAAAGGTCAATATAAAAATACGGGCTCAAAAGCCACCTGTCTTCCTTAGACACTAACTTAAATTAAATAAAATGTAAAAATCGTCAAAAAAGTCCTAAATCTTAATTTTTTGGGAACAAATGGGTGCGAAACTAATTGGGAAAGGGTCCAGGAAACCGACGCAACCTGTTCCAATCAATTCCGCAGCTAAAAACCGTTTGTTTCCGTCTTGTTGGAATAATTGTAAAAATTTCTCAGGTGGGTTAGGTTAGGTTAGGTTAGGTTTTTTTTTTTTTTTTTTTTTTAATTATGTTTCACGTCCCTCTGACATGGGGTCAGAGCCTTTTTGCATCCGGTTTCTTTTGTTATTTTCCAAATTCTCGTATATTAGTATTTTGAGTGGTTTGACTTCATTTATCGTTTTACTTTTAATATTTATCTTTATTCTAGTTTTAACTGTACTCTTATTTTTAACATTCTAATTTTCTTCTAGTTTAAATACAGTTTTTGATTCCCGTTGCAAATAATTTAAATTTTCAGATGATTATTTTCAAAATTTGGAGTTTTTATTTCAAAGTTTTCTAAATCGACATTCTATTTATTTTATTTTTTATCCGGCTTGCTATTTTATCTTACTATTTTACCTATTTCAAATTATAGACTTGTGGACGTCAGCGGCAGACCATCCATCCTGGGGAGACCCAGGCTGACGGTTGCCACCGCGGCCTTGCTGCTCCATCGCAAATGCTGGGGCATGTGTCAGCATGCGGCCAGTCATTTGCGATGTATATACCTTTGCTGACCGTCGGTGATCAACAATATCCATCCCCAGGTAGGAGGGTGCCACCGTCGTCCCCACTGACTTCTTTTCGCTCCGCACATCCCCAATCCTCTTGCTCCCTCCTGTACTCCGCCGGCACTCATCCACGCCATCGTAACTTCGGACTGGCACTGCTCTCCGGGTATTACGTCTCCCGGTGGAGACCCTAGTGTTATCACCAATTATCAGCCACCATGGCATGCCAGGTTTTTCTGCTTTTAACTGGGCCAGTTTCCCACGAAACTGGTCCCAGTTTTGTGACGCTGTATTAGTGCCGTGGTGAGCTGAGCCGGTGTGGTGGTCCACCGAGATCTGTACTTCCTCTGAGCAGGCCGTTTTGACGGCGTGGAGGGGTGCCTGCAGACTGAGCGCCTCATGACCGCCAGACCTAATGTCTGCTCGGTGATCGGCCTGACTCCACGTGGTGCCCTTAGGAGTACGCGATGCTGGCCCGAGCCAATGCGTCCCACTTGCGCCGCACCGGACACTCCGTACTAAACGCATTGTGGTCAGTCCGGTCCAGTTTGGCGCTGATGCAGTTGCAGCATCGTGGGACTGTATTGGTGGGCCAGTCCGCGCACTCGGACTTCATGTGAGGTCCCCCGCAGTGGCTACACTTGACGACGGTTTCTTCGCAGAACCGCCGCCCGTGCCCGTAGCCGAGGCAGAGTGAGCACTGTACGAGTGGCGAGTAGTCCGCCACTCGGACCCTTTGGAGGTCTACGTGTACCGCTCCTGCCTCAGTCACTCTCGACCATACTGCTGGGGACACCCGCATTACCACGTGGCCGGCCTGAGGGTTCCGAGCTTTCCTGCGAAAGCGGACCTCCAGCCGGACGTCTTCCGCATCGAGGCCTTCCAAAAGGTCCCGGTTCTGTATCCTCAGGGCGTTCATGATGTCCTCGTCGCTGTTATACGACAGAACGTCCCTGAGGATCAGAAGCGGGTCCTTGTTTTTGACGTCCTCGACGCAGAGCCGATCACCTGCAGTCCTGAGGCGCTCCTTCACCTTATCCCTTTCCGAAGCAGAGCCGCAGCCAATTATAATTTTCCTGTCTTTGGCCTTTCGTATCCTATCGACCCTGACCCACCCGTCCTTGGCGTTTATCGCCTTTCGGACGTGGGTCAGGACCTCCTCTCCCGTCTCCATCTCGTCCATGGAGGTGACCACCACCGAGTGCAGCGCGGCTTGTACCGGAACTCGTTGCTTGGTCCCAGCCGCAGCTACACCCGCATATGAGGCCCTCTCCACGGACGAGACCGACTCCCTGTGTTTCTCCATGACATCCTGTAGCTTACTCATCCTCTCATTACTTTCCTGTATTAACAATTTATGTTCTTCCAATCTTTTCATCAACTCATTTTCCTCCTTTTCCCTTTCTATTTCCTTCCCCATAGGTTTCGGCTGCGGCTCTTCCTTCCTTTTTTCTAGAACCATCTCCACGCCCCCAGCGGCTTCGGCCTCTTTGACCAGCTGATAGAGCCTGTCTATTGCCTGAGTAACTCCCGCCTTTATATCTGTTTTCAGATTGCGGGATTTACTTAGGAATAGCTTGGCTCTATTGAGGCAGGCCCTCGCCTCTGCTGCGCGGCTAGTAGGCCTCTCCGATGGGCTCCCCGATGCCTCAGTCAGCGAAAGGCGGGCGGTCACTTTACTCTCTATCGAGGGTGCCACTGCCCTCGCCTTTGGCTTCGGGGAGGACCTTGGAACAGTGACGGGAGATGGGGGCGGGGACCGTGATTTTCCGTCAACCCGACCCGCCTCCCATTCGCCTATACTTCGCCGCACCATCGAGGTTTTTGACGGGCCTGCCCTGGCCGCCGTTTTTTCAGGGGTCGTTGGAGGGTCCGCGCTCCTGCGCGCCTTCTTCACTGGGGTGCGAATACCCATCATCTTCCTGTTCTATCAAGGGACGCGAACAAATAAATAATCAACAAAATATTTAAAATGTAAACTTGTATAATTTGTAAAATGGATTGGTGTCAATAAAGGTGTAAAGTGTATAAAAGTGTATAAAAATAGGTCAAGTCGAAGGCCCAATTAGGCCTTCAAAGGTCAATATAAAAATACGGCCTCAAAAGCCACCTGTCTTCCTTAGACACTAACTTAAATTAAATAAAAATGTAAAAATCGTCAAAAGTCCTATATCTTAATTTTTTGGGAACAAATGGGTGCGAAACTGATTGGGAAAGGGTCCAGGAAACCGACGCAACCTGTTCCAATCAATTCCGCAGCTAAAAACCGTTTGTTTCCGTCTTGTTGGAATAATTGTAAAAATTTCTCAGGTGCAAAGTTCATATACCCAGTGACGACAAAGGGCGGGTGGGCGGGGAAAATTTTGATTTTTTATTGCAGGTATGGGCGCGGACCGACGCGGGCGAGCTCCGGGAAGTTAACAACAAGCATTTAAATGATACATCGTGCAGAAATTTTGAAGAAAACTCGATATTTAAGCAAAAAAGTGACTAAGTGAATTTTTTGAGGAAAATGACTAAATAAATCTGTGAAACTAATAGCAAGGGGTCTCTAATTTGTGTATCCGTGTAGTATACGACCTAGCGGATTGGTATCGTAACTGTAGAAATTTATTCCTAACTTTTAAATTTTCAATTCGATGTGTTTGTATAGGGATTTGCAGAGCTTAGGTAACCTCGGTTGCCTTGAAAAATTTGAAGTGTACTAATTTTGATTTTTTATTGCAGGTATGGGCGCGGACTGGTTAGGTTAGGTTAGGTTAGGTTAGGTTAGGTTAGGTTAGGTTAGGTTAGGTTAGGTTAGGTTAGGTTAGGTTAGGTTAGGTTAGGTTAGGTTAGGTTAGGTTAGGTTAGGTTAGGTTAGGTTAGGTTAGGTTAGGTTAGGTTAGGTTAGGTTAGGTTAGGTTAGGTTAGGTTAGGTTAGGTTAGGTTAGGTTAGGTTCCCCCTCGAAGGGTTCCCGGCTTGTCGTGCCGAGGGGGCTTAGTAGCTGTGGAAACACGGTGAAGCTAAGAGGAACCCGAGGTGGGTCGCTCCTGCCCTGTCGACTTATCGACTCGGTGAGGACGCGGCAACACCCGTTTAGGTGCAGGCGCATCTAGGCGGGGTTCGTTTGTCTCCTCATTCATTGAGGAGCAAACCTTTCGGCGGGTCCGCTGAGTCGGGTAGGCCGGACAGCGGACGGAGGCATGCTTAAGCATGCCGCCGTCGGGGGGCTTGGCTTTACCGCCCGGCCCCAGAGGAAGGACACCTCTAAGATAAAAAACCACCCAATCCCACGTTTTGGGAGCGCGACAAGGGGATGAATGGCCGTAGGGTTTGGTTATTAATAATTTTTATTATTAATAGCCAGCGGTCGCTAGCGCTCCCACCTGCTGGTACCTGCCGACCCCAGCAGTATATAGGCTTACTCGGGTATTTAAGGCTCTGCCCGGGCTGACATATATTTCCTTTATACTCGTGGGACTTGATATGGATAAGTTAAAAAAAACCAAAACCGAAAACGATGTAGTGGGAGATAAAGTACCTCTGGTACTAGTGGAGCGGATAGGCGTGCAGTCAGATTCTGACAGCGCGTCTAGCCACATGAGTGTGGCGAGTGCGGCGAGCGTAAATTCAAAACGCTTGCGCAAGCGCCCGAGAGAGGGTGCAGACTCAGGGTCGGGCTCGGCCCTGAGCGACACAGCGGTGCCGGCCCCCAAGGTCGGTGCCAAAAAAGGAGGGAGAGGTAGGCCCGTTACTACCGGCAAATATGTCGGTATCGGCCTATCCAGGCTTGAGGCTGCGGCTGCAACTAAGGCCGCAGCAGTCGCCGACAAATTGGAGGACGACGAGCGGCAGATTGCGGCTCTGACGAAAAGGGTGACGGAAGGGAGAGTCACCCGTTTGTCGGAGTCGTCGTCTGCCGTCTCTGATATAGAAGTCGAGGCAGAGGACCTTCCTGCCGCAGACCTGAACCAGAGAGTGGCCGACGCGGTTGCGGTTATTAAGAGGGTGAGCAGGGTCTCGAAGGGCCTTAGCGGCTGCAGCCAGAAGGCACTTAAAGAGGCCTCGGTCTCCATTTTAGAAAGTGCCCAGGTGCTTATGACCCGCACCGCAACTGAAGAGACGGCGCTGCTGCGGGCTCAGAACGCGAAGCTCGCAGCGCAAATGGCGGAGCTCCGCAAGGAGCATGAGGAGCTCAAGGCCGAGATGGCTGAATTCCGCCGCGAGCACCTCAGGCGCGAAGCGGGCCTTCCGCACGCAGCGCCGCAACCGCAACCGCAGTCACAGGAGACGGAGTTGACTCGCCTGATCCGTCAGGAGATGGCGAGTTTCAACGCGCGATTCTCGGTGCTTGAGGGGAGGATTTTACGTCCCCCTCTAGCTGCAGACCAACGCAGCACACCGACACCGACATATGCGGCTCAAGCAGCAGCGCCCCGTGCCGCCCAACCGGCACAAGCGGCTGCTGCTGCAGAAAAAAGGACGGTCCCAACTGCCGCCTCGCAAACAAAAACTGCGGGGCCTAAATCAAATAGGCAGTTAAAGAAGGAGGTGAAACTGGCCAGAAAGACAGGTGCTACGGCTGCTCCGCCTGCACAAACTGCTAGGCCAGTAACGCACGAACCCGCCACTAGACCTGAGGCGGAGTGGGCGGTTGCGGGCGCCGCCAAAAAGTCCAAAAAAGACCGACAGTGGGCCAAAAAGCAGGCCCAGAAGGAAAAAGCGGCGGCCAAGCGCCAGACCGAGAGGCTCAGTACCCCCCGCTCCACAGCGGTAGTTCTGACCTTGCAGCCAGGGGCGGAGGAGCGGGGTCTCACATATGCCGGGATCCTGGCAAAGGCGAAAGCCGAGATTTCGCTGAGTGATCTCGGCATAACGGGCCTCCGGTGTAAAACAACCGCTACCGGTGGCCGCCTGCTGGAAATTTCGGGAGCTACAAGTGGTCCCAAGGCAGACGCCCTCGCCGATCGGCTCAAGGCGTCCCTAGGCCCGGATGACGTAAGAGTGTCCAGGCCAACCAAATGTGCAGATCTGCGCATTTCGGGCCTGGACGACTCCGTCACTGAGGAGGAGGTCGCCGCTGCCATCTCCAAGGCCGGAGGATGCCCGCCGGAGCAAGTCAAGGCGGGCACGATACGTCGGGGAGTTGCCGGTCTTGGGACTATTCATGTCAGCTGTCCCGTAGCGGCGGCCAAAAAGATTGGAGGGAAACGGCTCCTGGTAGGATGGGTCTCGGCGCAGGTCGCGCTCCTAGCGCCCAAGCCCTATCGGTGCTACCGCTGTTTGGAAGGAGGACATGCGGGGGCACGGTGCACCGCTGGGGTAGACCGCAGCCAAATGTGCTTCCGCTGCGGTCAGCCCGGTCACAAGGCTGGCACTTGCACTGCCACGCCGCACTGCGTCATCTGTGCGGCGTCTGGCAAGCCGGCCGACCATCAGACCGGGTCAAAGGCCTGCGCCAGGCCCAAGAAGACCAGTGCCAGGAGACAGCCGGCTCATCCGCCGGCAAGTACCACGGACAGGACGGAGAAGGCAACCAGCTCCTCGCAGCCGGTTCACCCGCCGGTTGCGGCAGAACATCCGCCGAGGGCTGGGGAGGAGACAACGGCCATGGACACTCTATAATGGCCCTACGTCGTCTCCTCCAAGCCAACATAAACCACTGCGCCAGGGCTCAGGATCTCTTGCTCCAGAGCATGGCGCAGTGGTCGATCGATGTGGCAGCTGTCGCCGAGCCGTATTCTGTGCCACCCAGGGATGACTGGGTGTGTGACACGAACCGCTCGGTGGCACTGATCATGAGGTCTGCCGCCGACACCCTTCCCTTCGAGGCCGTCACCCGAGGGCGGGGCTATGTCGCGGCAATTTGGGGAAACGTCATGGTCGTGGGGGTGTATTTCGCCCCCAGCCTTTCTCTCGCCGACATGGAGGATGCCATCCTGGAGTTGGGCACGGTCGTCAGTCGTAGCCATCCTCGTCCCGTGATCGTCCTGGGGGACTTCAATGCCAAATCCACGGCTTGGGGCTCCCCGGCTACGGATGCGCGGGGCGAGTTAGTGGAGGAGTGGGCGGTCGAGCAGGGCCTGCTTCTCCTGAACCGGGGTTCCGTGCGGACGTGCGTGCGGCAGTTGGGTGGGTCTATAGTGGACCTATCGTTTGCTAGCCCCGCTCTCGCGCGCACTGTCCGGGACTGGCACGTACTGGAGGAGGTGGAGACGCTGTCCGATCATCGATATATTCGATTTAGCGTCTCCGCCCAGACCTCGGTTGGGCCGGTCCAAGCGGCCCCGGTGGGCGTTGGTGATGGCCCGCGTTGGGCGCTGAAGCGGCTGGACAGGGAAGCCCTCCTGGAGGCCTCTATCGTCAAGGCTTGGCTGGACTCTCCGGACAGGCCAAACAGCATTGACGAGGAGGCGGAGTGGTTTCGGGAGAGCATGTCGCACATCTGCGACGCTGGCATGCCCCGAGTCCGGCCGCTACCATCCAGGCGCCAAGTGTACTGGTGGTCGCAGTCGATTGCGCAGTTGCGCATCGCATGTGTGCAGGTGCGGCGCCAGTATGCAAGGTGCCGAAGACGCCGCCGCCCCCCCTTTACGGCGGCGGCCGAACAGGAAGAGGCGGAACTATACAACCGCTATAGAGAGGCGAAAAGCGCCCTCCAGCTGGCCATTGTTAGGGCAAAGGCCCAGGCCAACGAAGAGCTGCTGGAGACTCTGGACCGAGACCCGTGGGGACGCCCCTACCTTATGGTACGGGGCAAGTTGCGCCAATGGGCTCCCCCACTGTCCCAGAGTCTCCAGCCACAGCTGCTGGAGGAGGTGGTGTGTGCGCTGTTTCCGTCGAGACCGGAACACACACCACCGGCTATGGTTCCGCCTCGCAATGCGCCCAACGCGGAAGACGACACGGACGACAACGTGCCCGAAGTGACCCGGGCAGAGCTGAGAGTGGCGGTGGCTCGCATCAGGAACACCGCCCCAGGGCCCGACGGCATTCCAGGTCGTGCATGGGTCCTGGCCATGAGGGCTCTTGGGCACCGACTAATGGGGCTCTTAAGCGCATGTTTGGAGCGGGGCCAGTTTCCAAGACGGTGGAAGACCGGAAAGCTGGTCCTGCTCAAGAAGGAGGGGCGCCCCGCGGACTCATCGTCTGCGTACAGGCCAATCGTGTTGCTGGACGAGGTGTGTAAGATCTTTGAGCGTATCATCGCTAGTCGCCTCGTCCAGCACATGACCAGGGTCGGGCCAGAGTTGGCGGACAACCAATTTGGTTTCCGCCAGGGGCGCTCCACGGTGGATGCGATCATGCGCGTGAGGGCCCTTGCGGAGGAGGCAGTCGCCCGGGGTGAGGTGGTCTTGGCGGTGTCGCTCGATATCGCCAACGCTTTTAACACCTTGCCCTGGAGTACCATCCGAGAGGCACTCCGGTACCACGGGGTGCCGCGCTACCTCCAACGCATTGTCGGGGCCTATTTGTCGGCAAGGTCGGTGGTATACCCGGGTCGAGAAGGATGGGGTCGGCGAGAGATGTCGTGCGGCGTTCCGCAGGGTTCGGTGTTGGGGCCGCTCCTGTGGAACGTGGGGTACGACTGGGCTCTGCGCGGTGCGCTTCTCCACGGCGTCGGCGTCATTTGTTACGCCGACGATACGCTAGTCACAGCGCGTGGGAAGTCGTACC
>OX602139.1:0-75000 GCA_951449985.1 Falcaria lacertinaria
GACTCGTGAGAGGTTATTGAAGCAGTGGATAGATTGTATAGACTCGTGAAAGAAGCAGAAGAAGGAAAGCCGTATAGAAGGGATGATATAGGAAAGAACTTGAGGAGAGAAAGTGAGGAGGAAGGAAGCGAAAAGGAACAGAAAGGCAATCCAAATCAGGAGAAGGAGGAACTAATTAAGAAAATGGAAGAACACGGCAAACTACTGAGAGAAAACAAGGAGGAAATGGAGCAGCTAAAAGATACACTGAAGAAACATCAGGAAATACTGGAAGAAAGGAGGACATATGCAAGTGTGGTGGCCACCCCATCCGCAAGAAAACCTATGGAGGGTATGGCCATGCACTCGGTCGTCATAACATCAAAAGACGAAAATGAGACTGGTGACCAGGTCTTTGAACAGATAAGGAAGGTAGTAAACGCTAAGGAGGAGGGACTGAGGATTGATAAAATCAGAAAGGCAAGAGATAGGAAAGTTATAGTGGGATGTAGAACACAGGAAGAGATAAGGAAGGTTAAGAACAGGATAAGTGCAGTGGGGGGGCAGTTGAATGTGGAGGAGATCCAAAACAAAGACCCACTTGTCATCTTATATGGGGTTCTAAACAATAACTCGGATGTTGACATTTTGACGGCCATAAAGGCTCAAAATAAACATTTGCTGAGGGAGGTGAGTGGAGAGAGCGATAGGATGGAGGTCAGATTTCGTAAAAGAGCCAGGAATCCGCTCACAGCGCATGTCGTAGTTAGGGTCTCCCCGGTCATATGGAGCCGGCTGACCGAAGCAGGAGTAGTGCATATTGATCTTCAGAGGATCAGAGTCGCTGACCAATCCCCCCTAATACAGTGTTCGCGCTGTTTAGGGTATGGACATGGGAAGCGATTCTGTCACGACACTCTAGATGTATGTGGTCACTGCGGAGGTCCACACCTGAGGACGGAGTGTGCCGATTGGCTCGCGGAGGCTCCTCCCAACTGCTGTAACTGTCGCAAGGCTAACCTTGACCGAGTGAACCACAACGCTTTTAGTGCTGACTGCCCTGTGAGGAAGAAGTGGGACGCTTTAGCGCGGTCAACGGTGGCATATTGCTAAGGTGGTCCCGGGCGGAAACGAAGAAGCAGTCAATATTCCTTCAAAAGGAAATTATAGTGTGGTCCAGGCAAACCTCCAAAGGAGCAAACTCGCAACAGCCGAACTAATGGTGGCAGCAGCAACGTCCAAAATAGCATTCGCTATGGTTCAGGAACCCTACATTGGCCGTACAGGGCGTATGAAGGTCTATCCAGGTACCAGGGTAGTACAGTGCGATCGAAACCCTGAGACAGTAAATAAGAGTGCCATTGTACTCTTCGATGATAACATCAACATCACGCTGTGCCCAACGCTCACGACACATAACATCACAGTCGCTATATTGAGGACCAGAGCGTGGAAGATAGGAGTGGTATCAATATATCTGGAAGGGGATAAAGCAATTGAGCCATATGTCGAATGGATAGAAAAAGTGATGAAGGAGATAGGAACAAGGAATGTGCTAGTGGGAGGAGATGTTAATGCTTGGAATACATGGTGGGGAAGTGAGAGGGTGGATTATAGGGGAGAAATTATGGCGGGAATGTTAGAGGATTTGGAATTGCAAATATTAAATAGGGGAAATGAGCCAACTTTTGATACCATTAGGGGGGGAAAGCGATTTACCAGTTTTGTAGATGTCACGGCGTGTTCAGTAGATATGCTGGGGCGCGTGGACAACTGGAGAGTCGACGGAGGTATGACGAGCTCGGACCACAAGGCAATTTTGTTTGATCTTAATTTGGAAAAATCAAAAGGAAATGATATAAAAAGAACGACGAGGATATATAACACGAAGAAGGCAAATTGGAGTCAGTTTCGTACGAAACTAACCCAAATTTGGAGGGATGAGAAATTAAATAAAACCGAAATAGATAAAATAAATAGTAAAGAATCGTTAGATGATATAGTAAATAAATTTGTTAATACAATTAAAGAAGTAAGTGATCAAACAATACCCAAAGTGAGCAACAAAACACAAACAAGATTGCCTTGGTGGTCCGAAAAACTCGACAAGATGAAGAAGGAGGTGGCTACGAAAAAGCGCAGGATAAGATGCGCCGCGCCCATTCGTAGAGCCTGGGTGGTAGAACAGTACCTTCTCGCAAAGGAAGAGTACCAGCTGGAGGCAAGAAAAGCCCAAACCGCCGGTTGGAAGGGCTTTTGCGAGAAGCAGGACCGCGAGAGTATGTGGGATGGGATATACAGGGTGATAGGCCGCACGACTAAAAGAAACGAGGACGTTCCTCTGGTCCAGCATGACAAAGTTCTGGGAGCAGAGGCATCTGCGGGACTATTAGCTGAGACTTTTTACCCGCAAGATGACACACAAGGCGATAACGCAGACCACAAGCAAGTACGAGAAGCAGCTAACAGAGTGAATGAGTTGACAGATGGTGAACCATGTGATCCCCCATTCACAATGGAAGAAATGCGGTGGGCTGCGTCCAGCTTTAATCCCAAGAAGGCACCGGGACTGGACGGACTCACGTCGGATATATGTTTGGCGGCTATCGCCCTGAATCCAGACCTATTTTTGGCAATTACAAACAGATGCCTAGCCCTTCGCCACTTCCCCACCATCTGGAAGGAGGCAGCTGTTGTAGTGTTGCGAAAACCCGGAAAGGAGGACTACACGCACCCTAAATCCTACAGGCCAATCGGACTCTTGCCTATTTTCGGGAAAATTCTTGAAAAAATGCTGATCAGGAGAATTAGGTGGCACACTCTGCCCGATATGAGTCAGCGTCAATTTGGCTTCACACCACAGCGCAGCACCGAAGACTCCCTCTATGTCATGATGCAGAAAATAAAAGAAAACCTAAAGGCCAAAAAGATAACTACAATGGTTTCACTTGACATAGAGGGAGCCTTCGATAGCGCGTGGTGGCCTGCTATACAATGCAGATTGGCGGAGACAAAATGCCCTGCAAACTTACGGCGCCTGGTAGATGACTACCTTTCCAACAGGAGGGTAAGAGTAAGGTATGCCGGCGCTGAGTGTGCTAGGGAAACCACAAAAGGGTGCGTGCAGGGATCGATAGGGGGCCCAACTTTTTGGAATCTGCTGTTGGACCCACTATTGAAGGAACTGGAGTTACGTGGAGACTACTGTCAGGCATTTGCTGATGATGTGGTTCTGATTATCTCCGGTGATACAGCATTGGAGGTCCAGAGGCAGGCGAACGCCGCCCTCGAACATGTTCGGATGTGGGGGGTCAAGAACAAACTTAAATTTGCCCCGCAAAAAACTAAAGCAATGGTTATAACCAACAAATTGAAATATGACTCCCCACATCTGACCATGGGCGGGATAGGCGTCGAACTGTCTCGGGAAATTAAGATCCTCGGACTAACAATCGATGACAAACTGACTTTCAACACCCATGTATCAAATGTCTGTCGCAAGGCATTGAACTTGTATAAACAGCTTTCAAGGACCGCGAAAATTCACTGGGGTCTGGGGTCGGAGATAATCAGGACCATATATACGGCGGTAGTGGAGCCTATCATTATGTATGCTGCAAGTGCGTGGGCACCTGCAGCGGACAAACTTGGTGTGAGGAAACAGCTCGACGCGGTCCAGCGCGGCTTTGTTCAGAAAATCTTAAAGGCGTATCGGACGGTCTCCTTAAACGCGGCCCTATTACTCGCTGGACTGCTTCCTTTAGATATTAGGATCAGAGAAGCAGCTTCACTTTACGAAGTGAAGAAAGGGTTATCTCAGCGGATAATAGGTGACCGAGAGATTGAAAAACCGATTTCCCATACGGACACGCCACATCCCGCGGAGCAAAAGAGCCTTCAGTTCAGTTGTTTGGCTGACGGTGCACAAATGGAGCAGTACGAAAACAATGACCTGAAGATTTTCACAGACGGCAGTAAGATACAGGGGAAGGTCGGCGCGGCACTCTCCATATGGAAAGGTGCAGCGGAGACCAAAACCCGAAAGCTGAAACTGGATCATTTCTGCACCGTCTACCAGGCGGAATTGTTGGCTCTACTCGAAGCAACAAAGCAAGCGTGTAAAATCGCGGCAAATAGTTGCAATATATATTGTGACTCTAGATCGGCTCTTGAAACAGTCGTTAATAGTGTTTCCCTTCATCCTCTTGCTGTAAAAACAAGAGCAAACATACATAAAATCAAAGAGCAGGGTAAAGAATTACATCTATTTTGGATAAAGGCTCACGCAGGGATGGAGGGTAACGAAAGAGCTGACGTGCTTGCAAAAGATGCTGCCCTGAACACGAAGACTAGACCGGACTATGACATGTGCCCGGTTTCATTCGCCAAGCGACAAATCCGCTTGGAATCGCTTAACGAATGGAACCGGCGATACAAGCAGGCTGAGACGGCCTCAATAACTAAGACTTTCTTCCCGGACGCGACAAAAGCATACCCAGTCATAAAAAAGATAGCGCTAGACTCAGTGGCAGTACAGGTAATGACAGGGCATGGCGGTTTCTCGGAATACCTACACCGGTTTAAGTGTAAGGAAAGCCCGGCGTGTCTGTGTGACCAGGCGAAAAGCGAGAGCGCTCTGCACGTGGTGGCAGAGTGCCCTGTATATGGAAAAGAGAGACATCATGTAGAAATGGAGCTAGATATTGACATAAAAATTGAAAATATAAGCAAAATAATAGAGAACAAAAATAATAGAAATAAATTTATTGAGTTTTGTAAAGAAGTAGCAATAAAAGTTGCAAATAAAAACAAGTAAACATTAAAAGATAAACAATTCGTATATTATGCTGTATTAAATGTACAGATAAATATACATGCAAAATATATAAAAGTAAATGTAAATCATTAAAACGTTAAAACTGTGCCCAAGTAAATTCCTTCTTATTAAAAAGGCTAATATAATAATAAAAGCCAAAACAAATAGGCAAAAACTAACTCTGATTACGTCAGAGGAAACTGCATTTTATAATTTAAAAAAAACCTAACCTAACCTAACCTAACCTAACCTAACCTAACCTAACCTAACCTAACCTAACCTAACCTAACCTAACCTAACCTAACCTAACCTAACCTAACCTAACCTAACCTAACCTAACCTAACCTAACCTAACCTAACCTAACCTAACCTAACCTAACCTAACCTAACCTAACCTAACCTAACCTAACCTAACCTAACCTAACCTAACCTAACCTAACCTAACCTAACCTAACCTAACCTAACCTAACCTAACCTAACCTAACCTAACCTAACCTAACCTAACCTAACCTAACCTAACCTAACCTAACCTAACCTAACCTAACCTAACCTAACCTAACCTAACCTAACCTAACCTAACCTAACCTAACCTAACCTAACCTAACCTAACCTAACCTAACCTAACCTAACCTAACCTAACCTAACCTAACCTAACCTAACCTAACCTAACCTAACCTAACCTAACCTAACCTAACCTAACCTAACCTAACCTAACCTAACCTAACCTAACCTAACCTAACCTAACCTAACCTAACCTAACCTAACCTAACCTAACCTAACCTAACCTAACCTAACCTAACCTAACCTAACCTAACCTAACCTAACCTAACCTAACCTAACCTAACCTAACCTAACCTAACCTAACCTAACCTAACCTAACCTAACCTAACCTAACCTAACCTAACCTAACCTAACCTAACCTAACCTAACCTAACCTAACCTAACCTAACCTAACCTAACCTAACCTAACCTAACCTAACCTAACCTAACCTAACCTAACCTAACCTAACCTAACCTAACCTAACCTAACCTAACCTAACCTAACCTAACCTAACCTAACCTAACCTAACCTAACCTAACCTAACCTAACCTAACCTAACCTAACCTAACCTAACCTAACCTAACCTAACCTAACCTAACCTAACCTAACCTAACCTAACCTAACCTAACCTTTTTTTTTTTTTTTTTTTTTTTTTTTTTTTTTTTTTTTTTTTTTTTTTTTTTTTTTTTTTTTTTTTTTTTTTTTTTTTTTTTTTTTTTTTTTTTTTTTTTTTTGACCCGGGAAAATCCTTTATGGATACCACCCGGCTCCGGGGGGAGCAGAGTGGTTATGTGGGAGTCCTCGCCTGAGGGGCCTTACTACCCCCACGGGGGGGGTAGTAAGTGAGGTTACCCACTAAAAACCCGGGATGAGCAGTCTGCCGCCTAGTCGGGGCGAGATGGGGTAGCGTTAGCAATCACCATCTCGCCCCGGCGGTTGGCCCGTCACCGGTGACGGGCCCCGGCCAAGGGAGGGATGACCCAGCTCATTAGGGCCATCCCCCAGACGTGTGGGATCGTGCAAGCCAGTGGAGAATCCCCCGACTCTCCACCGATGATCCGCACAGCACTAGGATAGAGCGAGAAGGCGCCCGAATCGCCTTCTCCTTCCACCAGTTCGTCTACGCCGGAGCGGGTCTGCGAGGACGTCGTCCTCCCTCGCCCGCTCCGCAGCCTCTTTCTGCGCCATCACCTCTTCGCAGAAAGAGACCACCGCCTGCCACGATCCGTCGCTGCCGAGCATAGCGTTAACCACACTCGGCAGCGACAGATCTGCGCCTATGACCGCTGTGAGGGTGTGCCGCATGGGACTCCACGCGGCACACTCCTCCAGCGTGTGGAGCGCCGTGTCTTCTGGCGCTCCACACTCGTGACAGGCGGGGGTCGCCTCACGTCTTGCGATGTGATGCAGGTACTTTCCGAAACATCCATGCCCGGAAAGCACCTGCACCAATCGGAAGGTGAGCGACCCGAATCGCCGCCCTACCCACCTCCGAAGGACCGGGCGAATGGCATCCACCGTCCTCTGTCCAGGGACCGGTGGAGCCAGGTCCTCCGTCCACCGCCGCAACAGGGCGGCCCGCGCCTGCCGTCGCATGCGCGTGACCTCCTCCCACACTGGAGGCTCCCCGCGGGTTCTCCTCGCCGCCACGAAGTGGTACACTTCGGCGAGGACCTCCGCTTGGAGCTCCCAGGGGGGATCACCGGCCAACGCGCATCCCGCCGTCCAGGACACCGTCCGGTACCCGCGTATCGCCCTCGTCGCGATGACCCGCTGCGGACGACGCAGCAGGGCCTTATTGGCGCGACCGAGGGCGTCCACCCAGACAGGTGCCCCGTACAAGGCCATACTCCGGATCACTCCGGAGTACAGGCGACGACATGTGGCGCTCGGGCCGCCCACGTTGGGCAGCAGCCTCCCAAGGGCGGCAGCGGCGCCTATGACTTTTGGGGCCAGTTGAGTGAAGTGGGCCCCAAAAGTCCACCGCCCGTCCAGGATGAGACCCAGGTACCTCATCTGGGTCCCAACCCGGACCAGGACCCCGTCCAGGTCTATCCTCGTTCCTGGAGGGGGTCCCCCCCGAGGCCCATGGAACATTAGGGCCTCGGTCTTGGAGAGGGCGACCTCCAGCCCCAGGGCACGTATGCGGCCGACCACGAGTGTTGTGGCCACCGTGGCCCGCCGCACCGTCTCCCCGAGGTCCCTCCCCTTGACTACGACTAGCGTGTCATCCGCGTAGCACGCAACCCGCATACTTGCGGGAAACGTGCCGCGGAGCACCCAGTCGTAGCCAATGTTCCACAGGAGCGGTCCCAACACTGACCCCTGTGGAACCCCGCAGGACACGCGACGTCGCCTCAGACCGTCGCGTCCCTCCACCAGGACCTCGCGGTCCCGGAGGTAGTCGGCCAACAGCCTACGCAGATACAGGGGCACTCCGTGATAGCGGAGCGCCTCCCGTATTGTCCCGTGCGGTAGGCTGTTGAAGGCGTTGGCAATGTCAAGCGAGACAGCCAACGCCTTTTCCCCCCCGCCGACTGCGTCCTGCGTCCACCCCTTGATCCAGAGCAGGGCGTCTATCGTTGACCGCCCTGCCCTGAATCCGAACTGGGCCTCTGAAAGGTCAGGCCCAGTTCCCCCCAGGTGCCGGATGACACGGGAAGCCACTATTCTCTCCAGCAGCTTCGCCGTGTCATCCAGCAGCACGATTGGCCTGTATGCGGCGTGCGAGTCTGCGTCTCGCCCTTCCTTCCGCAACAGGCACAATCGCCCGTCCTTCCAGAGCTTCGGGAACTGACCCGACGTGAGGCACGCGTCAAACAGTTCCCGAAGCTGACCGCCCATCTCCCTAAGGGCGATCCTGAGGATCCGCCCGGGAATCCCGTCTGGTCCCGGGGCAGTCTTCTTGCCTCTCAGGCGGGAGACTGCTACCTCCATCTCCACCTCTGTTATAGGCGGAATGGAGGCCGGGTCCTCCTCCTCCTGGAAGGACGGGGTGGCCATCGGTGGAGGGGTGTAGTGGGGGTCGCTGTCGGGGAATAGCCCCCCCAGCACCCTCTCCAGGAGCTCTGGCTCCAGGGACTCCGCGATAGGGGGCGCTCTGCCCCGGAACTTATTCCGGGCAGACTTATAAGGGCGCCCCCATGGGTCCCTGTCGAGGCCCTCCAGCTGCTCGCACCAGCCGAGGGCCTTAGCCCGGCCGATGGCCAGCTTCAGCTCCTGTTTGGCTATCTTTACATTGCCATACAGGAGCTGCTCGGCCGCCAGCTGCTCCGCCGGCAGCTGGTCGTAACCTAACCTAACCTAACCTAACCTAACCTAACCTAACCTAACCTAACCTAACCTAACCTAACCTAACCTAACCTAACCTAACCTAACCTAACCTAACCTAACCTAACCTAACCTAACCTAACCTAACCTAACCTAACCTAACCTAACCTAACCTAACCTAACCTAACCTTTTTTTTTTTTTTTTTTTTTTTTAACGTGGGTAATCCTCATGGATACACAGCCCGCTCGGGGGAGCGGACTGGCATGTTGGACTCCCGCCCTGAAAAGGGCAAACCTACCAACTAAACCCCCACGATGTTCCTCCTCACCGCAGAGTGGCGGGGCCACGGGATCGCTTTCGCATGCAACCGCGACCCCGCCAGCGGTAGCCGCCTACGGCAGCTCCTCCTCGGGGGGAGCGAAGGCGCCCCCCCATACTCCTCGTGTAGGGCTCGCCGGAACATGAGGCGAGCCCTCACTCTCGGCCTCCCGTTCCTAGTTGGGTAGCTGGTCCCCCCGAACCAGCCACCCCGGGAGGCCATGGGAGCCAGGAGTGCGTGCGCAAAGTGCCCGCGCTCCCAGCCCCCGGCGGCGGACCTGATCTGTGGCTCCGCCGCCAGCCACTCGACGGCCGCGGCACCACGCTTCCGCCACGACCGACCCACCACACCGCATCAGGTGGTGCGGCACCACTGGGTCGCGGAGGATAGGGAGAGCGGCGCATCGTTATACCGACACTCCTCTTCCCCCGCGACCGCGCTGGGGCTGCGCAGGAGAGGTACGGGCACCCCCACAGATGCAGCCGGTCTGCGGCGGCCGGAGTCGGGCACCTCCGCCACCCTTGCAGCCGGTCCGCGGTAGTGGAGTACCCGGGATCCAAACGCAACGCAGCCCCCGTCGCGTCAGACGCGACCCCCGCCGCCGCATCAGGTGGTGCGGCACCACTAGGTCGCGGAGGATAGGGAGAGCGGCGCATCGTTATACCGACACTCCTCTTCCCCCGCGACCTCGCTGGGGCCGCGCCGGAGAGGTACGGACACCCCCACGGGCCGCGAGGATCGGACTACGGCGGCAGAGTGCGGCAGCTCCGCAGGCCGCAGCCGACCCGCGGCAGTGGTGTGCCCGGAATCCAAACGCAGCGCGGCCCCCGTCGCGTCCGGACGTCTCAGGACGCGACCCACCTCGGGTTCCTCTTCGCTTCACCGTGTGTGGTGTCCCACGGCTACTGAGCCCCCTCGGCACGACAAGCCGAGAACCCGTCGAGGGGGAACCTAACCTAACCTAACCTAACCTAACCTAACCTAACCTAACCACGCGATTTCATAATCAAAAACAAAGCTTAAACCACTAGTGTGATACCTTTTTAGAATCCTCTCAGCATCTCCTAACACCTTAAAACCTTAAAATAGACTCTTTCTTAAAATCCAAAAACTTAACAAAATTTTTTCGCCTAAAACTATTTTTTCATATTTTCTTAAAATTTTCACCTTTTTCTTCTGTTTTTTGCACCATGGCAGCTCCCTGTAGTGTCCCGTAGTCCGTCTGCATCGTTTCTATCCGCCTTCTGTGGAAAAAACGCAAAAATTAATTAATACTCGAAATTTGCACAATTGCACAATTGCACAGCATACCGAGGTTACCTAAGCCCTGACAATACAATACAATTTACGCGATTTCATAATCAAAAACAAAGCTTAAACCACTAGTGTGATACCTTTTTAGAATCCTCTCAGCATCTCCTAACACCTTAAAACCTTAAAATAGACTCTTTCTTAAAATCCAAAAACTTAACAAAATTTTTTCGCCTAAAACTATTTTTTCATATTTTCTTAAAATTTTCACCTTTTTCTTCTGTTTTTTGCACCATGGCAGCTCCCTGTAGTGTCCCGTAGTCCGTCTGCATCGTTTCTATCCGCCTTCTGTGGAAAAAACGCAAAAATTGCCCCGCCCACCCACCCGTTCTCGTCATCGGGTATATCAACTCGGTACCGTAGAAATTTTAAAACTTCAATATAAAAATTATTTAGCAGTCAGATAAGGTATTAGGGTTACCATGGAGCCACAAAAGGGTCATGTGAATCCACTCGTCGCACAAATAGCTCGATTATCGCCCACAAACGACTCAGATGCTGAGGAGTATAGGGATGCTGTCTCGGTGTCGCAGCTCCCGGCGCCCAAGCGGCAAACTGAGACTGCCTCAAAGCTCCCGAAGCTCCCTGGTACATCGGAGGATGTAACAAACATCAAGTCTTACGTTGAACTCACATCAAAGCTCACCAAATGCATCACGACAGCTATTAATGAAGGAAAAAGCGTAACTGCCTCAAACAAGCGCCTCATCGCGGCAGCTGCTGAGGAGATCCTGAGGGCTGTTGCCCTAGTCCCCACGCTGGTTTCAGCACCGGTCGCAGCACCTCCCCCTCGCCTATCAGGAACACCTGCAACAGAAAATAATATTAATAAAATACACATAGAAGAAGACATTATTAAAACAATACAGATAGAATTAAATAAAATACAAAAGGACACCAGTGAAATAAAGAATATAGTAAAGCACTTACCTCAGTCTCCCCAGGTATTACCTGCTAGGTCCTACGCAGCTGCTGCCTCCCAACCTAAGCCCAAAACCATCACCGGTCACATACCTGCGAGCAAGCCCGCCCTGATCGTTTCGGCTAAAAGCGTGTCGGCGACAAGCGAAGAGGTTGTATCGCTGTGGCGCAAAAGCATTACCTTCAGGGAGGTCAGCTATGCTCCAGCGAAAATCCAACCCGTGTCCAACAATAAGCTGCGAGTGGAGTTCGACAGTGTTGCGCAAAGGGACGAGACCCTGAAAAAATTGGAAAACGCGAAAGATGTGCAGGCGGAAGCGGCGCGTAAGCTCCGCCCCATGCTTATACTCAAGGGGCTCACCAAGGACGTCCCCTCCAACGAACTTGTGGGTATCATTACACAACAAAACGAAGCGATCAAATCGGCCATTAAAAGTGAAGACGACCTCCAACTTCGCTTCATCCGCAACAACCGCAATGAAAAACTTTACAATGCGGTCCTGATGGTCACCCCACCCGTATGGCGCAACGCTATAGATTTGGGGCGTATAAACATTGACCACCAGAAAGTTTTTGTCAGTGACTTTAGTCCCTTCTTACAGTGTTTTAAATGCTTACAGTTTGGCCATACACAGAGCAAGTGTAGTGCTCAAGTCACTGCTTGCACCCACTGCTCATCTGAAGCCCACGCCTATAAACAGTGCCCACAAAAGGAGATCAAGGAGGCGATGAAGTGCTACAATTGTGTGAGAAATAATAACAGGTACAAAACCAGTGTGGACACTCACCACTCGGCGACTTCTGACTCATGCCCGGCAATAAAATCAATGAAGCGACGCATACAACTTAAAACCGACCATGGATATTAACAACCAAAACAATACCAGAAATCAGAGCACCACCATCAAAATACTACAATGCAATTTAGATAAATGTAAAAATGCCCAGCATGAGTTTATGCAATACTTCATTAATAATGATTATTCTATCGCCCTTGTCTCCGAGCCATATGTTGGAAACAACTCTTGCGTTAAAAACATTCCAGGAATAAATATCTACCAGTTTTCTAGCAGCGAACGCGTCAAGGCTTGTATCATGACTAAGCGCAACTCCTCGATCCTCGGTGCAGCAATCGGCATAACACAGCTCTCATCTCCAAATATTAGCGTCATACAAGCAAAAGTTGGCCAAAAATCAATTTACATAGCATCCGCCTATGTTGAACCAGAACAGGACACAAACGCAACACTCGACAAAATAGACTTTTTCTTGAAAAGAACCTCCGGTTCAAGCCAGATTTTAGGTGGAGACCTCAACGGCTGGCACACCCTGTGGGAGAGCCGAGCCACAAACGCGCGCGGTCGCGAAGTTGCCGAAATCATCATGGCCAACGATATGCACCTCTGCAACATCGGCAACCAGCCCACTTTTGAAACCACAACACATGGCGTGCCTAGAACATCCATTGTGGACCTCACACTCGTGTCACAAGATATGTCAGATCAGATCATCAACTGGAGTGTTAATCTCTCCGCATGCCCATCCTCCCAGCATAACGCTCTCGAGTTATCCCTTCACTCAAGCAAACAACCCAAGAATACACCAACTGAATCATCCACATACCTATATAAAAACAAAAAAGCGAACTGGATCGAGTTCAAGGCCGCTATCACCACCCACATGGCTCAATCAGACCTGCTTGATGTCAACATCAATGAAGCGAACCCAGAAACGCTGGAACAAATCATCTCCCAATTTGTTGACATTATCCACGAGGCCTGTCGTGTCTCCATGCCAGTTCGCGGGCGGAACGGCAAATATAGACCTCCGTGGTGGTCAGATAAACTGCAGGAGTTGAAGGATGCGACAATAAGGATACATCATAAGCTCAGCCGATTGAAGCGCCGAAGACTGCCACTAGAAGACACCATTATTGAGCAAACTGCGGCCAAGAAAGCATACTCAGATGAGTTACAACGTGTCTCCACCGAAAATTTTAGGGACTTCTGCACCAAACAGGGAAAGGACGATGTCTGGTCGGTTACCAACAGAATCTTGAAAGATTCGCCAGCAAGGAGACCTCCCACAACCCTGAAGATCGGAAACCAATTCACAACTAGCAGTGAAGATACAGCTAATGCATTATTAAACCACTTCTACCCAGACGACAACATTGATACCCTTGATCGCCAATTTAAACTTCGCAGTAGCATTAACAGCCAGCCCAACACTGAAGACGACATACCATTTAGTGAAGAGGAAGTCTTAGAATCCATTGCATCAATGAACCCTGACCGTGCACCTGGTATGGACCATCTGACCGCTGACATCTGCCTCGAGGCATGTAAAGCATACCCGAAATTTATCACTCAAATTATGAACCGTTGCGTCACGCTTAGATATTTCCCGAAACAATGGAAGCAAGCGATTGTTAAAATCATACCTAAGCCCCACAAAATTGACAAATCCGACCTAAACGCTTACCGCCCGATTGGACTCCTCGCCATTTTTGGAAAACTACTGGAAAGGCTATTTATAAACCGAATCAACTACTTGGCCAACAAAGCTGGTAAACTGAGCAGCAAACAATTCGGTTTCAAGGAACAAGTCACCACAACTCACGCTTTAAAAACAGCACTGGACACCATCAAACACCACAAAGCAAAGAACCAACAAATAATCGCGGTATCCCTTGATATCAAAGCGGCGTTTGACAACGCTTGGTGGCCCGCTATCTTCAACCGACTCAGGACAATAGGGTGCCCAGCCAACATATACGGACTTATACAAAGCTACTTTCAGGACCGCACCGTAACCTTGGAGCATGCAGGGACTCGCGTCATGAAAAATGTGACTAAAGGATGCGTACAAGGCTCAGTCTGCGGACCAACACTGTGGAACATCATCCTCGATGAGCTGCTGGAGACGTCGCTCCCACCCGGATGCCATTTACAGGCATTTGCAGACGATGTCTTCCTTATTTCTGCAGCTCCCAGCATCTCTGAGCTGGAATTGAATACAAATAATGCCTTACAGATTATAAAAGAATGGGGAGACAGTGTTAAACTTACCTTTGGCCCCGAGAAAACACAACTAATCGCATTCACCAATAAAGCAAAATCAGCTCAAATAAACATGAACAGTATATCCCTCCCATTCGTGCAAGAAATAAAACTCTTAGGTATCATAATAGATTCAAAACTTAAATTCCACCAACACGTTAATTACGTAATAAATAAAGTCACAAAAATCTTTAACCGTCTATGTATTTTCACGCGACCCACATGGGGGATTAACCCTCAAAATATTAAAACCATTTACACCCACGTCATAGAGCCGATTATCACCTACGGAGCCGCTATCTGGGGCCAGGCCGTCGAACGGAAGTGCATTAAAAGAGCTTTCTTGCGTGTGCAACGACTGTTCGCTATCAAAGCCATTAAAGGTTTTCGGACTATCTCGACAAATGCGGCACTAGCCCTTGCACAATTTATTCCACTACATCTAAAAATCAAGGAATCCCAAACCATAGAACTCACAAGACTAACAGGCACCACAGAATTCTTACCCGAAGATATTCTCCTCGAAACACCAGTTAAGCCCCACACCATTCTACATCCAGCAAATAGAGTAACTACTACATATAAAACAGCCTCCGACCAGAATGAAGTTGAAAACATAAATCTGAAAAACGCCGTAAACATTTATACTGATGGAAGCAAGCTGGAAGATGGCAAAGTAGGCGCCGCGTTCGTTATTCAGATACCTAATGGAAAAGACGTCACCCAAAAACTCAAACTTCACGACAGCTGCACTGTGTTCCAGGCGGAATTGCTTGCCATTGAGAGAGCCTGCGAGTGGATCGCGCAGAGAAAAATAAACCACAGCGTCATACATAGCGACAGTTTATCAGCCATAACATCCATTAGCAACAGAAGTAATACCCACCCATTAGTATCTTCCATTCATAGGCACTTAGCAGCAATAAGAACAACCGGAACCGTGGAGGTAGTAAAAGTCAAGGCGCATGCCGGCATCGAAGGCAACGAGGCAGCTGATACAGCTGCGAAAGCTGCAGCGACCTCACATCGGGCCTTTGACTATCACAAATTTCCTATATCCTACCTAAAACTAAAACTGAGAAGACATACTTTAATACAATGGCAGCAAGAATATGAGGATTCCATACAGGGCGCGCGAATGAAGCGGATTTTCCCTACTCTCACAGCGATAAAAACTTTATGGAATGGCAACAAAATGTCGTTTAGCTTAACCCAGTATTTAACAGGACACGGATACAGCAAGGAATATCTTAATCGTTTTAAAATAATACAGGACAATACCTGCCCCTGCGATCAAACAACAATCCAAGACTTTGACCATCTAGTTCAGGACTGCGCGGGATTTGGTGCCCAACGCCAAGCTCACCTTTCGCTGTGCAGGCACTGGAACGTCGAACCTTTCGTCTTGGAAGAGCTCGCAAAGAAGGACGTCACGTTAAACAGCTTCTTAAAGCTCATCGAACACGTTGTAAATAGCCTGAAAAAATTCAACAGCACATGAATAAACACCACAATCTACGACATGTATATACCAAAATCAATCAAATGTATAAATAATAATGATAATGATTGGAAAAAAAAAAAAAAAAAAAAAAAAAAAAAAAAAAAAAAAAAAAAAAAAAAAAAAAAAAAAAAAAATAATAATAATAATAATATATATATATATATACATAAACATATATATTATATGTGTATATAGTGTTATATCTAAGATAAATGTATATACCATAAGTTGTGCATAGAATAATACAGCGAACAAAATTACTTTCTAAGTGTTACAATTCCTTCGTATCAAATCGCGAAGTTTCAACCCAATTAAAATCATAAAAACAGGAAAAAAAAAAAAAAAAAACCTAACCTAACCTAACCTAACCTAACCTAACCTAACCTAACCTAACCTAACCTAACCTAACCTAACCTAACCTAACCTAACCTAACCTAACCTAACCTAACCTAACCTAACCTTTTTTTTTTTTTTTTTTTTTTTTTAACGTGGGTAATCCTCATGGATACACAGCCCGCTCGGGGGAGCGGACTGGCATGTTGGACTCCCGCCCTGAAAAGGGCAAACCTACCAACTAAACCCCCACGATGTTCCTCCTCACCGCAGAGTGGCGGGGCCACGGGATCGCTTTCGCATGCAACCGCGACCCCGCCAGCGGTAGCCGCCTACGGCAGCTCCTCCTCGGGGGGAGCGAAGGCGCCCCCCCATACTCCTCGTGTAGGGCTCGCCGGAACATGAGGCGAGCCCTCACTCTCGGCCTCCCGTTCCTAGTTGGGTAGCTGGTCCCCCCGAACCAGCCACCCCGGGAGGCCATGGGAGCCAGGAGTGCGTGCGCAAAGTGCCCGCGCTCCCAGCCCCCGGCGGCGGACCTGATCTGTGGCTCCGCCGCCAGCCACTCGACGGCCGCGGCACCACGCTTCCGCCACGACCGACCCACCACACCGCATCAGGTGGTGCGGCACCACTGGGTCGCGGAGGATAGGGAGAGCGGCGCATCGTTATACCGACACTCCTCTTCCCCCGCGACCCCGCTGGGGCTGCGCAGGAGAGGTACGGGCACCCCCACAGATGCAGCCGGTCTGCGGCGGCCGGAGTCGGGCACCTCCGCCACCCTTGCAGCCGGTCCGCGGTAGTGGAGTACCCGGGATCCAAACGCAACGCAGCCCCCGTCGCGTCAGACGCGACCCCCGCCGCCGCATCAGGTGGTGCGGCACCACTAGGTCGCGGAGGATAGGGAGAGCGGCGCATCGTTATACCGACACTCCTCTTCCCCCGCGACCTCGCTGGGGCCGCGCCGGAGAGGTACGGACACCCCCACGGGCCGCGAGGGCCGGACTACGGCGGCAGAGTGCGGCAGCTCCGCAGGCCGCAGCCGACCCGCGGCAGTGGTGTGCCCGGAATCCAAACGCAGCGCGGCCCCCGTCGCGTCCGGACGTCTCAGGACGCGACCCACCTCGGGTTCCTCTTCGCTTCACCGTGTGTGGTGTCCCACGGCTACTGAGCCCCCTCGGCACGACAAGCCGAGAACCCGTCGAGGGGGAACCTAACCTAACCTAACCTAACCTAACCTTTTTTTTTTTTTTTTTTTTTTTAACGTGGGTAATCCTCATGGATACACAGCCTGCTTCGGGGACGCAGACTGGTTATGTTGGACTCCCGCCCTGAAAAGGGCAGACCTACCAACTAAACCCCCACGGTGTTCCTCCAGCTCGCTATACAGGGGGGGCCACGGGATCGCTTTCGCATGCAACCGCGACCCCCCCAGCGACCGGCCAGTTGGGCCTCTTCTCGAGCAGCGGGCTTAAAGCCCGCCTTTACTCCTAGGGAGGGCGCGCCGGAACACCGAGCGCGCCCTTCAACCTCGAGGGCCTATGATGTGGGCGTCAGTGTCCCCGAACTGACGCCCGCAGCCCTCTTAAGGAGGCATGTGCTGAATAGCTACACGCCTCCTGCGGCCGGTCCTGCGAAGGCGGATCGGGTCAGCCAGGGGATTATCCTCCCTGGCCCGCTCCGCCGCCTCTTTCTGCGACATCACCTCCTCGCAGAAGGACACGGCCGCGTCCCAAGCCTGTGGGCTGCCGACCATAGCGCGAACCACGGCCGGCAGCGAAAGGTCAGATCCGGTATGGGCGACGAGGACACCGCGTTGCATCGTCCAGGCTGGACAATGCTCTAGCGTGTGCTTCGCGGTGTCCTCGTCGCAGTCACATCCATGGCACCTGGGGGTCGCCTCCCTTCCGGCCACCCTGTACAGGTACCTGCCGAAGCAACCATGGCCCGACAGCACCTGCACCAGCCGGTAGGTAAGCGACCCGTGCCTCCTCCTGCACCACTCCTTGAGGACCGGGCGAATAGCCTCTATCGTGAGGCGCCCGGCCTCCGGCTCCGCGAGCCGCTCCTGCCATTTCTCCAGTGCGTGCTCCTCCGCTCTATGCCGCACGCGCCTCAGTTCTTCGGGCGCGGCGGTGCCGCCGCCTTCTCGAGCCTCAGCGCTCCGCCGGTAAACGGCTGCGAGCACCTTGGCTTCGAGATCCCAGGGTGGGGTCCCCGCCAACACGCAGGCTGCGCCGTGTGATATCGTGCGGTATCCGCGGATCACCCTGGTCGCCATGACCCGCTGCGGTCTACGCAGCAGGGTCTTATTACGGGCGTCCAGGGCTTCCGCCCACACCGGCGCGCCGTACAGGGCCATCGACCTCACCACCCCGGTATATAGGCGACGGCAGCACGCACTGGGTCCTCCCGTATTGGGCAGGAGCCGGCCAAGCGCACCAGCTGCAGCGACAAGCTTGGGGGCGAGGCGCGTAAAATGCGCGTGGAATTTCCACCGGCCGTCGAGGACGAGACCGAGGTACTTCATCTCAGTCCCGACCCCGACGGGCACGCCCCCGACGTCCAGCTGCACCCCCGCTGGTGGCTTCCTATAAGGCCCGTGGAAGCAAAGGGCTTCGGTCTTGTTCAGAGCCACCTTGAGGCCCAACCGTCGGATCCGGTCCACAACCACTGACACACCGACCTCCGACAGGTGGGCCGCTTCGGTGAAGCTCTTCGCTCCAGCTGTGACAAGTGTGTCGTCCGCATAACACACCACGTCCACCCCGGGGGGGAGAGCGCCGCGCAAGGCCCAGTCGTATCCGATGTTCCACAGGAGCGGACCAAGTACCGATCCCTGTGGAACACCGCACACCACACGCTGGCGCAGCAGCTCCCCGACCCCATCGACGCAGACGACACACCTGCCCAGCAGGTAATCCTCCACGACTCGTCGCAGGTACCCCGGCACCTGATGGTACCGGAGCGCCTCGGCCACACAGCTGAAGGGCAGGGTGTTGAAGGCGTTCGAGATGTCCAACGAGACTGCCAACATCACCCCACCCCCCGAGACGGCCGCTTCGGAGAGGGACTTTACGCACAAAATTGCGTCCACTGTGGATCGTCCCTCCCGGAAGCCGTATTGGCTGGTGGCCAAGTTCGGTCCCACTGTGCGCAGGTGCTCTGAGATGCGGGCAGAGATGACGCGCTCAAAGAGCTTGCCCGCCTCATCCAGCAGCACAATGGGCCGGAACGCCCTTGACGAGTCGAGAGGATGTCCCTCCTTCTTCAACAAGACCAGTAAGCCCTGCTTCCATGCCGAGGGGAACCGCCCGGACGCAAAACACGCGTCGAGCAGCCCCCTGAAACGGGCCTCCAACGCTCCCAGGGCCAGCACCAACGCGCGGCCTGGAACCCCGTCGGGCCCTGGGGCGGTGTTTTTGGCGCGGAGCCGTAGGATCGCTGCTCCCATTTCCCCAGATGTTATTGGGGGTATGGGGGCAGCGTCCAAGTCACGTCCGGTGTTATGCGGCGCCATCTCCGGTGGCTGAAAGTCAGCACACGCGGGGAATAGCGCCGCCACGACTTCCTTGAGGAGGCGGGGCTGGAGGGTTGCGGTCAACGGGGCCGCCCTTCCACGCAGCTGGTTTCGCGCGTACCGGTATGGGCGACCCCACGGATCGCGGTTGAGCCCCTCCAGCATCTCCTCCCGGCCTCTAGCCTTGGCTCGTACGATGGCCAGCTGCAGATCTTCCTTACAAGCCCTATAGGCGTTGTACAGCTGGCCCTCGCTTGCCTCGTCGCGCACGCGCCGCCTACGACATCGTCCGTAGGCTCGGCGCGCGGCGGCGCAGTCTGCACGGAGGCTGGCGATCTCCGCCGACCACCAATACACCTCCTGCTTTGGTGGTAGGCGTCGTGCGCGCGGCATCGCCGCGTCGCAGATCTCCGCCATTGCCTCCTGGAACCACGCCGCCTCTTCCTCCACGTCTAGGCGCGACTGAGGCTGTGTGAGCCAAGACCTCACAATAGCCGCCTCCTCAAGGGCGTCCCTGTCCAGTTTGGCCAGCGCCCACCTCGGAAACGGTGACCGACCGACACCTCTGCGGCCCCTTCCGGCCCCCATCGTGGGGGAGACGTCGAACCGTATGTATCTGTGGTCTGACAACGTCTCAACCCCTTCGACGACCCGCCAACCCCGAACTCGCGACGCGACAGCAAGGGAAGCGAACGAGATGTCCACTATAGAACCTCCCTGCTGCCGCACGCAGGTATCGACGGATCCCCGATTTAGGATGGAGAGCCCCACCAGGGCCGCCCATTCCTCCAGGGTTTCGCCACGGGCATCTGTAGCAGGACCACCCCACGCCGTAGATTTTGCGTTGAAGTCTCCCAGGACGAATACCGGCAGCGGTGATGCCCGTCTCACCGCCGCCCCAACCTCGTCCAGGAAGGCCTCAAACTCGGCGCGGGTCCTATTCGGGGAGAAGTATACCCCAATAAGGGCAACCTCCCCCCACGCTACAACGACGAAACCCTGGCCGCTCTCCTTGACTACAAGGTCTCCAGCACCTGCAATGGCCACGGTTCCAGTGACGTCGCCCGCCCAGTTTGACCTGTTCGGGACGAAGTATGGTTCCGCGACCACCGCAATATCCACAGACCACTCCAGCATGGTTTGCAAGAATAGATCCTGCGCCCCAGCGGAGTGGTTGAGGTTGCCCTGGAGAACCCTGTATGAGCGACTACTGTCCATTGTCGGTCACCGCTTCCTCCTCTTGGCTGGCCTTTTGGCTGGCCTCTTGGCTGGCCTCTTGGCTGGCTTCTTGGCCGGCCGGCTGCGCAGCTCCAGCAGCCCCGGCAGCACTAGGCGCGACGCGCTTTCCCGGCTTGCCCGGCTTGGTAGGCGGTGCCCTACACGCCTTGCTGCCAGCCACATGTTTGGCCGGCCTCTTGCTTTCGGCGCATAGGGCGCAGTGCGGGGCCGCCGAGCAGTCGCGCGCCCTGTGTCCGGGGCGCCCACAGCGGAAGCACAGCGCACTACGGTCCACCTGTGAGGTGCACGTAGGCGCCATGTGTCCGGGCCGGAGACAGCGGAAGCAGCGAGCGGTCCGGGGCTGCAAGAGCTGCACCCTCGCGCTCACCCAGCCGACCAAGAGCCGACCCTTGTCCGCTAGCCTCTTCGCCGCCTCCACGGGGCAGCGCACCCACACCGCTCCAAGGCCAGAAGGAGCGACGCGGATGTCGCCAGCCTTAATGGCGCTTTCTGCGCAGCCGGTCAGCCGAGCCACCGCCGCGGTCACCTCAGAGGCAGTCACCGAGTCGTCCAGGCCGGATACGCGCAGCTCGGCGCACTTTACCGGCCTGGACACGCGCACCTCGCTCACGCTCAGTGCCTGCCTCAATCGCTCGGCAAGAGCTTCTGCCTTCTCAGCAGTGGACACACCCGGCAGCTCAAGGACCCGGGCCCCTGTTGCTGCTACTTTGCAGCGCAGGGCCGTGATGCCCAAGCTGCCGAGGTCCACCTTCGCCCTTGCCTCAGCGAGAACCGCGGCATAGGTGACTCCTTTGCCCCTCGCCTCGGGCTGCAGGGTGAGCACCACTGCAGCCGATCGAGGGGCACGGAGCCCACCAGACCTCTTCTTCTTAGGCGGCTTTGGGGCCATCTTAGAGGCCGGCTTAGAGGCCTTCCTCTCGCCTTTCTTTGGCTTCCCGCCGACCACCTTTGCCCAAGTCTTTGACTGGCTTGAAGCCTGTGACTGTTGAGGGCCTCCAGGCGGAACGGCGGGGAGCTCAGGCACCGGGGCGGCCCGAGTGCCTTTTTTCCCTTTGCGGGTCTTCTCCAGCTGCGCGTTGGCTGGGGCCCTGGGACCCGGGCCGTCCTGCCGAATCGGAGGAGGCACAGCTGCTTTGGCGGCTGGACAGGTCTTCTGTTCCAGGGCCTCAAACCGGGAGCGCAGCACTGCCATCTCCCTTAGCACGGCCGCCATGGCCTCACTATGTGGCGGGGCTGCTGTCGGTTCAGGGGTCACCGGCATCTGCTGCGGCCTGGATCTCGCCAGCTCGGTCCGCAGCTCTGCCAGCTCCCTCCGGAGCTCCACCATCTCAGCCTGCAGGCGGTCATTGTCCGCCTGCAGCTTCCTAGTCTCTAAGGAGGCGGAGCTCTCCAGCAACACCGCCACTGCCTCCTTTATGGAGACTGCGGCGTCCTTTAGGGCCCGCTGGCACGTGCCCTTCAGGTTGCGCGACTTGGCGGCCACTCTGAGGATTAACTCAGCGTCCTCTTGGACCCTCTTATTGAGGGCCGCCGCTGTCGGCTGCCGCAGCCTCACTGCCTCCTCGAGGCCAAGCGCCTGACGCGCCTCCCTCGCGCTCTGCAGGTCCCTGGCCGCTTCCTCCTCGTCTACGTCCGTCTCTTGGGTCTCTCCACCAGTGCGGGAGCGACCGCCGCCGCCTCGCACCGACGATGCGGAGGCGAAAGAGCAGTCGCTCTCGCACTGGGACTCCTGTACCTCCTGTATTGGGGTGGCCGGGCACCGTATGAAGCGGCCCCGGTCATCCCGCATTGGTAGCGGCGTGGACGGCCGGCGGCCTCGTTGGGTCGCGGGCTTCTTCGCCGACTTGTTTTTTCCCTTGGGGGCCGGGAGTTCCTCGCTCGAGGACGGGCTGGCCCTACGGCTGCTAGCCTCCGTCTCCGAGCGACTCCAGAACTTCGACCGGCCCCTCGTTTCTTCCAATGGAGCGCGCTCCACCACCACGCGCAGCTCCTTAATTACTTCTCGGTCCTCCCGAGATATCGTCCCCTCTTCGCCTTCTCCTCCCACTACATTTGTTTTGTTTGTACTTTCCATTTTCGACCCACGAGTACAAAGGAAGCAAAGGTCAGCCCGGGCAGAGCCTTAAATACCCGGGTAAGCCTACATACTGCTGGGGGCGGCAGGTACCAGCAGGTGGGAGCGCTAACGACCGCTGACTGCTAATAATTAAAATTATTAACAGCCAAACCCTACGGCCATTCGTCCCCTTGTCGCGCTCCCGAAACGTGGGATTGGGTGGTTTTTTATCTTAGAGGTGTCCTTCCTCTGGGGCCGGGCGATAAAGCCAAGCCCCCCGACGGCGGCATGCTTAAGCATGCCTCCGTCCGCTGTCCGGCCTACCCGACTCAGCGGACCCGCCGAAAGGTTTGCTCCTCAATGAGTGAGGAGACAAACGAACCCCGCCTAGATGCGCCTGCACCTAAGCGGGTGTTGCCGCGTCCTCACCGAGTCGACCAAGTCGACAGGGCAGGAGCGACCCACCTCGGGTTCCTCTTAGCTTCACCGTGTTTCCACAGCTACTAAGCCCCCTCGGCACGACAAGCCGGGAACCCTTCGAGGGGGAACCTAACCTAACCTAACCTTTTTTTTTTTTTTTTTTTTTTGGTATCGGGTTGGAAAATCCTCATGGAGTCCCTTCTCCCCAGGGGAAGGGCGAAGGGGACTGTCAGACTCTTACTGACTAAAAACCAACCCGTGTTCCTCATGTACCCGGTCGTGGAGGGGCGGGTATCGCCGAAGCATTCGTCGCTACCCCCCCACGGGTATTGGCCCGCCAGATGGTCAGGCGGGCCTCGTCACTCACAGCGGCCGTCACCCCGGCCGCTGGACTTCGCTAAGAGGCGCGCGCGGAACACGACGCCGCCGCCTCGAGGCCTGCTGCTGGTCGGACGACAAGACGCCCCCAGTCTGTCGCCCGCAGGCCGCGCCCTACGGTGGCCGAAAGTCGGCCACCCTACGACGCCCAGTGCGTCTGCTGCGGGAGGGGAGGGAGGATGCAGCCTCTCTCTCTCTTTCCGCCGCCTCCTTTGCAAGCATTACAGCTTCGCAAAAGGTGGCGACGGCACTCCATCCTGACTCGCTCTCAACCATGGCAGACACCACGGCCGGGAGCGAGAGGTTTCCCGCAGCACTTACGGCCGCGACCAAGTCACGGCGCTGCTCGGCCCAAGCCGGGCACTCCGCCAACGTATGCAGCGCCGTATCGTCGCGGCAATCACCACAATGGTGGCACTGGGACGTCAGCTCACGGCCTATACGACACAGGTACTTCCCGAAACACCCGTGTCCGGTTAGCACCTGCGTCAGCCGGAAGCTTAGGGCGCCGTGGCTCCTATTGAGCCACTCCTCTAGAACGGGCCTTACCGCCGCTACAGCGGCGTGCCCCGCCGTGGGTTGCGCTAAGCGCGTCTGCCATTCCGCCACTAGGACCAGGCGGAGCTCTGCCCGGCGTGCCTCAATCTCTCGAGGCGCCAGGCGCTCGCCCCGCTCGACCGCCTCCGCGCGCCACCAATAGAGCGACGCGAGGAGTCTTGCGTCGAGGTCCCAAGGCAGGGATCCGGCAAGGAGGCTCGCTACCTCAAAGGAGACCGTACGGTATCCCCTTATGACCCTGACGGCCATCGCGCGCTGCGGCCTTCGCAGCGCGGCGACATTGCGAGCCGTCAAGGCGTCCGCCCACACTGGCGCGGCGTATAACGCCATCGACCGTACGACCCCCATGTAGAGCCTCCGGCAGGAGGAGTTGGGCCCCCCCAGGTTGGGCAGCAAGCGCGAGAGCGCAGATGCGGCGCCCAACAACCGGGGTGCGAGCCGCGCAAAGTGCGGCCCGAAGCTCCATCGACTGTCGAGGACGAGTCCAAGGTACTTCATCGTCGACTCAACAGCGATGGAGACCCCTCCCACTATGATGTGGGCCCCCGGAGGCGGCTGCATCCTCGGCCCGTGAAAACACAGGGCCTCAGACTTGTGCAATGCCACCTCCAAGCCCAGCCGCCGGATCCTACCCACGACGTGCGCGACACCAGCAGTCGCGCGTATGGCCGCCTGCCGGTACGACTTCCCACGCGCTGTGACTAGCGTATCGTCGGCGTAACAAATGACGCCGACGCCGTGGAGAAGCGCACCGCGCAGAGCCCAGTCGTACCCCACGTTCCACAGGAGCGGCCCCAACACCGAACCCTGCGGAACGCCGCACGACATCTCTCGCCGACCCCATCCTTCTCGACCCGGGTATACCACCGACCTTGCCGACAAATAGGCCCCGACAATGCGTTGGAGGTAGCGCGGCACCCCGTGGTACCGGAGTGCCTCTCGGATGGTACTCCAGGGCAAGGTGTTAAAAGCGTTGGCGATATCTTGACCTGCTCCGGCGGGCATCCTCCGGTCTTGGAGATGGCAGCGGCGACCTCTTCCTGAGTGACGGAATCGTCCAGGCCCGAAATGCGCAAATCTGCACACTTAGTTGGCCTGGTCACTCTTACATCATCCGTGCCTAGCGACGCCTTGAGTTTATCGGCGAGGGCGTCTGCTTTGGGACCACTAGTACTCCCCGATATCTCCAGCAGTCGACCGCCGGTAGCAGTGGTTTTGCACCGGAGGCCCGTTATGCCGAGATCACTCAGCGAAATCTCCGCTTTCGCCTTTGCCAGGATCCCGGCATATGTGAGGCCCCGCTGCTCCGCCCCTGGCTGCAGGGTGAGAACCACTGCTGTAGAGCGGGGGGTACTGAGCCTCGCGGTCTGGCGCTTGGCCGCCGCTTGCTCCTTCTGGGCCTGCTTGTTGGCCCGCTGTCGGTCTTTTTTGGACTTTTTGGCGGCGCCCGCAACCGCCCACTCCGCCTCAGGTCTAGTGGCGGGTTCATGCACTACTGGCCCAGCAGACTGTGCAGGCGGAGCAGCCGTAGCACCTGTCTTTCTGGCCAGTTTCGCCTCCTTTTTTAACTGCCTGTTTGATTTAGGCAGCAGCTTTTCTGCAGCAGCAGCCGCTTGTGCCGGTTGGGCGGCACGGGGCGCTGCTGCTTGAGCTGCATATGTCGGTGTCGGTGTGCTGCGTTGGTCTGCAGCTAGAGGGGGACGTAAAATCCTCCCCTCAAGCACCGAGAATCGCGCGTTGAAACTCGCCATCTCCTGACGGATCAGGCGAGTCAACTCCGTCTCCTGTGACTGCGGTTGCGGTTGCGGCGCTGCGTGCGGAAGGCCCGCTTCGCGCCTGAGGTGCTCGCGGCGGAATTCAGCCATCTCGGCCTTGAGCTCCTCATGCTCCTTGCGGAGCTCCGCCATTTGCGCTGCGAGCTTCGCGTTCTGAGCCCGCAGCAGCGCCGTCTCTTCAGTTGTGGTGCGGGTCAAAAGCACCTGGGCACTTTCTAAAATGGAGACCGAGGCCCCTTTAAGTGCCTTCTGGCTGCAGCCGCTAAGGCCCTTCGAGACCCTGCTCACCCTCTTAATAACCGCAACCGCGTCGGCCATTCTCTGGTTCAGGTCTGCGGCAGGAAGGTCCTCTGCCTCGACTTCTATATCAGAGACGGCAAACGACGACTCCGACAAACGGGTGACTCTCCCTTCCGTCACCCTTTTCGTCAGAGCCGCAATCTGCCGCTCGTCGTCCTCCAATTTTTCGGCGACAGCTGCGGCCTTAGTTGCAGCCGCAGCCTCAAGCCTGGATAGGCCGATACCGACATATTTGCCGGTAGTAACGGGCCTACCCCTCCCTCCTTTTTTGGCACCGACCTTGGGGGCCGGCACCGCTGTGTCGCTCAGGGCCGAGCCCGACCCTGAGTCTGCACCCTCTCTCGGGCGCTTGCGCAAGCGTTTCGAACTTACGCTCGCCGCACTCGCCACACTCATGTGGCTAGACGCGCTGTCAGAATCTGACTGCACGCCTATCCGCTCCACTAGTACCAGAGGTACTTTATCTCCCACTACATCGTTTTCGGTTTTGGTTTTGTTAAACTTATCCATATCAAGTCCCACGAGTGTAAAGGAAATATATGTCAGCCCGGGCAGAGCCTTAAATACCCGAGTAAGCCTATATACTGCTGGGGTCGGCAGGTACCAGCAGGTGGGAGCGCTAGCGACCGCTGGCTATTAATAATAAAAATTATTAATAACCAAACCCTACGGCCATTCATCCCCTTGTCGCGCTCCCAAAACGTGGGATTGGGTGGTTTTTTATCTTAGAGGTGTCCTTCCTCTGGGGCCGGGCGGTAAAGCCAAGCCCCCCGACGGCGGCATGCTTAAGCATGCCTCCGTCCGCTGTCCGGCCTACCCGACTCAGCGGACCCGCCGAAAGGTTTGCTCCTCAATGAATGAGGAGACAAACGAACCCCGCCTAGATGCGCCTGCACCTAAACGGGTGTTGCCGCGTCCTCACCGAGTCGATAAGTCGACAGGGCAGGAGCGACCCACCTCGGGTTCCTCTTAGCTTCACCGTGTTTCCACAGCTACTAAGCCCCCTCGGCACGACAAGCCGGGAACCCTTCGAGGGGGAACCTAACCTAACCTAACCTAACCTTTTTTTTTTTTTTTTTTTTTTTTTTTTTTTGGTATCGGGTTGGAAAATCCTCATGGAGTCCCTTCTCCCCAGGGGAAGGGCGAAGGGGACTGTCAGACTCTTACTGACTAAAAACCAACCCGTGTTCCTCATGTACCCGTGAGTGGAGGGGCGGGTATCGCCGAAGCATTCGTCGCTACCCCCCCACGGGTATTGGCCCGCCAGATGGTCAGGCGGGCCTCGTCACTCACAGCGGCCGTCACCCCGGCCGCTGGACTTCGCTAAGAGGCGCGCGCGGAACACGACGCCGCCGCCTCGAGGCCTGCTGCTGGTCGGACGACAAGACGCCCCCAGTCTGTCGCCCGCAGGCCGCGCCCTACGGTGGCCGGAAGTCGGCCACCCTACGACGCCCAGTGCGTCTGCTGCGGGAGGGGAGGGAGGATGCAGCCTCTCTCTCTCTTTCCGCCGCCTCCTTTGCAAGCATTACAGCTTCGCAAAAGGTGGCGACGGCACTCCATCCTGACTCGCTCTCAACCATGGCAGACACCACGGCCGGGAGCGAGAGGTTTCCCGCAGCACTTACGGCCGCGACCAAGTCACGGCGCTGCTCGGCCCAAGCCGGGCACTCCGCCAATGTATGCAGCGCCGTATCGTCGCGGCAATCACCACAATGGTGGCACTGGGACGTCAGCTCACGGCCTATACGACACAGGTACTTCCCGAAACACCCGTGTCCGGTTAGCACCTGCGTCAGCCGGAAGCTAAGGGCGCCGTGGCTCCTATTGAGCCACTCCTCTAGAACGGGCCTTACCGCCGCTACAGCGGCGTGCCCCGCCGTGGGTTGCGCTAAGCGCGTCTGCCATTCCGCCACTAGGACCAGGCGGAGCTCTGCCCGGCGTGCCTCAATCTCTCGAGGCGCCAGGCGCTCGCCCCGCTCGACCGCCTCCGCGCGCCACCAATAGAGCGACGCGAGGAGTCTTGCGTCGAGGTCCCAAGGCAGGGATCCGGCTAGGAGGCTCGCTACCTCAAAGGAGACCGTACGGTATCCCCTTATGACCCTGACGGCCATCGCGCGCTGCGGCCTTCGCAGCGCGGCGACATTACGAGCCCGTGAAAACACAGGGCCTCAGACTTGTGCAATGCCACCTCCAAGCCCAGCCGCCGGATCCTACCCACGACGTGCGCGACACCAGCAGTCGCGCGTATGGCCGCCTGCCGGTACGACTTCCCACGCGCTGTGACTAGCGTATCGTCGGCGTAACAAATGACGCCGACGCCGTGGAGAAGCGCACCGCGCAGAGCCCAGTCGTACCCCACGTTCCACAGGAGCGGCCCCAACACCGAACCCTGCGGAACGCCGCACGACATCTCTCGCCGACCCCATCCTTCTCGACCCGGGTATACCACCGACCTTGCCGACAAATAGGCCCCGACAATGCGTTGGAGGTAGCGCGGCACCCCGTGGTACCGGAGTGCCTCTCGGATGGTACTCCAGGGCAAGGTGTTAAAAGCGTTGGCGATATCGAGCGACACCGCCAAGACCACCTCACCCCGGGCGACTGCCTCCTCCGCAAGGGCCCTCACGCGCATGATCGCATCCACCGTGGAGCGCCCCTGGCGGAAACCAAATTGGTTGTCCGCCAACTCTGGCCCGACCCTGGTCATGTGCTGGACGAGGCGACTAGCGATGATACGCTCAAAGATCTTACACACCTCGTCCAGCAACACGATTGGCCTGTACGCAGACGATGAGTCCGCGGGGCGCCCCTCCTTCTTGAGCAGGACCAGCTTTCCGGTCTTCCACCGGCTTGGAAACTGGCCCCGCTCCAAACATGCGCTTAAGAGCCCCACTAGTCGGTGCCCAAGAGCCCTCATGGCCAGGACCCATGCACGACCTGGAATGCCGTCGGGCCCTGGGGCGGTGTTCCTGATGCGAGCCACCGCCACTCTCAGCTCTGCCCGGGTCACTTCGGGCACGTTGTCGTCCGTGTCGTCTTCCGCGTTGGGCGCATTGCGAGGCGGAACCATAGCCGGTGGTGTGTGTTCCGGTCTCGACGGAAACAGCGCACACACCACCTCCTCCAGCAGCTGTGGCTGGAGACTCTGGGACAGTGGGGGAGCCCATTGGCGCAACTTGCCCCGTACCATAAGGTAGGGGCGTCCCCACGGGTCTCGGTCCAGAGTCTCCAGCAGCTCTTCGTTGGCCTGGGCCTTTGCCCTAACAATGGCCAGCTGGAGGGCGCTTTTCGCCTCTCTATAGCGGTTGTATAGTTCCGCCTCTTCCTGTTCGGCCGCCGCCGTAAAGGGGGGGCGGCGGCGTCTTCGGCACCTTGCATACTGGCGCCGCACCCGCACACATGCGATGCGCAACTGCGCAATCGACTGCGACCACCAGTACACTTGGCGCCTGGATGGTAGCGGCCGGACTCGGGGCATGCCAGCGTCGCAGATGTGCGACATGCTCTCCCGAAACCACTCCGCCTCCTCGTCAATGCTGTTTGGCCTGTCCGGAGAGTCCAGCCAAGCCTTGACGATAGAGGCCTCCAGGAGGGCTTCCCTGTCCAGCCGCTTCAGCGCCCAACGCGGGCCATCACCAACGCCCACCGGGGCCGCTTGGACCGGCCCAACCGAGGTCTGGGCGGAGACGCTAAATCGAATATATCGATGATCGGACAGCGTCTCCACCTCCTCCAGTACGTGCCAGTCCCGGACAGTGCGCGCGAGAGCGGGGCTAGCAAACGATAGGTCCACTATAGACCCACCCAACTGCCGCACGCACGTCTGCACGGAACCCCGGTTCAGGAGAAGCAGGCCCTGCTCGACCGCCCACTCCTCCACTAACTCGCCCCGCGCATCCGTAGCCGGGGAGCCCCAAGCCGTGGATTTGGCATTGAAGTCCCCCAGGACGATCACGGGACGAGGATGGCTACGACTGACGACCGTGCCCAACTCCAGGATGGCATCCTCCATGTCGGCGAGAGAAAGGCTGGGGGCGAAATACACCCCCACGACCATGATATTTCCCCAAATTGCCGCGACATAGCCCCGCCCTCGGGTGACGGCCTCGAAGGGAAGGGTGTCGGCGGCAGACCTCATGATCAGTGCCACCGAGCGGTTCGCGTCACACACCCAGTCATCCCTGGGTGGCACAAAATACGGCTCGGCGACAACTGACACATCGATCGACCACTGCGCCATGCTCTGGAGCAAGAGATCCTGAGCCCTGGCGCAGTGGTTTATGTTGGCTTGGAGGAGACGACGTAGGGCCATTATTAAGTGTCCATGGCCGTTGCCTCCTCCCCAGCCCTCGGCGGGTGTTCGGCCGCAACCGGCGGGTGAACCGGCTGCGAGGAGCTGGTTGCCTTCTCCGTCATGTCCGTGGTAGCCGGCGGATGAGCCGGCTGTCTCCTGGTCTTCTTGGGCCTGGCGCAGGCCTTTGACCCGGTCTGATGCTCGGCCGGCTTGCCAGATGCCGCACAGATGACGCAGTGCGGTGTGGCAGTGCAAGTGCCAGCCTTGTGACCGGGCTGACCGCAGCGGAAGCACATTTGGCTGCGGTCTACCCCAGCGGTGCACCGTGCCCCCGCATGACCTCCTTCTAAACAGCGGTAGCACCGATAGGGCTTGGGCGCTAGGAGCGCGACCTGCGCCGAGACCCATCCTACCAGGAGCCGTTTTCCTCCAATCTTTTTTGCCGCCGCTACGGGACAGCTGACAAGAATTGTCCCAAGACCGGCGACTCCCCGGCGTATTGTGCCCGCCTTGACCTGCTCCGGCGGGCATCCTCCGGTCTTGGAGATGGCAGCGGCGACCTCTTCCTGAGTGACGGAATCGTCCAGGCCCGAAATGCGCAAATCTGCACACTTAGTTGGCCTGGTCACTCTTACATCATCCGTGCCTAGCGACGCCTTGAGTTTATCGGCGAGGGCGTCTGCTTTGGGACCACTAGTACTCCCCGATATCTCCAGCAGTCGACCGCCGGTAGCAGTGGTTTTGCACCGGAGGCCCGTTATGCCGAGATCACTCAGCGAAATCTCCGCTTTCGCCTTTGCCAGGATCCCGGCATATGTGAGGCCCCGCTGCTCCGCCCCTGGCTGCAGGGTGAGAACCACTGCTGTAGAGCGGGGGGTACTGAGCCTCGCGGTCTGGCGCTTGGCCGCCGCTTGCTCCTTCTGGGCCTGCTTGTTGGCCCACTGGCGCGCCTTTTTAGATTTTTTGGCGGCGCCCGCAACCGTCCACTCCGCCTCAGGTCTTTTGGCGGGTTCATGCACTACTGGCCCAGCAGACTGTGCAGGCGGAGCACCTGCCTTTTTGGCCAGTTTCGCCTCCTTTTTTAACTGCCTGTTGGATTTAGGCCCCGCAGTTTTCTTTTGTGAGGCGGCAGTTGGGACCGTCCTCTTTTCTGCAGCAGCAGCCGCTTGTGCCGGTTGGGCGGCACGGGGCGCTGCTGCTTGAGCTGCATATGTCGGTGTCGGTGTGCTGCGTTGGTCTGCAGCTAGAGGGGGACGTAAAATCCTCCCCTCAAGCACCGAGAATCGCGCGTTGAAACTCGCCATCTCCTGACGGATCAGGCGAGTCAACTCCGTCTCCTGTGACTGCGGTTGCGGTTGCGGCGCTGCGTGCGGAAGGCCCGCTTCGCGCCTGAGGTGCTCGCGGCGGAATTCAGCCATCTCGGCCTTGAGCTCCTCATGCTCCTTGCGGAGCTCCGCCATTTGCGCTGCGAGCTTCGCGTTCTGAGCCCGCAGCAGCGCCGTCTCTTCAGTTGTGGTGCGGGTCAAAAGCACCTGGGCACTTTCTAAAATGGAGACCGAGGCCTCTTTAAGTGCCTTCTGGCTGCAGCCGCTAAGGCCCTTCGAGACCCTGCTCACCCTCTTAATAACCGCAACCGCGTCGGCCATTCTCTGGTTCAGATCTGCGGCAGGAAGGTCCTCTGCCTCGACTTCTATATCAGAGACGGCAAACGACGACTCCGACAAACGGGTGACTCTCCCTTCCGTCACCCTTTTCGTCAGAGCCGCAATCTGCCGCTCGTCGTCCTCCAGTTTGTCGGCGACTGCTGCGGCCTTAGTTGCAGCCGCAGCCTCAAGCCTGGATAGGCCGATACCGACATATTTGCCGGTAGTAACGGGCCTACCTCTCCCTCCTTTTTTGGCACCGACCTTGGGGGCCGGCATCGCTGTGTCGCTCAGGGCCGAGCCCGACCCTGAGTCTGCACCCTCTCTCGGGCGCTTGCGCAAGCGTTTTGAATTTACGCTCGCCGCACTCGCCACACTCATGTGGCTAGACGCGCTGTCAGAATCTGACTGCACGCCTATCCGCTCCACTAGTACCAGAGGTACTTTATCTCCCACTACATCGTTTTCGGTTTTTGTTTTGTTTAACTTATCCATATCAAGTCCCACGAGTATAAAGGAAATATATGTCAGCCCGGGCAGAGCCTTAAATACCCGAGTAAGCCTATATACTGCTGGGGTCGGCAGGTACCAGCAGGTGGGAGCGCTAGCGACCGCTGGCTATTAATAATAAAAATTATTAATAACCAAACCCTACGGCCATTCATCCCCTTGTCGCGCTCCCAAAACGTGGGATTGGGTGGTTTTTTATCTTAGAGGTGTCCTTCCTCTGGGGCCGGGCGGTAAAGCCAAGCCCCCCGACGGCGGCATGCTTAAGCATGCCTCCGTCCGCTGTCCGGCCTACCCGACTCAGCGGACCCGCCGAAAGGTTTGCTCCTCAATGAATGAGGAGACAAACGAACCCCGCCTAGATGCGCCTGCACCTAAACGGGTGTTGCCGCGTCCTCACCGAGTCGATAAGTCGACAGGGCAGGAGCGACCCACCTCGGGTTCCTCTTCGCTTCACCGTGTTTCCACAGCTACTAAGCCCCCTCGGCACGACAAGCCGGGAACCCTTCGAGGGGGAACCTAACCTAACCTTTTTTTTTTTTTTTTTTTTTTTTTAACGTGGGTAATCCTCATGGATACACAGCCTGCTTCGGGGACGCAGACTGGTTATGTTGGACTCCCGCCCTGAAAAGGGCAGACCTACCAACTAAACCCCCACGGTGTTCCTCCTGCTCGCTATACAGGGGGGCCACGGGATCGCTTTCGCATGCAACCGCGACCCCCCCAGCGACCGGCCAGTTGGGCCTCTTCTCGAGCAGCGGGCTTAAAGCCCGCCTTTACTCCTAGGGAGGGCGCGCCGGAACACCGAGCGCGCCCTTCAACCTCGAGGGCCTATGATGTGGGCGTCAGTGTCCCCGAACTGACGCCCGCAGCCCTCTTAAGGAGGCATGTGCTGAGTAGCGACACGCCTCCTGCGGCCGGTCCTGCGACGGCGGATCGGGTCAGCCAGGGGATTATCCTCCCTGACCCGCTCCGCCGCCTCTTTCTGCGACATCACCTCCTCGCAGAAGGACACGGCCGCGTCCCAAGCCTGTGGGCTGCCGACCATAGCGCGAACCACGGCCGGCAGCGAGGGGTCAAATCCGGTATGGGCGACGAGGGCACCGCGCTGCATCGTCCAGGCTGGACAATGCTCTAGCGTGTGCTTCGCGGTGTCCTCGTCGCAGTCACAATCATGGCACCTTGGGGTCGCCTCCCTTCCGGCCACCCTGTACAGGTACCTGCCGAAGCAACCATGGCCCGACAGCACCTGCACCAGCCGGTAGGTAAGCGACCCGTGCTTCCTCCTACACCACTCCTTGAGGACCGGGCGTACAGCCTCTATCGTGAGGCGCCCGGCCTCCGGCTCCGCGAGCCGCTCCTGCCATTTCTCCAGTGCGTGCTCCTCCGCTCTATGCCGCACGCGCCTCAGTTCTTCGGGCGCGGCGGTGCCGCCGCCTTCTCGAGCCTCAGCGCTCCGCCGGTAAACGGCTGCGAGCACCTTGGCTTCGAGATCCCAGGGTGGGGTCCCTGCCAGCACACAGGCTGCGCCGTGTGAAATGGTGCGGTATCCGCGGATCACCCTGGTCGCCATGACCCGCTGCGGTCTACGCAGCATGGTCTTATTGCGGGCGTCCAGGGCTTCCGCCCACACCGGCGCGCCGTACAGGGCCATTGACCTCACCACCCCAGTGTACAGACGACGGCAGCACGCACTGGGTCCTCCCGTATTGGGCAGGAGCCGGCCAAGCGCACCAGCTGCAGCGACAAGCTTGGGGGCGAGGCGCGTAAAATGCGCGTGGAATTTCCACCGGCCGTCGAGGACGAGACCGAGGTACTTCATCTCAGTCCCGACCCCGACGGGCACGCCCCCTACGTCCAGCTGCACCCCCGCTGGTGGCTTCCTATGAGGCCCGTGGAAGCAAAGGGCTTCGGTCTTGTTCAGAGCCACCTTGAGGCCCAACCGTCGGATCCGGTCCACAACCACTGACACACCGACCTCCGACAGGTGGGCCGCTTCGGTGAAGCTCTTCGCTCCAGCTGTGACAAGTGTGTCGTCCGCATAACACACCACGTCCACCCCGGGGGGGAGAGCACCGCGCAAGGCCCAGTCGTATCCGATGTTCCACAGGAGCGGACCAAGTACCGATCCCTGTGGAACACCGCACACCACACGCTGGCGCAGCAGCTCCCCGTCCCCATCGACGCAGACGACACACCTGCCCAGCAGGTAATCCTCCACGACTCGTCGCAGGTACCCCGGCACCTGATGGTACCGGAGCGCCTCGGCCACACAGCTGAAGGGCAGGGTGTTGAAGGCGTTCGAGATGTCCAACGAGACTGCCAACATCACCCCACCCCCCGAGACGGCCGCTTCGGAGAGGGACTTTACGCACAAAATTGCGTCCACTGTGGATCGTCCCTCCCGGAAGCCGTATTGGCTGGTGGCCAAGTCCGGTCCCACTGTGCGCAGGTGCTCTGAGATGCGGGCAGAGATGACGCGCTCAAAGAGCTTGCCCGCCTCATCCAGCAGCACAATGGGCCGGAATGCCCTTGACGAGTCGAGAGGATGACCCTCCTTCTTCAACAAGACCAGTAAGCCCTGCTTCCATGCCGAGGGGAACCGCCCGGACGCAAAACACGCGTCGAGCAGCCCCCTGAAACGGGCCTCCAACGCTCCCAGGGCCAGCACCAACGCGCGGCCTGGAACCCCGTCGGGCCCTGGGGCGGTGTTTTTGGCGCGGAGCCGTAGGATCGCTGCTCCCATTTCTCCAGATGTTATTGGGGGTATGGGGGCAGCGTCCAAGTCACTTCCAGTGTTATGCGGCGCCATCTCCGGTGGCTGAAAGTCAGCACACGCGGGGAATAGCGCCGCCACGACTTCCTTGAGGAGGCGGGGCTGGAGGGTCGCGGTCAACGGGGCCGCCCTTCCACGCAGCTGGTTTCGCGCGTACCGGTATGGGCGACCCCACGGATCGCGGTTGAGCCCCTCCAGCATCTCTTCCCGGCCTCTAGCCTTGGCTCGTACGATGGCCAGCTGCAGATCTTCCTTACAAGCCCTATAGGCGTTGTACAGCTGGCCCTCGCTTGCCTCGTCGCGCACGCGCCGCCTACGACATCGTCCGTAGGCTCGGCGCGCGGCGGCGCAGTCTGCACGGAGGCTGGCGATCTCCGCCGACCACCAATACACCTCCTGCTTTGGTGGTAGGCGTCGTGCGCGCGGCATCGCCGCGTCGCAGATCTCCGCCATTGCCTCCTGGAACCACGCCGCCTCTTCCTCCACGTCTAGGCGCGACTGAGGCTGTGTGAGCCAAGACCTCACAATAGCCGCCTCCTCAAGGGCGTCCCTGTCCAATTTGGCCAGCGCCCACCTCGGAAACGGTGACCGACCGACACCTCTGCGGCCCCTTCCGGCCTCCATCGTGGGGGAGACGTCGAACCGTATGTATCTGTGGTCTGACAACGTCTCAACCCCTTCGACGACCCGCCAACCCCGAACTCGCGACGCGACAGCAAGGGAAGCGAACGAGATGTCCACTATTGAACCTCCCTGCTGCCGCACGCAGGTATCGACGGATCCCCGATTTAGGATGGAGAGCCCCACCAGGGCCGCCCATTCCTCCAGGGTTTCGCCACGGGCATCTGTAGCAGGACCACCCCACGCCGTAGATTTTGCGTTGAAGTCTCCCAGGACGAATACCGGCAGCGGTGATGCCCGTCTCACCGCCGCCCCAACCTCGTCCAGGAAGGCCTCAAACTCGGCGCGGGTCCTATTCGGGGAGAAGTATACCCCAATAAGGGCAACCTCCCCCCACGCTACAACGACGAAACCCTGGCCGCTCTCCTTGACGACAAGGTCTCCAGCACCTGCTATGGCCACGGTTCCAGTGACGTCGCCCGCCCAGTTTGACCTGTTCGGGACGAAGTATGGTTCCGCGACCACCGCAATATCCACAGACCACTCCAGCATGGTTTGCAAGAATAGATCCTGCGCCCCAGCGGAGTGGTTGAGGTTGCTCTGGAGAACCCTGTATGAGCGACTACTGTCCATTGTCGGTCACCGCTTCCTCCTCTTGGCTGGCCTTTTGGCTGGCCTCTGGGCTGGCCTCTTGGCTGGCCTCTTGGCTGGCCTCTTGGCTGGCCGGCTGCGCAGCTCCAGCAGCCCCGGCAGCACTAGGCGCGACGCGCTTGCTCGGCTTGCCCGGCTTGGTAGGCGGTGCCCTACACGCTTTGCTGCCAGCCACATGGTTGGCCGGCCTCTTGCTTTCGGCGCATAGGGCACAGTGCGGGGCCGCCGAGCAGTCGCGCGCCCTGTGTCCGGGGCGCCCACAGCGGAAGCACAGCGCACTACGGTCCACCTGTGAGGTGCACGTAGGCGCCATGTGTCCGGGCCGGAGGCAGCGGAAGCAGCGAGCGGTCCGGGGCTGCAAGAGCCGCACGCTCGCACTCACCCAGCCCACCAAAAGCCGGCCCTTCTCCGCCAGCTTCTTCGCCGCCTCCACGGGGCAGCGCACCCACACCGCTCCAAGGCCAGAAGGAGCGACGCGGATGTCGCCTGCCTTAATGGCACCTTCTGCGCAGCCGGTCAGCCGAGCCACCGCCGCGGTCACCTCAGAGGTAGTCACCGAGTCGTCCAGGCCGGATACGCGCAGCTCGGCGCACTTTACCGGCCTGGACACGCGCACCTCGCTCAAGCTCAGTGCCTGCCTCAATCGCTCGGCAAGAGCTTCTGCCTTCTCAGCAGTGGACACACCCGGCAGCTCAAGGATCCGGGCCCCTGTAGCTGCCACCTTGCAGCGCAGGGCAGTGATGCCCAAGCTGCCGAGGTCCACCTTCGCCCTTGCCTCAGCGAGGACCGCGGCGTAGGTGACTCCCTTGTGCCTAGCCTCGGGCTGCAGGGTGAGCACCACTGCAGCCGATCTGGGGGCGCGCAGCCCCTCTGGCTTCCTTTTTCTAGGCGGCTTAGAGGCCGGCCTAGGGGCTCCTTTTTGGGGTTCCTTGGCCTTGCCGCCTCGGGCCTCCTTCTGCTTGCCGCCGACCACCTTTGCCCAAGTCCTTGACCGGCTTGAAGCCTGTGACTGTTCAGGGCCACCTGGCGGAACGGCGGGGAGCTCTGGCACCGGGGCAGCACGCGCGCCTTTTCTGCCTTTTTCCCCTCTTTGGGGTTTGGCTGACTGCGCCTTGGATGCCCGCGCCTTGTCTGGAGCCTGAGGGCCCGGGCCATCCCGACGACTCGGAGGGGGCACGGTACCGTCACCGATGGCCGCCTTGGTGGGAGGGCAGGTCTGCCGTTCGAGGGCAGCAAAGCGGCTGCGCAGGGCTGCCATCTCCTTCAGGACAGCCGTTGTGGCCTCACTCTGGGGCGGTGATGCCGGTACTGGGGTCGCCGGCATCTGCTGCGGCCTGGATCTCGCCAGCTCGGTCCGCAGCTCTGCCAGCTCCCTCCGGAGCTCCACCATCTCCGCCTGCAGGCGGTCATTGTCCGCCTGCAGCTTCTTCGTCTCCATAGAGGCGGAGCTCTCGAGCATCACCGCCACGGCTTCCTTGATGGAGGCTGCGGCGTCCTTTAGGGCCCGTTGACACGTGCCCTTAAGATTTTTCGACTTGGCGGCCACTCTGAGGATAATCTCCGTGTCCTCCAGGACTCTCTTATTGAGGGCCGCCGCAGTCGGTTGCCGCAGCCTTACAGCCTGCTCAAGGCCAAGCGTCTCACGCGCCTCTCTTGCGCTCTGCAACGCCTTGGCAGTTTCGTCTTCCTCGTCGTCCTGAGTTTCTCCATCAGTGCGGGGGCGACCGCCACCACCTCGCACCGACGATGCCGAGGCGAAGGAACAGTCGCTCTCGCACTGAGATTCCGGTTTCTCCTGTATAGGGGTTGCCGGGCACCGCATGAAGCGGCCTCGGTCATCCCGCGTTGGTAGCGGCGTAGAGGGCCGGCGGCCGCGTTGGGTCGCGGGCCTCTTCGCCGCTTTTTCTTTTCCTTTGGGGGCCGGGGGTTCCTCGCTCGAGGACGGGCTGGCCCTGCGGCCGCTAGCCTCCGTCTCCGAGCGACTCCAGAACCTCGTCCGGCCCCTGGATTCCTTGTCCAGTGGAGCGCGCTCCACCACCACGCGCAGCTCCTTAATCCCATCACGGGTGGTGCACCTCTGTGGTGCCACCTCCCGAGTTAACATTTCCTCTTCACCAGAAGCCTCGGTATCCTTGGTCACTTCGCCTAGTCGTTTGAGAGGACCAGCACAGCACTGGCCACTCTCCTCCCCATCTTTCTCTCTCCTTTCTACCTCCTCCCCATCCTTCTCTCTCCTTTCTACCTCCTCCCTATCCACCTCGTGACAAAAGTTGCCCCCCCCAGATACGGTGGGGCTGACGGAGCCCGAAGGCCCCGCGCGGGATTCCCCGGCTTTGCCGGAACCCGCCTGGAGAATGGCGTCTACCTTAGCCTTTGTCATGTTGGTGGGTTTCCTTTTTTCCAAGGGTAAGGTCCCTTCCACCCACTTCATTTCCCCCCCTTTTCCCCATTTCCCCCCCATTTCCCCATTACCCCATTACCCCTAAACAACCTTCTCAATCCCATTCATCCCCCCCAGCACATTTCCAACAACAAAAAATTCACTCCCTAACCCCCTACCCCCGCCAGGTATCAGTCTTCAACGATGAATGCTTCGGGAATTACTGGCGACGAAACGTCGCCTGCAATTCCCGAAGCAACCATCGCATGAAGTCCAGGGTGCGCCGTCCCAGTCCCATTGCCGCTCCCTCAGACGAATCCTTGGGAGAAGCAATAGGTCCAGGCACTCGAGGAGGCTACCTGGCATCGCACCCCAACCTTTTTTTTTTTTTTTTTTTTTTTTTTTTTTTTTTTTTTTTAACGTGGGTAATCCTCATGGATACACAGCCCGCTCGGGGGAGCGGACTGGCATGTTGGACTCCCGCCCTGAAAAGGGCAAACCTACCAACTAAACCCCCACGATGTTCCTCCTCACCGCAGAGTGGCGGGGCCACGGGATCGCTTTCGCATGCAACCGCGACCCCGCCAGCGGTAGCCGCCTACGGCAGCTCCTCCTCGGGGGGAGCGAAGGCGCCCCCCCATACTCCTCGTGTAGGGCTCGCCGGAACATGAGGCGAGCCCTCACTCTCGGCCTCCCGTTCCTAGTTGGGTAGCTGGTCCCCCCGAACCAGCCACCCCGGGAGGCCATGGGAGCCAGGAGTGCGTGCGCAAAGTGCCCGCGCTCCCAGCCCCCGGCGGCGGACCTGATCTGTGGCTCCGCCGCCAGCCACTCGACGGCCGCGGCACCACGCTTCCGCCACGACCGACCCACCACACCGCATCAGGTGGTGCGGCACCACTGGGTCGCGGAGGATAGGGAGAGCGGCGCATCGTTATACCGACACTCCTCTTCCCCCGCGACCCCGCTGGGGCTGCGCAGGAGAGGTACGGGCACCCCCACAGATGCAGCCGGTCTGCGGCGGCCGGAGTCGGGCACCTCCGCCACCCTTGCAGCCGGTCCGCGGTAGTGGAGTACCCGGGATCCAAACGCAACGCAGCCCCCGTCGCGTCAGACGCGACCCCCGCCGCCGCATCAGGTGGTGCGGCACCACTAGGTCGCGGAGGATAGGGAGAGCGGCGCATCGTTATACCGACACTCCTCTTCCCCCGCGACCTCGCTGGGGCCGCGCCGGAGAGGTACGGACACCCCCACGGGCCGCGAGGGCCGGACTACGGCGGCAGAGTGCGGCAGCTCCGCAGGCCGCAGCCGACCCGCGGCAGTGGTGTGCCCGGAATCCAAACGCAGCGCGGCCCCCGTCGCGTCCGGACGTCTCAGGACGCGACCCACCTCGGGTTCCTCTTCGCTTCACCGTGTGTGGTGTCCCACGGCTACTGAGCCCCCTCGGCACGACAAGCCGAGAACCCGTCGAGGGGGATCGCACCCCAACCTAACCTAACCTAACCTAACCTAACCTAACCTAACCTAACCTAACCGAACCTAACCGGCGCACCCGTTTTCCCTAGGTGCAGACCTTTTATTGTGTAAGTTGTGTGTTTTTTGACTAAAGTGTCTTATTGGGCATGAGACTAGACTCTTTTGGAGTGATACAGCATTGTGACTTATATAGACTATAGGCAATGGCGATATGTTTTTGAATTAAACGGTTCGATGCTGCGTTTTTGACCTCTACGTGACTACCATAGTGTTATAAAGTGCTTTTAGGTCATTTGCGCACCCGTTTTCCCTAGGTGCAGACCTTTTATTGTGTAAGTTGTGTGTTTTTTGACTAAAGTGTCTTATTGGGCATTATACTTTATTATACATTATTACTTATTTTATACTTTATGTTGAATCGATTGTTCGCTTTTACAAGCGAAAGGTGCAGTTTTCCTCTAGACTAAAGCTATCGACGTAACGCTGCAATATGTTTTTGGCGCGTACACCAGCGAAACAGATCCACACATCTAGGATGGAGCTAGAAAAATCCCCACAGGAAGAAAGGAGGAAATCATCAACGCCCCAGGCGGCAGACGCGGCAAAAATAGCTGCTGAGGGAGCCACTCAGGTCAGGCGGAGTATAGGTGAGCTTGAGGCGAAGATAAAGGCACCGACACCACCTGCAAAAACATCGAAATTAAAACAAAAGACGGATCTGCCAACTGCGGAACCTAAAACCGATGCACAGAAGAGTAAAGCGGGAGGCGCAGTTGCAGAAAAGTCTTTAAAGTTGAATGTGGAGTATAAGAGCAGGATTGCGGAGGCCAAAGCTTGCCTCACGAAAGCTAAGCTGCAGATGAACAATAGCCGGAACCTGAAAACAGAAATAAAAACAGAGGTTATTGAAGCAGTGGATAGATTGTATAGACTCGTGAAGGAAGCAGAAGAAGGAAAGCCGTATAGAGGGGATGATATAGGAAAGAACTTGAGGAGAGAAAGTGAGGAGGAAGGAAGCGAAAAGGAACAGAAAGGCAATCCAAATCAGGAGAAGGAGGAACTAATTAAGAAAATGGAAGAACACGGCAAACTACTGAGAGAAAACAAGGAGGAAATGGAGCAGCTAAAAGACACACTGGAGAAACATCAGGAAATACTGGAAGAAAGGAGGACATATGCAAGTGTGGTGGCCACCCCATCCGCAAGAAAACCTATGGAGGGTATGGCCATGCACTCGGTCGTCATAACATCAAAAGACGAAAATGAGACTGGTGACCAGGTCTTTGAACAGATAAGGAAGGTAGTAAACGCTAAGGAGGAGGGACTGAGGATTGATAAAATCAGAAAGGCAAGAGATAGGAAAGTTATAGTGGGATGTAGAACACAGGAAGAGATAAGGAAGGTTAAGAACAGGATAAGTGCAGTGGGAGGGCAGTTGAATGTGGAGGAGATCCAAAACAAAGACCCACTTGTCATCTTATATGGGGTTCTAAACAATAACTCGGATGTTGACATTTTGACGGCCATAAAGGCTCAAAATAAACATTTGCTGAGGGAGGTGAGTGGAGAGAGCGATAGGATGGAGGTCAGATTTCGTAAAAGAGCCAGGAATCCGCTCACAGCGCATGTCGTAGTTAGGGTCTCCCCGGTCATATGGAGCCGGCTGACCGAAGCAGGAGTAGTGCATATTGATCTTCAGAGGATCAGAGTCGCTGACCAATCCCCCCTAATACAGTGTTCGCGCTGTTTAGGGTATGGACATGGGAAGCGATTCTGTCACGACACTCTAGATGTATGTGGTCACTGCGGAGGTCCACACCTGAGGACGGAGTGTGCCGATTGGCTCGCGGAGGCTCCTCCCAACTGCTGTAACTGTCGCAAGGCTAACCTTGACCGAGTGAACCACAACGCTTTTAGTGCTGACTGCCCTGTGAGGAAGAAGTGGGACGCTTTAGCGCGGTCAACGGTGGCATATTGCTAAGGTGGTCCCGGGCGGAAACGAAGAAGCAGTCAATATTCCTTCAAAAGGAAATTATAGTGTGGTCCAGGCAAACCTCCAAAGGAGCAAACTCGCAACAGCCGAACTAATGGTGGCAGCAGCAACGTCCAAAATAGCATTCGCTATGGTTCAGGAACCCTACATTGGCCGTACAGGGCGTATGAAGGTCTATCCAGGTACCAGGGTAGTACAGTGCGATCGAAACCCTGAGACAGTAAATAAGAGTGCCATTGTACTCTTCGATGATAACATCAACATCACGCTGTGCCCAACGCTCACGACACATAACATCACAGTCGCTATATTGAGGACCAGAGCGTGGAAGATAGGAGTGGTATCAATATATCTGGAAGGGGATAAAGCAATTGAGCCATATGTCGAATGGATAGAAAAAGTGATGAAGGAGATAGGAACAAGGAATGTGCTAGTGGGAGGAGATGTTAATGCTTGGAATACATGGTGGGGAAGTGAGAGGGTGGATTATAGGGGAGAAATTATGGCGGGAATGTTAGAGGATTTGGAATTGCAAATATTAAATAGGGGAAATGAGCCAACTTTTGATACCATTAGGGGGGGAAAGCGACTTACCAGTTGTGTAGATGTCACGGCGTGTTCAGTAGATATGCTGGGGCGCGTGGACAACTGGAGAGTCGACGGAGGTATGACGAGCTCGGACCACAAGGCAATTTTGTTTGATCTTAATTTGGAAAAATCAAAAGGAAATGATATAAAAAGAACGACGAGGATATATAACACGAAGAAGGCAAATTGGAGTCAGTTTCGTACGAAACTAACCCAAATTTGGAGGGATGAGAAATTAAATAAAACCGAAATAGATAAAATAAATAGTAAAGAATCGTTAGATGATATAGTAAATAAATTTGTTAATACAATTAAAGAAGTAAGTGATCAAACAATACCCAAAGTGAGCAACAAAACACAAACAAGATTGCCTTGGTGGTCCGAAAAACTCGACAAGATGAAGAAGGAGGTGGCTACGAAAAAGCGCAGGATAAGATGCGCCGCGCCCATTCGTAGAGCCTGGGTGGTAGAACAGTACCTTCTCGCAAAGGAAGAGTACCAGCTGGAGGCAAGAAAAGCCCAAACCGCCGGTTGGAAGGGCTTTTGCGAGAAGCAGGACCGCGAGAGTATGTGGGATGGGATATACAGGGTGATAGGCCGCACGACTAAAAGAAACGAGGACGTTCCTCTGGTCCAGCATGACAAAGTTCTGGGAGCAGAGGCATCTGCGGGACTATTAGCTGAGACTTTTTACCCGCAAGATGACACACAAGGCGATAACGCAGACCACAAGCAAGTACGAGAAGCAGCTAACAGAGTGAATGAGTTGACAGATGGTGAACCATGTGATCCCCCATTCACAATGGAAGAAATGCTGTGGGCTGCGTCCAGCTTTAATCCCAAGAAGGCACCGGGACTGGACGGACTCACGTCGGATATATGTTTGGCGGCTATCACCCTGAATCCAGACCTATTTTTGGCAATTACAAACAGATGCCTAGCCCTTCGCCACTTCCCCACCATCTGGAAGGAGGCAGCTGTTGTAGTGTTGCGAAAACCCGGAAAGGAGGACTACACGCACCCTAAATCCTACAGGCCAATCGGACTCTTGCCTATTTTCGGGAAAATTCTTGAAAAAATGCTGATCAGGAGAATTAGGTGGCACACTCTGCCCGATATGAGTCAGCGTCAATTTGGCTTCACACCACAGCGCAGCACCGAAGACTCCCTCTATGTCATGATGCAGAAAATAAAAGAAAACCTAAAGGCCAAAAAGATAACTACAGTGGTTTCACTTGACATAGAGGGAGCCTTCGATAGCGCGTGGTGGCCTGCTATACAATGCAGATTGGCGGAGACAAAATGCCCTGCAAACTTACGGCGCCTGGTAGATGACTACCTTTCCAACAGGAGGGTAAGAGTAAGGTATGCCGGCGCTGAGTGTGCTAGGGAAACCACAAAGGGGTGCGTGCAGGGATCGATAGGGGGCCCAACTTTTTGGAATCTGCTGTTGGACCCACTATTGAAGGAACTGGAGTTACGTGGAGACTACTGTCAGGCATTTGCTGATGATGTGGTTCTGATTATCTCCGGTGATACAGCATTGGAGGTCCAGAGGCAGGCGAACGCCGCCCTCGAACATGTTCGGATGTGGGGGGTCAAGAACAAACTTAAATTTGCCCCGCAAAAAACTAAAGCAATGGTTATAACCAACAAATTGAAATATGACTCCCCACATCTGACCATGGGCGGGATAGGCGTCGAACTGTCTCGGGAAATTAAGATCCTCGGACTAACAATCGATGACAAACTGACTTTCAACACCCATGTATCAAATGTCTGTCGCAAGGCATTGAACTTGTATAAACAGCTTTCAAGGACCGCGAAAATTCACTGGGGTCTGGGGTCGGAGATAATCAGGACCATATATACGGCGGTAGTGGAGCCTATCATTATGTATGCTGCAAGTGCGTGGGCACCTGCAGCGGACAAACTTGGTGTGAGGAAACAGCTCGACGCGGTCCAGCGCGGCTTTGTTCAGAAAATCTTAAAGGCGTATCGGACGGTCTCCTTAAACGCGGCCCTATTACTCGCTGGACTGCTTCCTTTAGATATTAGGATCAGAGAAGCAGCTTCACTTTACGAAGTGAAGAAAGGGTTATCTCAGCGGATAATAGGTGACCGAGAGATTGAAAAACCGATTTCCCATACGGACACGCCACATCCCGCGGAGCAAAAGAGCCTTCAGTTCAGTTGTTTGGCTGACGGTGCACAAATGGAGCAGTACGAAAACAATGACCTGAAGATTTTCACAGACGGCAGTAAGATACAGGGGAAGGTCGGCGCGGCACTCTCCATATGGAAAGGTGCAGCGGAGACCAAAACCCGAAAGCTGAAACTGGATCATTTCTGCACCGTCTACCAGGCGGAATTGTTGGCTCTACTCGAAGCAACAAAGCAAGCGTGTAAAATCGCGGCAAATAGTTGCAATATATATTGTGACTCTAGATCGGCTCTTGAAACAGTCGTTAATAGTGTTTCCCTTCATCCTCTTGCTGTAAAAACAAGAGCAAACATACATAAAATCAAAGAGCAGGGTAAAGAATTACATCTATTTTGGATAAAGGCTCACGCAGGGATGGAGGGTAACGAAAGAGCTGACGTGCTTGCAAAAGATGCTGCCCTGAACACGAAGACTAGACCGGACTATGACATGTGCCCGGTTTCATTCGCCAAGCGACAAATCCGCTTGGAATCGCTTAACGAATGGAACCGGCGATACAAGCAGGCTGAGACGGCCTCAATAACTAAGACTTTCTTCCCGGACGCGACAAAAGCATACCCAGTCATAAAAAAGATAGCGCTAGACTCAGTGGCAGTACAGGTAATGACAGGGCATGGCGGTTTCTCGGAATACCTACACCGGTTTAAGTGTAAGGAAAGCCCGGCGTGTCTGTGTGACCAGGCGAAAAGCGAGAGCGCTCTGCACGTGGTGGCAGAGTGCCCTGTATATGGAAAAGAGAGACATCATGTAGAAATGGAGCTAGATATTGACATAAAAATTGAAAATATAAGCAAAATAATAGAGAACAAAAATAATAGAAATAAATTTATTGAGTTTTGTAAAGAAGTAGCAATAAAAGTTGCAAATAAAAACAAGTAAACATTAAAAGATAAACAATTCGAAGCACTCGGAATAAAAGCTGTATTAAATGTACAGATAAATATACATGCAAAATATATAAAAGTAAATGTAAATTATTAAAACGTTAAAACTGTGCCCAAGTAAATTCCTTCTTATTAAAAAGGCTAATATAATAATAAAAGCCAAAACAAATAGGCAAAAACTAGCTCTGATTACGTCAGAGGAAACTGCATTTTATAATTTAAAAAAAAAAAAAAAAAAAAAAAAAAAAAAAAAAAAAACCTAACCTAACCTAACCTAACCTAACCTAACCTAACCTTTTTTTTTTTTTTTTTTTTTTTTTTTTTTTTTTTTTTTTGACCCGGGAAAATCCTTTATGGATACCACCCGGCTCCGGGGGGAGCAGAGTGGTTATGTGGCAGTCCTCGCCTGAGGGGCCTTACTACCCCCACGGGGGGGTAGTAAGTGAGGTTACCCACTAAAAACCCGGGATGAGCAGTCTGCCGCCTAGTCGGGGCGAGATGGGGTAGCGTTAGCAATCACCATCTCGCCTCGGCGGTTGGCCCGTCACCGGTGACGGGCCCCGGCCAAGGGAGGGATGACCCAGCTCATTAGGGCCATCCCCCAGACGTGTGGGATCGTGCAAGCCAGTGGAGAATCCCCCGACTCTCCACCGATGATCCGCACAGCACTAGGATAGAGCGAGAAGGCGCCCGAATCGCCTTCTCCTTCCACCAGTTCGTCTACGCCGGAGCGGGTCTGCGAGGACGTCGTCCTCCCTCGCCCGCTCCGCAGCCTCTTTCTGCGCCATCACCTCTTCGCAGAAAGAGACCACCGCCTGCCACGATCCGTCGCTGCCGAGCATAGCGTTAACCACACTCGGCAGCGACAGATCTGCGCCTATGACCGCTGTGAGGGTGTGCCGCATGGGACTCCACGCGGCACACTCCTCCAGCGTGTGGAGCGCCGTGTCTTCTGGCGCTCCACACTCGTGACAGGCGGGGGTCGCCTCACGTCTTGCGATGTGATGCAGGTACTTTCCGAAACATCCATGCCCGGAAAGCACCTGCACCAATCGGAAGGTGAGCGACCCGAATCGCCGCCCTACCCACCTCCGAAGGACCGGGCGAATGGCATCCACCGTCCTCTGTCCAGGGACCGGTGGAGCCAGGTCCTCCGTCCACCGCCGCAACAGGGCGGCCCGCGCCTGCCGTCGCATGCGCGTGACCTCCTCCCACGCTGGAGGCTCCCCGCGGGTTCTCCTCGCCGCCACGAAGTGGTACACTTCGGCGAGGACCTCCGCTTGGAGCTCCCAGGGGGGATCACCGGCCAACGCGCATCCCGCCGTCCAGGACACCGTCCGGTACCCGCGTATCGCCCTCGTCGCGATGACCCGCTGCGGACGACGCAGCAGGGCCTTATTGGCGCGACCGAGGGCGTCCACCCAGACAGGTGCCCCGTACAAGGCCATACTCCGGATCACTCCGGAGTACAGGCGACGACATGTGGCGCTCGGGCCGCCCACGTTGGGCAGCAGCCTCCCAAGGGCGACAGCGGCGCCTATGACTTTTGGGGCCAGTTGAGTGAAGTGGGCCCCAAAAGTCCACCGCCCGTCCAGGATGAGACCCAGGTACCTCATCTGGGTCCCAACCCGGACCAGGACCCCGTCCAGGTCTATCCTCGTTCCTGGAGGGGGTCCCCCCCGAGGCCCATGGAACATTAGGGCCTCGGTCTTGGAGAGGGCGACCTCCAGCCCCAGGGCACGTATGCGGCCGACCACGAGTGTTGTGGCCACCGTGGCCCGCCGCACCGTCTCCCCGAGGTCCCTCCCCTTGACTACGACTAGCGTGTCATCCGCGTAGCACGCAACCCGCATACTTGCGGGAAACGTGCCGCGGAGCACCCAGTCGTAGCCAATGTTCCACAGGAGCGGTCCCAACACTGACCCCTGTGGAACCCCGCAGGACACGCGACGTCGCCTCAGACCGTCGCGTCCCTCCACCAGGACCTCGCGGTCCCGGAGGTAGTCGGCCAACAGCCTACGCAGATACAGGGGCACTCCGTGATAGCGGAGCGCCTCCCGTATTGTCCCGTGCGGTAGGCTGTTGAAGGCGTTGGCAATGTCAAGCGAGACAGCCAACGCCTTTTCCCCCCCGCCGACTGCGTCCTGCGTCCACCCCTTGATCCAGAGCAGGGCGTCTATCGTTGACCGCCCTGCCCTGAATCCGAACTGGGCCTCTGAAAGGTCAGGCCCAGTTCCCCCCAGGTGCCGGATGACACGGGAAGCCACTATTCTCTCCAGCAGCTTCGCCGTGTCATCCAGCAGCACGATTGGCCTGTATGCGGCGTGCGAGTCTGCGTCTCGCCCTTCCTTCCGCAACAGGCACAATCGCCCGTCCTTCCAGAGCTTCGGGAACTGACCCGACGTGAGGCACGCGTCGAACAGTTCCCGAAGCTGACCGCCCATCTCCCTAAGGGCGATCCTGAGGATCCGCCCGGGAATCCCGTCTGGTCCCGGGGCAGTCCTCTTGCCTCTCAGGCGGGAGACTGCTACCTCCATCTCCACCTCTGTTATAGGCGGAATGGAGGCCGGGTCCTCCTCCTCCTGGAAGGACGGGGTGGCCATCGGTGGAGGGGTGTAGTGGGGGTCGCTGTCGGGGAATAGCCCCCCCAGCACCCTCTCCAGGAGCTCTGGCTCCAGGGACTCCGCGATAGGGGGCGCTCTGCCCCGGAACTTATTCCGGGCAGACTTATAAGGGCGCCCCCATGGGTCCCTGTCGAGGCCCTCCAGCTGCTCGCACCAGCCGAGGGCCTTAGCCCGGCCGATGGCCAGCTTCAGCTCCTGTTTGGCTATCTTTACATTGCCATACAGGAGCTGCTCGGCCGCCAGCTGCTCCGCCGGCAGCTGGTCGTCCGTCCGGCCGTGGCGGCGCCTCCTGCAGTGGTAATAGAGGCGCCGCGTCTCCGAGCATCGCGCTCGGAGATCCTCAATCTCCGAGCACCACCAGTAAACTTGGCGGCGCTCGGGGTGGCGTCGGGACCTCGGCATGGCGGCGTCGCAGACCGCCGTCACCGCCTCCCGGAACCGGCTCGCCGCGACGGCCACCTCCGGGTGCATGGGGCCGGCAACCCACGACTGCACCATAGCCGCCTCTTCAGCCAACTCGGCATCGAGGCGACCAATCGCCCAGCGCGGGAAGAGTGCCCCATCCACGCGCCGAGTCCCTCCTTGGTGGGAGGTGGCGATCTCGAACCGTATGTAGTTGTGGTCCGAGAGAGTCGCCACCTCCGCCACCACTCTCCAGGCCTGGACACGTGCTGCGACTTCCGGGGTGGCGAACGAAACGTCCACCACGGACCCCCCGTTGTGTCGCACGCACGTGTGGACTGACCCTCTGTTGAGCAGGGTCAGCCCTGCGGCAACCGCCCACTCCCTGACAATCTCCCCGCGAGTGTCAGTGGAGGGGTTGCCCCAGGCCTGGGCCTTGGCGTTCAGGTCCCCCATGAGGAGGACCTGACGTGGCGCCTGCCTTCTCACCGCCGCGGCCAGGAGGTCTAGATAAACCTCCAGCTCCGCGACGGTTCTATTGGGGGAGAAGTATGTGCCGACTACCGCATACCTCTCCCACTTGGCCACCACGTACCCCGAACCCCTCTCTGACACCGAGAGGGGGGGGCCGCCACCGGCACGTCCAATTATGGCTACGGAGCCGTCTAGATCCCCAGCCCAGTAGGGATGGGACTGGGGAATGTAATACGGCTCCGCAGCAACCGCCAAATCGATCCGCCACTGCGCCAGGGACTGCATTAGCAGATCCTGAGCCCTGACGCAGTGGTTTAAATTCGTCTGTAGGAGGTTGTGCTGTCCGACTTGATCCATCAATCAGACTACAACCTCCATGCTCGCCGAACTTTCGCGGCGAACAACCTCAGGAGCGGCGGCTTTGGCTGCCGGTCGGGGGATGGCCGGGGTCCTGGCGGCCTGTCCCTTCGTCTTTGGGGGGACACAGTTTTGTCCCCCCATCCTGTGCTCGGCAGGTCGCCCCGACTCTGCGCATATCGCGCAGTGCGGGGCCCTCCTCTGGCAGCTCGCCGCCTTGTGGCCTGCGCCTCCACAACGGAAGCACAGGTCCCCCCTGTCTGCCGACGAGGGACACTGGGGACGCGTATGCCCGAGTCCCATGCACTTGAAGCAGCGCATGGGAAGCGCCGCCAGTGCCACCACGCGCACCGAGCTCCACCCCACCAACAGCCTGCCCTGTGCCAGCAACACTTTGGCTACTGGGATTGGGCAGGATACAAGGGAAGAGCCGGTCCCGCCGTAGCTGCGACGTATCTCCCCGGCTTTGACGTGGAGTACGTCACAGCCGCCCACCTTGGCGATCGCCGCCGCCACTTTCTCCTTTGTGGCGGCGTCGTCCAGGCCCGTCACGTGCAATTGCGCGGACTTTACGGGCCTTGCGACGTTGGCCACCTCGGACAGGACACCGCGGAGCTTCTCCGCGAGCCTGTCCGCTTTGTCGCCGCTTTGGGAGCCAGGAATTTCGAGCATCCTGGCTCCCGTGGCCGTCTGTCGGAAGTTGATCCGGTCGATCCCCAATCCTTGGAGATCGACCTTCTCCTGCGCCGTCTCGAGGATGGCGCTGTAGGTTACCCCCTTTTCCGCGGCTTCGGGCTGTAGCGTCAGCACAACAGCCGCGGATTGGGAGGCTTTCAGCGCCTTCGCCTTCTTGGGCCCGGCGGCAGCGGAAGCCTTCTTGGCCTTAGGCTTCACGGCGGAGGGGGGGGCACGAGCTGCTGGGACAGGAGCGGGAGTGGGCGTTGCCGAGGAGGACGCTTTGCCCTTCCCCTTGCCTTTCCCCTTTCTTACTACTGTTGCCCAGGTGTCCGCCTTGGCAACAGCAGTTGGAGTCGTTTTTGGGGGGGCGTTGGGAGCCGCAGTCGAGGGGGGGGCGATGGGAGCCGAAGTCGAGGGCGTGGCAGCAGTAGCCTGCGGGGCCTGGGCAACCCGCTTTCGAGGGGTCGGTTTCGGGGGTGGGGGGGCAACCGCTGCTGCAGCCTTCTTGGCGTCCGCTCGGAGAGGCGGGCGAAGGACCGGCGCTGGCAGGAGGCGATCCTCGATACCAGCGAGTCGGGCATTGAGCATTTGCCCGAACGTGGTGGTCAAGGACCGCATCATCTCCTCTACTAAATCTGCCCCCGGTACAACAGCAGGGGGGGCTGGCGTCTCGGTGGCAGCGGCTGCTGCAGCAGCAGACGTAGCGGCAGCCGCTTGGGTCTTGGCTTCGGTGAAGCCTCGACGCAGCGCCTTCACCTCGGCCTTGCTGGCCTCCATTTCGAGGCGCAGGCGACTGTTTTCGGCTCTCAGCCGCCGCGTCTCTTCGGCCTCGCTCCTGCAGGCCAGGGCGTCAACTACTTCCCTCAGGGTCGACGCGGACCTCTTCAGGCGAGCAACAAACTCGCCTTTTAGGTTGCCAGATTTCTTGGCAACCTCTAAAATGCAGGCGAGCATTCCTCCTGCTTGAGCCCTCAGCTCTTGGGCATTTAGCACACTGAGGTCTGCGAATCCGGCATGGACATCGGAATCACTCCCGGTGTCAAGCAGACTTCCAGCGGCCACAGCGGCCGACCCCTTTTTGAATTTCCTGCCCTGCAGGACCTCAGCCAACTCCTCCACCAGTGGCTTTGGCGGTGGCTTCAGGAACTCGTCTCGCGTGGGGCCTCCTTTGGTGCCCTTCGCCCTTCCCCTCTGCGCCGTATTGACCTTGGCGGCCGCGGTCCCCTCGGTCTCTGTGTCCGACTCTAAGTAGCCGGGCGCGTAGAATGAGGAATAAGGCCGCTTCCTGCGGCTGTCACCCTCGTCACCCGACTCTTCAAATACGGACTCCACGTCCGACCTCCGTTCATCTCCCATGGAGACCTCCGACGGATCCCGGGAAGGAACCCGTGAAGTTTGGCCCTGAGAAGGGCCGTTTTTCAAGCTCTCAATAGTGCCGCTCGAGCAGTCCTCAGACAAAACATTCGTATTAACTTGGCCCTGAGAAGGGACTTTGGTAAATTTACCTTTCGCATCTCTATTTAGTTTCGACATAGTCAGCGATATCGACATAAGAAATAATTAAAGAATAATTATAAATCGTGACCATAAGCAAATTTTGCCTCCGGAAGTTTAGAGTTCAGAAGACTGACAATACCTTGGAGGTATTTTCCCGAAGTCTGAGGATACACTCATCATCGGGGTTTTGGAACTAGTCCAGCCAGTTTGTCCCCGCCTCCAATAACGTGAGTCATCGGAACAGGGGTCACTACCAAATAAAAGACAGCGGTTATTTTCGATTATGTAACAATATGTTTGACGGTAGTAGGCGCTGGTGTTTGCCAGTTAGAGGGGTCCCTATTTTAACACACACACCGCCAAACTGCTTTTCATCTACTCATAAACATGACAAATTATCTGTAGCCTTGCCTTAAAACTACAATTTATACACCGTAAGTCTATTTTGTCATCTGTCTTACAGAGGTACTAAGCACCTTAGCACGTATAATACAGATGACAAACAGTTAAATACGGCCCCGGTCTGTACCGAGCATTTTACAATTTTGTTACTAATAAGGGGTTAAATAGCCCTGTGAACTAAAATATATACACATATAATACAAATATATACAGAGACAATATATACATATACATACACAAATAGATAACAATACACGCGGCGCCTGACGGTGTTCTGTTGCGTTTATTTCGGAAGGAAATAAACCAATAACAGGCAGCACCACGGGAAGGTAACCGTCAGACTTGCCTTGGGGATCATCACGACCTGCGCTCTCCCCCAAGACCCTTGCCTCCTTACCCATCCGGGATGAGTAAGGAAGGCCTGAGTTTATCCAAAACAAGCAGCGCGAGGCATGCAAGCTAGGCAAAGCAACTATTAATGAATAAACCCAGACCCGCCCAACCTAACCTAACCTTTTTTTTTTTTTTTTTTTAACGTGGGTAATCCTCATGGATACACAGCCTGCTTCGGGGACGCAGACTGGTTATGTTGGACTCCCGCCCTGAAAAGGGCAGACCTACCAACTAAACCCCCACGGTGTTCCTCCTGCTCGCTATACAGGGGGGCCACGGGATCGCTTTCGCATGCAACCGCGACCCCCCCAGCGACCGGCCAGTTGGGCCTCTTCTCGAGCAGCGGGCTTAAAGCCCGCCTTTACTCCTAGGGAGGGCGCGCCGGAACACCGAGCGCGCCCTTCAACCTCGAGGGCCTATGATGTGGGCGTCAGTGTCCCCGAACTGACGCCCGCAGCCCTCTTAAGGAGGCATGTGCTGAATAGCGACACGCCTCCTGCGGCCGGTCCTGCGACGGCGGATCGGGTCAGCCAGGGGATTATCCTCCCTGACCCGCTCCGCCGCCTCTTTCTGCGACATCACCTCCTCGCAGAAGGACACGGCCGCGTCCCAAGCCTGTGGGCTGCCGACCATAGCGCGAACCACGGCCGGCAGCGAAAGGTCAAGTCCGGTAGAGGCGACGAGAACACCGCGCTGCATCGTCCAGGCTGGACAATGCTCTAGCGTGTGCTTCGCGGTGTCCTCGTCGCAGTCACATCCATGGCACCTGGGGGTCGCTTCCCTCCCGGCCACCCTGTGCAGGTACCGGCCGAAGCAACCGTGGCCCGACAGCACCTGCACCAGCCGGTAGGTAAGCGACCCGTGCTTCCTCCTACACCACTCCTTGAGGACCGGGCGTACAGCCTCTATCGTGAGGCGCCCGGCCTCCGGCTCCGCGAGCCGCTCCTGCCATTTCTCCAGTGCGTGCTCCTCCGCTCTATGCCGCACGCGCCTCAGTTCTTCGGGCGCGGCGGTGCCGCCGCCTTCTCGAGCCTCAGCGCTCCGCCGGTAAACGGCTGCGAGCACCTTGGCTTCGAGATCCCAGGGTGGGGTCCCTGCCAGCACACAGGCTGCGCCGTGTGAAATGGTGCGGTATCCGCGGATCACCCTGGTCGCCATGACCCGCTGCGGTCTACGCAGCATGGTCTTATTGCGGGCGTCCAGGGCTTCCGCCCACACCGGCGCGCCGTACAGGGCCATCGACCTCACCACCCCAGTGTACAGACGACGGCAGCACGCACTGGGTCCTCCCGTATTGGGCAGGAGCCGGCCAAGCGCACCAGCTGCAGCGACAAGCTTGGGGGCGAGGCGCGTAAAATGCGCGTGGAATTTCCACCGGCCGTCGAGGACGAGACCGAGGTACTTCATCTCAGTCCCGACCCCGACGGGCACGCCCCCTACGTCCAGCTGCACCCCCGCTGGTGGCTTCCTATGAGGCCCGTGGAAGCAAAGGGCTTCGGTCTTGTTCAGAGCCACCTTGAGGCCCAACCGTCGGATCCGGTCCACAACCACTGACACACCGACCTCCGACAGGTGGGCCGCTTCGGTGAAGCTCTTCGCTCCAGCTGTGACAAGTGTGTCGTCCGCATAACACACCACGTCCACCCCGGGGGGGAGAGCGCCGCGCAAGGCCCAGTCGTATCCGATGTTCCACAGGAGCGGACCAAGTACCGATCCCTGTGGAACACCGCACACCACACGCTGGCGCAGCAGCTCCCCGTCCCCATCGACGCAGACGACACACCTGCCCAGCAGGTAATCCTCCACGACTCGTCGCAGGTACCCCGGCACCTGATGGTACCGGAAACCTAACCTAACCTAACCTAACCTAACCTAACCAAACCTAACCTAACCTTTTTTTTTTTTTTTTTTTAACGTGGGTAATCCTCATGGATACACAGCCTGCTTCGGGGACGCAGACTGGTTATGTTGGACTCCCGCCCTGAAAAGGGCAGACCTACCAACTAAACCCCCACGGTGTTCCTCCTGCTCGCTATACAGGGGGGGCCACGGGATCGCTTTCGCATGCAACCGCGACCCCCCCAGCGACCGGCCAGTTGGGCCTCATCTCGAGCAGCGGGCTTACAGCCCGCCTTTACTCCTAGGGAGGGCGCGCCGGAACACCGAGCGCGCCCTTCAACCTCGAGGGCCTATGATGTGGGCGTCAGTGTCCCCGAACTGACGCCCGCAGCCCTCTTAAGGAGGCATGTGCTGAATAGCGACACGCCTCCTGCGGCCGGTCCTGCGACGGCGGATCGGGTCAGCCAGGGGATTATCCTCCCTGACCCGCTCCGCCGCCTCTTTCTGCGACATCACCTCCTCGCAGAAGGACACGGCCGCGTCCCAAGCCTGTGGGCTGCCGACCATAGCGCGAACCACGGCCGGCAGCGAGGGGTCAAATCCGGTATGGGCGACGAGGGCACCGCGCTGCATCGTCCAGGCTGGACAATGCTCTAGCGTGTGCTTCGCGGTGTCCTCGTCGCAGTCACAATCATGGCACCTTGGGGTCGCCTCCCTTCCGGCCACCCTGTACAGGTACCTGCCGAAGCAACCATGGCCCGACAGCACCTGCACCAGCCGGTAGGTAAGCGACCCGTGCCTCCTCCTGCACCACTCCTTGAGGACCGGGCGAATAGCCTCTATCGTGAGGCGCCCGGCCTCCGGCTCCGCGAGCCGCTCCTGCCATTTCTCCAGTGCGTGCTCCTCCGCTCTATGCCGCACGCGCCTCAGTTCTTCGGGCGCGGCGGTGCCACCGCCTTCTCGAGCCTCAGCGCTCCGCCGGTAAACGGCTGCGAGCACCTTGGCTTCGAGATCCCAGGGTGGGGTCCCCGCCAACACGCAGGCTGCGCCGTGTGATATCGTGCGGTATCCGCGGATTACCCTGGTCGCCATGACCCGCTGCGGTCTACGCAGCAGGGTCTTATTACGGGCGTCCAGGGCTTCCGCCCACACCGGCGCGCCGTACAGGGCCATCGACCTCACCACCCCGGTATATAGACGACGGCAGCACGCACTGGGTCCTCCCGTATTGGGCAGGAGCCGGCCAAGCGCACCAGCTGCAGCGACAAGCTTGGGGGCGAGGCGCGTAAAATGCGCGTGGAATTTCCACCGGCCGTCGAGGACGAGACCGAGGTACTTCATCTCAGTCCCGACCCCGACGGGCACGCCCCCGACGTCCAGCTGCACCCCCGCTGGTGGCTTCCTATAAGGCCCGTGGAAGCAAAGGGCTTCGGTCTTGTTCAGAGCCACCTTGAGGCCCAACCGTCGGATCCGGTCCACAACCACTGACACACCGACCTCCGACAGGTGGGCCGCTTCGGTGAAGCTCTTCGCTCCAGCTGTGACAAGTGTGTCGTCCGCATAACACACCACGTCCACCCCGGGGGGGAGAGCGCCGCGCAAGGCCCAGTCGTATCCGATGTTCCACAGGAGCGGACCAAGTACCGATCCCTGTGGAACACCGCACACCACACGCTGGCGCAGCAGCTCCCCGTCCCCATCGACGCAGACGACACACCTGCCCAGCAGGTAATCCTCCACGACTCGTCGCAGGTACCCCGGCACCTGATGGTACCGGAGCGCCTCGGCCACACAGCTGAAGGGCAGGGTGTTGAAGGCGTTCGAGATGTCCAACGAGACTGCCAACATCACCCCACCCCCCGAGACGGCCGCTTCGGAGAGGGACTTTACGCACAAAATTGCGTCCACTGTGGATCGTCCCTCCCGGAAGCCGTATTGGCTGGTGGCCAAGTTCGGTCCCACTGTGCGCAGGTGCTCTGAGATGCGGGCAGAGATGACGCGCTCAAAGAGCTTGCCCGCCTCATCCAGCAGCACAATGGGCCGGAACGCCCTTGACGAGTCGAGAGGATGTCCCTCCTTCTTCAACAAGACCAGTAAGCCCTGCTTCCATGCCGAGGGGAACCGCCCGGACGCAAAACACGCGTCGAGCAGCCCCCTGAAACGGGCCTCCAACGCTCCCAGGGCCAGCACCAACGCGCGGCCTGGAACCCCGTCGGGCCCTGGGGCGGTGTTTTTGGCGCGGAGCCGTAGGATCGCTGCTCCCATTTCCCCAGATGTTATTGGGGGTATGGGGGCAGCGTCCAAGTCACGTCCGGTGTTATGCGGCGCCATCTCCGGTGGCTGAAAGTCAGCACACGCGGGGAATAGCGCCGCCACGACTTCCTTGAGGAGGCGGGGCTGGAGGGTTGCGGTCAACGGGGCCGCCCTTCCACGCAGCTGGTTTCGCGCGTACCGGTATGGGCGACCCCACGGATCGCGGTTGAGCCCCTCCAGCATCTCCTCCCGGCCTCTAGCCTTGGCTCGTACGATGGCCAGCTGCAGATCTTCCTTACAAGCCCTATAGGCGTTGTACAGCTGGCCCTCGCTTGCCTCGTCGCGCACGCGCCGCCTACGACATCGTCCGTAGGCTCGGCGCGCGGCGGCGCAGTCTGCACGGAGGCTGGCGATCTCCGCCGACCACCAATACACCTCCTGCTTTGGTGGTAGGCGTCGTGCGCGCGGCATCGCCGCGTCGCAGATCTCCGCCATTGCCTCCTGGAACCACGCCGCCTCTTCCTCCACGTCTAGGCGCGACTGAGGCTGTGTGAGCCAAGACCTCACAATAGCCGCCTCCTCAAGGGCGTCCCTGTCCAGTTTGGCCAGCGCCCACCTCGGAAACGGTGACCGACCGACACCTCTGCGGCCCCTTCCGGCCCCCATCGTGGGGGAGACGTCGAACCGTATGTATCTGTGGTCTGACAACGTCTCAACCCCTTCGACGACCCGCCAACCCCGAACTCGCGACGCGACAGCAAGGGAAGCGAACGAGATGTCCACTATAGAACCTCCCTGCTGCCGCACGCAGGTATCGACGGATCCCCGATTTAGGATGGAGAGCCCCACCAGGGCCGCCCATTCCTCCAGGGTTTCGCCACGGGCATCTGTAGCAGGACCACCCCACGCCGTAGATTTTGCGTTGAAGTCTCCCAGGACGAATACCGGCAGCGGTGATGCCCGTCTCACCGCCGCCCCAACCTCGTCCAGGAAGGCCTCAAACTCGGCGCGGGTCCTATTCGGGGAGAAGTATACCCCAATAAGGGCAACCTCCCCCCACGCTACAACGACGAAACCCTGGCCGCTCTCCTTGACGACAAGGTCTCCAGCACCTGCTATGGCCACGGTTCCAGTGACGTCGCCCGCCCAGTTTGACCTGTTCGGGACGAAGTATGGTTCCGCGACCACCGCAATATCCACAGACCACTCCAGCATGGTTTGCAAGAAAAGATCCTGCGCCCCAGCGGAGTGGTTGAGGTTGCCCTGGAGAACCCTGTGTGAGCGACTACTGTCCATTGTCGGTCACCGCTTCCTCCTCTTGGCTGGCCTTTTGGCTGGCCTCTTGGCTGGCCTCTTGGCTGGCTTCTTGGCCGGCCGGCTGCGCAGCTCCAGCAGCCCCGGCAGCACTAGGCGCGACGCGCTTTCCCGGCTTGCCCGGCTTGGTAGGCGGTGCCCTACACGCCTTGCTGCCAGCCACATGATTGGCCGGCCTCTTGCTTTCGGCGCATAGGGCGCAGTGCGGGGCCGCCGAGCAGTCGCGCGCCCTGTGTCCGGGGCGCCCACAGCGGAAGCACAGCGCACTACGGTCCACCTGTGAGGTGCACGTAGGCGCCATGTGTCCGGGCCGGAGACAGCGGAAGCAGCGAGCGGTCCGGGGCTGCAAGAGCTGCACCCTCGCGCTCACCCAGCCGACCAAGAGCCGACCCTTGTCCGCTAGCCTCTTCGCCGCCTCCACGGGGCAGCGCACCCACACCGCTCCAAGGCCAGAAGGAGCGACGCGGATGTCGCCAGCCTTAATGGCGCTTTCTGCGCAGCCGGTCAGCCGAGCCACCGCCGCGGTCACCTCAGAGGCAGTCACCGAGTCGTCCAGGCCGGATACGCGCAGCTCGGCGCACTTTACCGGCCTGGACACGCGCACCTCGCTCACGCTCAGTGCCTGCCTCAATCGCTCGGCAAGAGCTTCTGCCTTCTCAGCAGTGGACACACCCGGCAGCTCAAGGACCCGGGCCCCTGTTGCTGCTACTTTGCAGCGCAGGGCCGTGATGCCCAAGCTGCCGAGGTCCACCTTCGCCCTTGCCTCAGCGAGAACCGCGGCATAGGTGACTCCTTTGCCCCTCGCCTCGGGCTGCAGGGTGAGCACCACTGCAGCCGATCGAGGGGCACGGAGCCCACCAGACTTCTTCTTCTTAGGCGGCTTTGGGGCCATCTTAGAGGCCGGCTTAGAGGCCTTCTTCTCGCCTTTCTTTGGCTTCCCGCCGACCACCTTTGCCCAAGTCTTTGACTGGCTTGAAGCCTGTGACTGTTGAGGGCCTCCAGGCGGAACGGCGGGGAGCTCAGGCACCGGGGCGGCCCGAGTGCCTTTTTTCCCTTTGCGGGTCTTCTCCAGCTGCGCGTTGGCTGGGGCCCTGGGACCCGGGCCGTCCTGCCGAATCGGAGGAGGCACAGCTGCTTTGGCGGCTGGACAGGTCTTCTGTTCCAGGGCCTCAAACCGGGAGCGCAGCACTGCCATCTCCCTTAGCACGGCCGCCATGGCCTCACTATGTGGCGGGGCTGCTGTCGGTTCAGGGGTCACCGGCATCTGCTGCAGCCTGGATCTCGCCAGCTCGGTCCGCAGCTCTGCCAGCTCCCTCCGGAGCTCCACCATCTCAGCCTGCAGGCGGTCATTGTCCGCCTGCAGCTTCCTAGTCTCTAAGGAGGCGGAGCTCTCCAGCAACACCGCCACTGCCTCCTTTATGGAGACTGCGGCGTCCTTTAGGGCCCGCTGGCACGTGCCCTTCAGGTTGCGCGACTTGGCGGCCACTCTGAGGATTAACTCAGCGTCCTCTTGGACCCTCTTATTGAGGGCCGCCGCTGTCGGCTGCCGCAGCCTCACTGCCTCCTCGAGGCCAAGCGCCTGACGCGCCTCCCTCGCGCTCTGCAGGTCCCTGGCCGCTTCCTCCTCGTCTACGTCCGTCTCTTGGGTCTCTCCACCAGTGCGGGAGCGACCGCCGCCGCCTCGCACCGACGATGCGGAGGCGAAAGAGCAGTCGCTCTCGCACTGGGACTCCTGTACCTCCTGTATTGGGGTGGCCGGGCACCGTATGAAGCGGCCCCGGTCATCCCGCATTGGTAGCGGCGTGGACGGCCGGCGGCCTCGTTGGGTCGCGGGCTTCTTCGTCGACTTGCCTTTTCCCATGGGGGCCGGGAGTTCTTCGCTCGAGGACGGGCTGGCCCTACGGCTGCTAGCCTCCGTCTCCGAGCGACTCCAGAACTTCGACCGGCCCCTCGTATCTTCCAATGGAGCGCGCTCCACCACCACGCGCAGCTCCTTAAGTATTTCTTGGTCGGTGCACCTCGGCGGTGCCACCTCCCGAGAAATCGCCTCCACTTCGCCTTCTTCTACTTCGTCGTTTCCTTTTTTTTTATTATGTGTGCTATCCATTTTAGACCCACGAGTACAAAGGAAACAAAGGTCAGCCCGGGCAGAGCCTTAAATACCCGGGTAAGCCTACATACTGCTGGGGGCGGCAGGTACCAGCAGGTGGGAGCGCTAACGACCGCTGACTGCTAATAATTAAAATTATTAACAGCCAAACCCTACGGCCATTCATCCCCTTGTCGCGCTCCCAAAACGTGGGATTGGGTGGTTTTTTATCTTAGAGGTGTCCTTCCTCTGGGGCCGGGCGATAAAGCCAAGCCCCCCGACGGCGGCATGCTTAAGCATGCCTCCGTCCGCTGTCCGGCCTACCCGACTCAGCGGACCCGCCGAAAGGTTTGCTCCTCAATGAATGAGGAGACAAACGAACCCCGCCTAGATGCGCCTGCACCTAAGCGGGTGTTGCCGCGTCCTCACCGAGTCGACCAAGTCGACAGGGCAGGAGCGACCCACCTCGGGTTCCTCTTAGCTTCACCGTGTTTCCACAGCTACTAAGCCCCCTCGGCACGACAAGCCGGGAACCCTTCGAGGGGGAACCTAACCTTTTTTTTTTTTTTTTTTTTTTAACGAGGGTAATCCTCATGGATACACAGCCCGCTCGGGGGAGCGGACTGGCATGTTGGACTCCCGCCCTGAAAAGGGCAAACCTACCAACTAAACCCCCACGATGTTCCTCCTCACCGCAGAGTGGCGGGGCCACGGGATCGCTTTCGCATGCAATCTGATCGCATGAATCTGATGCTTCCGCATCAGGTGGTGCGGCACCACTAGGTCGCGGAGGATAGGGAGAGCGGCGCATCTTTATACCGACACTCCTCTTCCCCCGCGACCTCGCTGGGGCCGCGCCGGAGAGGTACGGACACCCCCACGGGCCGCGAGGGCCGGACTACGGCGGCAGAGTGCGGCAGCTCCGCAGGCCGCAGCCGACCCGCGGCAGTGGTGTGCCCGGAATCCAAACGCAGCGCGGCCCCCGTCGCGTCCGGACGTCTCAGGACGCGACCCACCTCGGGTTCCTCTTCGCTTCACCGTGTGTGGTGTCCCACGGCTACTGAGCCCCCTCGGCACGACAAGCCGAGAACCCGTCGAGGGGGGTCGAGGGGGAACCTAACCTTTTTTTTTTTTTTTTTTTTTTTTTTTTTTTTTTTTTTTTTTTGACCCGGGAAAATCCTTTATGGATACCACCCGGCTCCGGGGGGAGCAGAGTGGTTATGTGGGAGTCCTCGCCTGAGGGGCCTTACTACCCCCACGGGGGGGTAGTAAGTGAGGTTACCCACTAAAAACCCGGGATGAGCAGTCTGCCGCCTAGTCGGGGCGAGATGGGGTAGCGTTAGCAATCACCATCTCGCCCCGGCGGTTGGCCCGTCACCGGTGACGGGCCCCGGCCAAGGGAGGGATGACCCAGCTCATTAGGGCCATCCCCCAGACGTGTGGGATCGTGCAAGCCAGTGGAGAATCCCCCGACTCTCCACCGATGATCCGCACAGCACTAGGATAGAGCGAGAAGGCGCCCGAATCGCCTTCTCCTTCCATCAGTTCGTCTACGCCGGAGCGGGTCTGCGAGGACGTCGTCCTCCCTCGCCCGCTCCGCAGCCTCTTTCTGCGCCATCACCTCTTCGCAGAAAGAGACCACCGCCTGCCACGATCCGTCGCTGCCGAGCATAGCGTTAACCACACTCGGCAGCGACAGATCTGCGCCTATGACCGCTGTGAGGGTGTGCCGCATGGGACTCCACGCGGCACACTCCTCCAGCGTGTGGAGCGCCGTGTCTTCTGGCGCTCCACACTCGTGACAGGCGGGGGTCGCCTCACGTCTTGCGACGTGATGCAGGTACTTTCCGAAACATCCATGCCCGGAAAGCACCTGCACCAATCGGAAGGTGAGCGACCCGAATCGCCGCCCTACCCACCTCCGAAGGACCGGGCGAATGGCATCCACCGTCCTCTGTCCAGGGACCGGTGGAGCCAGGTCCTCCGTCCACCGCCGCAACAGGGCGGCCCGCGCCTGCCGTCGCATGCGCGTGACCTCCTCCCACGCTGGAGGCTCCCCGCGGGTTCTCCTCCCCGCGAGTGTCAGTGGAGGGGTTGCCCCAGGCTTGGGCCTTGGCGTTCAGGTCCCCCATGAGGAGGACCTGACGTGGCGCCTGCCTTCTCACCGCCGCGGCCAGGAGGTCTAGATAAACCTCCAGCTCCGCGACGGTTCTATTGGGGGAGAAGTATGTGCCGACTACCGCATACCTCTCCCACTTGGCCACCACGTACCCCGAACCCCTCTCTGACACCGAGAGGGGGGGGCCGCCACCGGCACGTCCAATTATGGCTACGGAGCCGTCTAGATCCCCAGCCCAGTAGGGATGGGACTGGGGAATGTAATACGGCTCCGCAGCAACCGCCAAATCGATCCGCCACTGCGCCAGGGACTGCATTAGCAGATCCTGAGCCCTGACGCAGTGGTTTAAATTCGTCTGTAGGAGGTTGTGCTGTCCGACTTGATCCATCAATCAGACTACAACCTCCATGCTCGCCGAACTTTCGCGGCGAACAACCTCAGGAGCGGCGGCTTTGGCTGCCGGTCGGGGGATGGCCGGGGCCCTGGCGGCCTGTCCCTTCGTCTTTGGGGGGACACAGTTTTGTCCCCCCATCCTGTGCTCGGCAGGTCGCCCCGACTCTGCGCATATCGCGCAGTGCGGGGCCCTCCTCTGGCAGCTCGCCGCCTTGTGGCCTGCGCCTCCACAACGGAAGCACAGGTCCCCCCTGTCTGCCGACGAGGGACACTGGGGACGCGTATGCCCGAGTCCCATGCACTTGAAGCAGCGCATGGGAAGCGCCGCCAGTGCCACCACGCGCACCGAGCTCCACCCCACCAACAGCCTGCCCTGTGCCAGCAACACTTTGGCTACTGGGATTGGGCAGGATACAAGGGAAGAGCCGGTCCCGCCGTAGCTGCGACGTATCTCCCCGGCTTTGACGTGGAGTACGTCACAGCCGCCCACCTTGGCGATCGCCGCCGCCACTTTCTCCTTTGTGGCGGCGTCGTCCAGGCCCGTCACGTGCAATTGCGCGGACTTTACGGGCCTTGCGACGTTGGCCACCTCGGACAGGACACCGCGGAGCTTCTCCGCGAGCCTGTCCGCTTTGTCGCCGCTTTGGGAGCCAGGAATTTCGAGCATCCTGGCTCCCGTGGCCGTCTGTCGGTAGTTGATCCGGTCGATCCCCAATCCTTGGAGATCGACCTTCTCCTGCGCCGTCTCGAGGATGGCGCTGTAGGTTACCCCCTTTTCCGCGGCTTCGGGCTGTAGCGTCAGCACAACAGCCGCGGATTGGGAGGCTTTCAGCGCCTTCGCCTTCTTGGGCCCGGCGGCAGCGGAAGCCTTCTTGGCCTTAGGCTTCACGGCGGAGGGGGGGGCACGAGCTGCTGGGACAGGAGCGGGAGTGGGCGTTGCCGAGGAGGACGCTTTGCCCTTCCCCTTGCCTTTCCCCTTTCTTACTACTGTTGCCCAGGTGTCCGCCTTGGCAACAGCAGTTGGAGTCGTTTTTGGGGGGGCGTTGGGAGCCGCAGTCGAGGGGGGGGCGATGGGAGCCGAAGTCGAGGGCGTGGCAGCAGTAGCCTGCGGGGCCTGGGCAACCCGCTTTCGAGGGGTCGGTTTCGGGGGTGGGGGGGCAACCGCTGCTGCAGCCTTCTTGGCGTCCGCTCGGAGAGGCGGGCGAAGGACCGGCGCTGGCAGGAGGCGATCCTCGATACCAGCGAGTCGGGCATTGAGCATTTGCCCGAACGTGGTGGTCAAGGACCGCATCATCTCCTCAACTAAATCTGCCCCCGGTACAACAGCAGGGGGGGCTGGCGTCTCGGTGGCAGCAGCTGCTGCAGCAGCAGACGTAGCGGCAGCCGCTTGGGTCTTGGCTTCGGTGAAGCCTCGACGCAGCGCCTTCACCTCGGCCTTGCTGGCCTCCATTTCGAGGCGCAGGCGACTGTTTTCGGCTCTCAGCCGCCGCGTCTCTTCGGCCTCGCTCCTGCAGGCCAGGGCGTCAACTACTTCCCTCAGGGTCGACGCGGACCTCTTCAGGCGAGCAACAAACTCGCCTTTTAGGTTGCCAGATTTCTTGGCAACCTCTAAAATGCAGGCGAGCATTCCTCCTGCTTGAGCCCTCAGCTCTTGGGCATTTAGCACACTGAGGTCAGCGAATCCGGCATGGACATCGGAATCACTCCCGGTGTCAAGCAGACTTCCAGCGGCCACAGCGGCCGACCCCTTTTTGAATTTCCTGCCCTGCAGGACCTCAGCCAACTCCTCCACCAGTGGCTTTGGCGGTGGCTTCAAGAACTCGTCTCGCGTGGGGCCTCCTTTGGTGCCCTTCGCCCTTCCCCTCCGCGCCGTATTGACCTTGGCGGCCGCGGTCCCCTCGGTCTCTGTGTCCGACTCTAAGTAGCCGGGCGCGTAGAATGAGGAATAAGGCCGCTTCCTGCGGCTGTCACCCTCGTCACCCGACTCTTCAAATACGGACTCCACGTCCGACCTCCGTTCATCTCCCATGGAGACCTCCGACGGATCCCGGGAAGGAACCCGTGAAGTTTGGCCCTGAGAAGGGCCGTTTTTCAAGCTCTCAATAGTGTCGCTCGAGCGGTCCTCAGACAAAACATTCATATTAGCTTGGCTTACTTTGGTAAATTTACCTTTCGCATCTCTATTTATCTTCGACATGGTCAGCGATTTCGACATAAGAAATAATTAAAGAATAATTATAGATCGTGACCATAAGCAAATTTTGGGGGGGAATGGACAGGCTTCAATCTTTCTACTCAAGCCTCCGGAAGTTTAGAGTTCAGAAGACTGACAATACCTTGGAGGTATTTTCCCGAAGTCTGAGGATACACTCATCATCGGGGTTTTGGAACTAGTCCAGCCAGTTTGTCCCCGCCTCCAATAACGTGAGTCATCGGAACAGGGGTCACTACCAAATAAAAGACAGCGGTTATTTTCGATTATGTAACAATATGTTTGACGGTAGTAGGCGCTGGTGTTTGCCAGTTAGAGGGGTCCCTATTTTAACACACACACCGCCAAACTGCTTTTCATCTACTCATAAACATGACAAATTATCTGTAGCCTTGCCTTAAAACTACAATTTATACACCGTAAGTCTATTTTGTCATCTGTCTTACAGAGGTACTAAGCACCTTAGCACGTATAATACAGATGACAAACAGTTAAATACGGCCCCGGTCTGTACCGAGCATTTTACAATTTTGTTACTAATAAGGGGTTAAATAGCCCTGTGAACTAAAATATATACACATATAATACAAATATATACAGAGACAATATATACATATACATACACAAATAGATAACAATACACGCGGCGCCTGACGGTGTTCTGTTGCGTTTATTTCGGAAGGAAATAAACCAATAACAGGCAGCACCACGGGAAGGTAACCGTCAGACTTGCCTTGGGGATCATCACGACCTGCGCTCTCCCCCAAGACCCTTGCCTCCTTACCCATCCGGGATGAGTAAGGAAGGCCTGAGTTTATCCAAAACAAGCAGCGCGAGGCATGCAAGCTAGGCAAAGCAACTATTAATGAATAAACCCAGACCCGCCCAACCTAACCTAACCTAACCTAACCTTTTTTTTTTTTTTTTTTTTTTTTTTTGGTATCGGGTTGGAAAATCCTCATGGAGTCCCTTCTCCCCAGGGGAAGGGCGAAGGGGACTGTCAGACTCTTACTGACTAAAAACCAACCCGTGTTCCTCATGTACCCGTGCGTGGAGGGGCGGGTATCGCCGAAGCATTCGTCGCTACCCCCCCACGGGTATTGGCCCGCCAGATGGTCAGGCGGGCCTCGTCACTCACAGCGGCCGTCACCCCGGCCGCTGGACTTCGCTAAGAGGCGCGCGCGGAACACGACGCCGCCGCCTCGAGGCCTGCTGCTGGTCGGACGACAAGACGCCCCCAGTCTGTCGCCCGCAGGCCGCGCCCTACGGTGGCCGGAAGTCGGCCACCCTACGACGCCCAGTGCGTCTGCTGCGGGAGGGGAGGGAGGATGCAGCCTCTCTCTCTCTTTCCGCCGCCTCCTTTGCAAGCATTACAGCTTCGCAAAAGGTGGCGACGGCACTCCATCCTGACTCGCTCTCAACCATGGCAGACACCACGGCCGGGAGCGAGAGGTTTCCCGCAGCACTTACGGCCGCGACCAAGTCACGGCGCTGCTCGGCCCAAGCCGGGCACTCCGCCAACGTATGCAGCGCCGTATCGTCGCGGCAATCACCACAATGGTGGCACTGGGACGTCAGCTCACGGCCTATACGACACAGGTACTTCCCGAAACACCCGTGTCCGGTTAGCACCTGCGTCAGCCGGAAGCTTAGGGCGCCGTGGCTCCTATTGAGCCACTCCTCTAGAACGGGCCTTACCGCCGCTACAGCGGCGTGCCCCGCCGTGGGTTGCGCTAAGCGCGTCTGCCATTCCGCCACTAGGACCAGGCGGAGCTCTGCCCGGCGTGCCTCAATCTCTCGAGGCGCCAGGCGCTCGCCCCGCTCGACCGCCTCCGCGCGCCACCAATAGAGCGACGCGAACCTAACCTAACCTAACCTAACCTAACCTAACCTAACCTAACCTAACCTAACCTAACCTAACCTAACCTAACCTAACCTAACCTAACCTTTTTTTTTTTTTTTTTTTTTTTTTTTTTTGACCCGGGAAAATCCTTTATGGATACCACCCGGCTCCGGGGGGAGCAGAGTGGTTATGTGGGAGTCCTCGCCTGAGGGGCCTTACTACCCCCACGGGGGGGTAGTAAGTGAGGTTACCCACTAAAAACCCGGGATGAGCAGTCTGCCGCCTAGTCGGGGCGAGATGGGGTAGCGTTAGCAATCACCATCTCGCCCCGGCGGTTGGCCCGTCACCGGTGACGGGCCCCGGCCAAGGGAGGGATGACCCAGCTCATTAGGGCCATCCCCCAGACGTGTGGGATCGTGCAAGCCAGTGGAGAATCCCCCGACTCTCCACCGATGATCCGCACAGCACTAGGATAGAGCGAGAAGGCGCCCGAATCGCCTTCTCCTTCCATCAGTTCGTCTACGCCGGAGCGGGTCTGCGAGGACGTCGTCCTCCCTCGCCCGCTCCGCAGCCTCTTTCTGCGCCATCACCTCTTCGCAGAAAGAGACCACCGCCTGCCACGATCCGTCGCTGCCGAGCATAGCGTTAACCACACTCGGCAGCGACAGATCTGCGCCTATGACCGCTGTGAGGGTGTGCCGCATGGGACTCCACGCGGCACACTCCTCCAGCGTGTGGAGCGCCGTGTCTTCTGGCGCTCCACACTCGTGACAGGCGGGGGTCGCCTCACGTCTTGCGACGTGATGCAGGTACTTTCCGAAACATCCATGCCCGGAAAGCACCTGCACCAATCGGAAGGTGAGCGACCCGAATCGCCGCCCTACCCACCTCCGAAGGACCGGGCGAATGGCATCCACCGTCCTCTGTCCAGGGACCGGTGGAGCCAGGTCCTCCGTCCACCGCCGCAACAGGGCGGCCCGCGCCTGCCGTCGCATGCGCGTGACCTCCTCCCACGCTGGAGGCTCCCCGCGGGTTCTCCTCGCCGCCACGAAGTGGTACACTTCGGCGAGGACCTCCGCTTGGAGCTCCCAGGGGGGATCACCGGCCAACGCGCATCCCGCCGTCCAGGACACCGTCCGGTACCCGCGTATCGCCCTCGTCGCGATGACCCGCTGCGGACGACGCAGCAGGGCCTTATTGGCGCGACCGAGGGCGTCCACCCAGACAGGTGCCCCGTACAAGGCCATACTCCGGATCACTCCGGAGTACAGGCGACGACATGTGGCGCTCGGGCCGCCCACGTTGGGCAGCAGCCTCCCAAGGGCGGCAGCGGCGCCTATGACTTTTGGGGCCAGTTGAGTGAAGTGGGCCCCAAAAGTCCACCGCCCGTCCAGGATGAGACCCAGGTACCTCATCTGGGTCCCAACCCGGACCAGGGCCCCGTCCAGGTCTATCCTCGTTCCTGGAGGGGGTCCCCCCCGAGGCCCATGGAACATTAGGGCCTCGGTCTTGGAGAGGGCGACCTCCAGCCCCAGGGCACGTATGCGGCCGACCACGAGTGTTGTGGCCACCGTGGCCCGCCGCACCGTCTCCCCGAGGTCCCTCCCCTTGACTACGACTAGCGTGTCATCCGCGTAGCACGCAACCCGCATACTTGCGGGAAACGTGCCGCGGAGCACCCAGTCGTAGCCAATGTTCCACAGGAGCGGTCCCAACACTGACCCCTGTGGAACCCCGCAGGACACGCGACGTCGCCTCAGACCGTCGCGTCCCTCCACCAGGACCTCGCGGTCCCGGAGGTAGTCGGCCAACAGCCTACGCAGATACAGGGGCACTCCGTGATAGCGGAGCGCCTCCCGTATTGTCCCGTGCGGTAGGCTGTTGAAGGCGTTGGCAATGTCAAGCGAGACAGCCAACGCCTTTTCCCCCCCGCCGACTGCGTCCTGCGTCCACCCCTTGATCCAGAGCAGGGCGTCTATCGTTGACCGCCCTGCCCTGAATCCGAACTGGGCCTCTGAAAGGTCAGGCCCAGTTCCCCCCAGGTGCCGGATGACACGGGAAGCCACTATTCTCTCCAGCAGCTTCGCCGTGTCATCCAGCAGCACGATTGGCCTGTATGCGGCGTGCGAGTCTGCGTCTCGCCCTTCCTTCCGCAACAGGCACAATCGCCCGTCCTTCCAGAGCTTCGGGAACTGACCCGACGTGAGGCACGCGTCGAACAGTTCCCGAAGCTGACCGCCCATCTCCCTAAGGGCGATCCTGAGGATCCGCCCGGGAATCCCGTCTGGTCCCGGGGCAGTCTTCTTGCCTCTCAGGCGGGAGACTGCTACCTCCATCTCCACCTCTGTTATAGGCGGAATGGAGGCCGGGTCCTCCTCCTCCTGGAAGGACGGGGTGGCCATCGGTGGAGGGGTGTAGTGGGGGTCGCTGTCGGACGCAAAACAGGCGTCGAGCAGCCCCCTGAAACGGGCCTCCAACGCTCCCAGGGCCAGCACCAACGCGCGGCCTGGAACCCCGTCGGGCCCTGGGGCGGTGTTTTTGGCGCGGAGCCGTAGGATCGCTGCTCCCATTTCTCCAGATGTTATTGGGGGTATGGGGGCAGCGTCCAAGTCACTTCCAGTGTGCGGCGCCATCTCCGGTGGCTGAAAGTCAGCACACGCGGGGAATAGCGCCGCCACGACTTCCTTGAGGAGGCGGGGCTGGAGGGTCGCGGTCAACGGGGCCGCCCTTCCACGCAGCTGGTTTCGCGCGTACCGGTATGGGCGACCCCACGGATCGCGGTTGAGCCCCTCCAGCATCTCCTCCCGGCCTCTAGCCTTGGCTCGTACGATGGCCAGCTGCAGATCTTCCTTACAAGCCCTATAGGCGTTGTACAGCTGGCCCTCGCTTGCCTCGTCGCGCACGCGCCGCCTACGACATCGTCCGTAGGCTCGGCGCGCGGCGGCGCAGTCTGCACGGAGGCTGGCGATCTCCGCCGACCACCAATACACCTCCTGCTTTGGTGGTAGGCGTCGTGCGCGCGGCATCGCCGCGTCGCAGATCTCCGCCATTGCCTCCTGGAACCACGCTGCCTCTTCCTCCACGTCTAGGCGCGACTGAGGCTGTGTGAGCCAAGACCTCACAATAGCCGCCTCCTCAAGGGCGTCCCTGTCCAATTTGGCCAGCGCCCACCTCGGAAACGGTGACCGACCGACACCTCTGCGGCCCCTTCCGGCCTCCATCGTGGGGGAGACGTCGAACCGTATGTATCTGTGGTCTGACAACGTCTCAACCCCTTCGACGACCCGCCAACCCCGAACTCGCGACGCGACAGCAAGGGAAGCGAACGAAATGTCCACTATAGAACCTCCCTGCTGCCGCACGCAGGTATCGACGGATCCCCGATTTAGGATGGAGAGCCCCACCAGGGCCGCCCATTCCTCCAGGGTTTCGCCACGGGCATCTGTAGCAGGACCACCCCACGCCGTAGATTTTGCGTTGAAGTCTCCCAGGACGAATACCGGCAGCGGTGATGCCCGTCTCACCGCCGCCCCAACCTCGTCCAGGAAGGCCTCAAACTCGGCGCGGGTCCTATTCGGGGAGAAGTATACCCCAATAAGGGCAACCTCCCCCCACGCTACAACGACGAAACCCTGGCCGCTCTCCTTGACGACAAGGTCTCCAGCACCTGCTATGGCCACGGTTCCAGTGACGTCGCCCGCCCAGTTTGACCTGTTCGGGACGAAGTATGGTTCCGCGACCACCGCAATATCCACAGACCACTCCAGCATGGTTTGCAAGAAAAGATCCTGCGCCCCAGCGGAGTGGTTGAGGTTGCCCTGGAGAACCCTGTGTGAGCGACTACTGTCCATTGTCGGTCACCGCTTCCTCCTCTTGGCTGGCCTCTTGGCTGGCCTTTTGGCTGGCCTCTTGGCTGACCGGCTGCGCAGCTCCAGCAGCCCCGGCAGCACTAGGCGCGACGCGCTTGCTCGGCTTGCCCGGCTTGGTAGGCGGTGCCCTACATGCCTTGCTGCCAGCCACATGGTTGGCCGGCCTCTTGCTTTCGGCGCATAGGACACAGTGCGGGGCCGCCGAGCAGTCGCGCGCCCTGTGTCCGGGGCGCCCACAGCGGAAGCACAGCGCACTACGGTCCACCTGTGAAGTGCACGTAGGCGCCATGTGTCCGGGCCGGAGGCAGCGGAAGCAGCGAGCGGTCCGGGGCTGCAAGAGCTGCACAAGTTGTCGAGGGGGAACCTAACCTAACCTAACCTAACCTTTTTTTTTTTTTTTTTTTTTAACGTGGGTAATCCTCATGGATACACAGCCTGCTTCGGGGACGCAGACTGGTTATGTTGGACTCCCGCCCTGAAAAGGGCAGACCTACCAACTAAACCCCCACGGTGTTCCTCCTGCTCGCTATACAGGGGGGCCACGGGATCGCTTTCGCATGCAACCGCGACCCCCCCAGCGACCGGCCAGTTGGGCCTCTTCTCGAGCAGCGGGCTTAAAGCCCGCCTTTACTCCTAGGGAGGGCGCGCCGGAACACCGAGCGCGCCCTTCAACCTCGAGGGCCTATGATGTGGGCGTCAGTGTCCCCGAACTGACGCCCGCAGCCCTCTTAAGGAGGCATGTGCTGAATAGCGACACGCCTCCTGCGGCCGGTCCTGCGACGGCGGATCGGGTCAGCCAGGGGATTATCCTCCCTGACCCGCTCCGCCGCCTCTTTCTGCGACATCACCTCCTCGCAGAAGGACACGGCCGCGTCCCAAGCCTGTGGGCTGCCGACCATAGCGCGAACCACGGCCGGCAGCGAGGGGTCAAATCCGGTATGGGCGACGAGGGCACCGCGCTGCATCGTCCAGGCTGGACAATGCTCTAGCGTGTGCTTCGCGGTGTCCTCGTCGCAGTCACAATCATGGCACCTTGGGGTCGCCTCCCTTCCGGCCACCCTGTGCAGGTACCTGCCGAAGCAACCGTGGCCCGACAGCACCTGCACCAGCCGGTAGGTAAGCGACCCGTGCTTCCTCCTACACCACTCCTTGAGGACCGGGCGTACAGCCTCTATCGTGAGGCGCCCGGCCTCCGGCTCCGCGAGCCGCTCCTGCCATTTCTCCAGTGCGTGCTCCTCCGCTCTATGCCGCACGCGCCTCAGTTCTTCGGGCGCGGCGGTGCCGCCGCCTTCTCGAGCCTCAGCGCTCCGCCGGTAAACGGCTGCGAGCACCTTGGCTTCGAGATCCCAGGGTGGGGTCCCTGCTAGCACACAGGCTGCGCCGTGTGAAATGGTGCGGTATCCGCGGATCACCCTGGTCGCCATGACCCGCTGCGGTCTACGCAGCATGGTCTTATTGCGGGCGTCCAGGGCTTCCGCCCACACCGGCGCGCCGTACAGGGCCATTGACCTCACCACCCCAGTGTACAGACGACGGCAGCACGCACTGGGTCCTCCCGTATTGGGCAGGAGCCGGCCAAGCGCACCAGCTGCAGCGACAAGCTTGGGGGCGAGGCGCGTAAAATGCGCATGGAATTTCCACCGGCCGTCGAGGACGAGACCGAGGTACTTCATCTCAGTCCCGACCCCGACGGGCACGCCCCCTACGTCCAGCTGCACCCCCGCTGGTGGCTTCCTATGAGGCCCGTGGAAGCAAAGGGCTTCGGTCTTGTTCAGAGCCACCTTGAGGCCCAACCGTCGGATCCGGTCCACAACCACTGACACACCGACCTCCGACAGGTGGGCCGCTTCGGTGAAGCTCTTCGCTCCAGCTGTGACAAGTGTGTCGTCCGCATAACACACCACGTCCACCCCGGGGGGGGAGAGCGCCGCGCAAGGCCCAGTCGTATCCGATGTTCCACAGGAGCGGACCAAGTACCGATCCCTGTGGAACACCGCACACCACACGCTGGCGCAGCAGCTCCCCGTCCCCATCGACGCAGACGACACACCTGCCCAGCAGGTAATCCTCCACGACTCGTCGCAGGTACCCCGGCACCTGATGGTACCGGAGCGCCTCGGCCACACAGCTGAAGGGCAGGGTGTTGAAGGCGTTCGAGATGTCCAACGAGACTGCCAACATCACCCCACCCCCCGAGACGGCCGCTTCGGAGAGGGACTTTACGCACAAAATTGCGTCCACTGTGGATCGTCCCTCCCGGAAGCCGTATTGGCTGGTGGCCAAGTTCGGTCCCACTGTGCGCAGGTGCTCTGAGATGCGGGCAGAGATGACGCGCTCAAAGAGCTTGCCCGCCTCATCCAGCAGCACAATGGGCCGGAACGCCCTTGACGAGTCGAGAGGATGACCCTCCTTCTTCAACAAGACCAGTAAGCCCTGCTTCCATGCCGAGGGGAACCGCCCGGACGCAAAACACGCGTCGAGCAGCCCCCTGAAACGGGCCTCCAACGCTCCCAGGGCCAGCACCAACGCGCGGCCTGGAACCCCGTCGGGCCCTGGGGCGGTGTTTTTGGCGCGGAGCCGTAGGATCGCTGCTCCCATTTCTCCAGATGTTATTGGGGGTATGGGGGCAGCGTCCAAGTCACGTCCGGTGTTATGCGGCGCCATCTCCGGTGGCTGAAAGTCAGCACACGCGGGGAATAGCGCCGCCACGACTTCCTTGAGGAGGCGGGGCTGGAGGGTCGTGGTCAACGGGGCCGCCCTTCCACGCAGCTGGTTTCGCGCGTACCGGTATGGGCGACCCCACGGATCGCGGTTGAGCCCCTCCAGCATCTCCTCCCGGCCTCTAGCCTTGGCTCGTACGATGGCCAGCTGCAGTTCTTCCTTACAAGCCCTATAGGCGTTGTACAGCTGGCCCTCGCTTGCCTCGTCGCGCACGCGCCGCCTACGACATCGTCCGTAGGCTCGGCGCGCGGCGGCGCAGTCCGCACGGAGGCTGGCGATCTCCGCCGACCACCAATACACCTCTCTTTTTGGTGGTAGGCGTCGTGCACGCGGCATCGCCGCGTCGCAGATCTCAGCCATGCTCTCCTGGAACCACGCCGCCTCTTCCTCCACGTCTATGCGCGACTGAGGCTGTGTGAGCCAAGACCTCACAATAGCCGCCTCCTCAAGGGCGTCACTGTCCAGTTTGGCCAGCGCCCACCTCGGAAACGGTGACCGACCGACACCTCTGCGGCCCCTTCCGGCCTCCATCGTGGAACCTAACCTAACCTTTTTTTTTTTTTTTTTTTTTTTTTTTTTTTTTTTAACGTGGGTAATCCTCATGGATACACAGCCTGCTTCGGGGACGCAGACTGGTTATGTTGGACTCCCGCCCTGAAAAGGGCAGACCTACCAACTAAACCCCCACGGTGTTCCTCCTGCTCGCTATGTAGGGGGGCCACGGGATCGCTTTCGCATGCAACCGCGACCCCCCCAGCGACTGGCCTGTTGGGCCTCCACTCGAGCAGCGGGCTTTTCCCCCGCTTTTACTCCTAGGGAGGGCGCGCCAGGAACACTGAGCGCGCCCTTCAACCTCGAGGGCCTATGGTGATGTGGGCGTCAGTATCCCCGAACTGACGCCCGCGGCCCTCCTATGGAGGCATCAGCTGCTCTGCAGCCTGCCTCCTGCGGCCGGTCCTGCGGCGGCGAATCGGGTCAGCTAGGGGATCCCCCTCCCTGACCCGCTCCGCCGCCTCTTTCTGCGTCATCACCTGCGCGCAGAAGGACACGGCCGCGTCCCACGCCAGTGGGCTGCCAACCATAGCCTTGACCAGGGCTGGCAGCGATAGGTCACGTCCGGTAGTGGCGACGAGGACACCACGCTGCATCGTCCAGGCCGGACAATGCTCTAGCGTGTGTTGTGCGGT
>OX602139.1:80000-92500 GCA_951449985.1 Falcaria lacertinaria
CCTCGGTGACGCACAGCGCGAATGCCCGCAGGATTTCCTCGGGCACAGCTGCCCACGCTTGCTTAATAATTCGCGCCGTGAGCCCATCGAGGCCCGGAGCCGTGTTAGGCAACCCGGCTATCACGCTGTTGAGCATGTGGCGGGTTGGCGGGTCCGAAGGCACCCCAGATGGGGCGATGGCGGCCGCCAGCCTCACCTGCCTGTGGTGCATCGTGTCGACTGCCGGATTGTCGTCGGGGCAGAGAGTAGTCAGGAGGGTCGACATGGTGTCCGCCGCGCCGGTCGAAGAACCGCCCGCAAGCACGACCCCGTGGAGGATGTTGCGCGGAGGGCGCACGCGACCCGAGGCAGCCCTATAAGCTAGACCCCAGGGGTCACTATTGCCGGAGTCGGCCAAACGCTTGAAGTGATCCGCCTCCGCATCCCTCATAGCTAGCTTGTATGTGTTTCTAGCTGCTACGAGGTCTGCATGCAGAGACGGGTCACCGACGGAGTCGCGCTTGCGGGAGCTCTGCCACTCACGCCGCGCCCGGTAGACGCAGCGTCGTAGTCTGTCCAGCGCGGGGGTCCACCATTCATACCCTCCCGAATCCCGCTCCTTCCGCTCGCCGAGGCACTGCCATGCTGTCTCTATCAGAATTTCTGTTAGTTGCGAGCACACCGCGTCTGCTGATCTGCGGAAATTCAGCTTGCCAATGCGCAGCTGTAACGTCGCCCGGAAGTAGGACCAGTCCACTCCCCTCTCGCGAAAAGAGAGCACTGGATCCGGGCCATCCTTCGGCCCGCTGCGTGGACCCAAATCCAGGCCGAAGGTAATCAGTTGGTGGTCGCTCAGGCTGACAGCCTCGCGCACCGTCCACCCCGACACTGAGACCCCCCTGGTGGTCAAAGTCAAGTCGACATTTGACCGGCCATTGGGACCGCAGAATGTGGGCGGCTGACCCTCTCGATTGTGCAGCAAAAGATTTTTACCGAAGATGACGCCTTCCATTTGCGTCCGTCTGTATTCGGAGTCGGGTCCTCTGCCCACATACTGCGCGCGGTCGCAGAACCAGAGAGGCGAGTGCGCGTTGCTGTCCATACCTATTATCACTGGCCTCCCCGCCAGCCGGTCGAGAACACGGATGAGGTGTTCGAGGTGCCGGGCTATGTCGTGACTGTATTGGCAGTACATCGAGACTACATAGTAGCTCGAGGTACCGCACGACACTTGAGCCACGACGCAATGCTCCGTGCACAAGTCCGGCAGGAGGGTGGCCACGATATCGCGACCGACAACTAACACCCCCGCCCTGGGGGAGTCACCATACTGGAGCAGCCCCGGGACTCCGGCAGCAGCGTACTGCTCCTGGACAAGCACCAGGTCTAGCTGGAGCTCGCCAGCAATCCGCAGTAGCTCCAGTGTGGCCTCCCCGGAACCAGCCAGATTTAACTGTCCAAAGTTTATTCTGGACCGAAACTTATCCATATTTGGTCATGTTGGCCGACTGCTGCTCCGCGTAGATACGCGCTGGGCACGACGAATGCGCCGTGGAGTGCGTATCCGCGTCCTTACGCTTGAAGCGCTTGCACGTGGCGCAACATGCCGTGGATGACTCGCAGGTCTCCCTGCGGTGTCCCACCTCGCCACACTTACCGCAGGTTTCCGTCCCTGCGCGGCAGAATTTTTCGGGGTGACCATATTGTTGACACTTGGTGCAACAGGTCACCCGAACGTAGTCGCACACGTTCGCCTCGTCCCAGCCTATAAAGACTGAGCCAAGGCGGACGACTAGCTCGTCGCGCAGGGCGGGCGAACATTCGAGGACGACAGTGGTACGATGACCCTTGACGCCCTTCTTGAATGCCACCCGGCATTCCTTCTTGAGGCGATCCTCCGTCCACTCACCTGCCGGCAGGTTGATCGACAGAAGGTCGCGCAGAACCGTGTCGCCGTCGGGATCCGAACGCAGGTTCCTGATGGCCACCAGTGGGGCCCTCGGCCTCGGCTCGGCCACCCTAAGGGTGGAGGGGGCAGCATCTCGCAGCTTTTTGGCCGCCGCTGCAGTCGCCGTATGTACGGCTATACCGGCTTTACCTATCTTGCGAACGTTGCTAATAGCAATGCCCATGGCTCCGGGCTTAATCTTGTCCTGCAGTTCTTTTTTAGTGCCTTCACTGGTTGTAATTTCGTCGCAAGACGGGTAAAACAAGACAGCCTGATCCGGCGACGCCGAAACGGCGACGGGGGCGAGTCCTGCTGGACGCTTCAGCACTGCTGAGTATTGTGGCCGAGCCGGGGGCGACGGCACCACACCAGGGGCCACCGGACCCGCGCTCCCAGAGATCGCGGCAAGCCGAGCACTGGCAAGCTCATTCTGAGCCAGTCTGAGCCTAAGCTCAGTGGCTTCACGCCTTGCATCAGCTAGCCGTATCTCCAGGGCAGCGAACGCGGCCAGGATAGCCTGGCTAGAAGACCATATCTGGTCACGCTCCCCGGAGTTCAGCTTGTATTTGTTGCCTGTCGCAACAACGTTGGCCGTGCTTGTAATTTCGTTAAGGTGGTCGTGGACCTCTCCTAACAGCTGCTCGTCAGATTTTCCCAGGGGGGCGGGACCAGAGACCGGCTCCGAAACCGGGGCCGGGGAGGCCTCGACAGCCTCGGCTTCCCCGTCGTCCTCGACGACAGAGGTCTGCACGGATACATGCGGATCTGCGGGGGCGACGGGTGCGGCGGGGGAGGGCGCGGCAGCGGCAGGGCGGGGCTTGGCTTGGCCTCCGGTAAGGATACCTCCGACCGGGGGGGCTGCCACGTCCGCCCGCACGGCCCGCAACCGCTTCTCCACCGCCCCCGCCACCTCCTCGGGCGAAGTGAGGTACCTACGTACCTTGCGCTGTGCTTGGGGGGGCGCCTTGGGGGTCGACACCATCGGCTTGGCCGCCGCCAATGGGGGCTGCTTTGACTGAGGGGGGGCAGACGTACCTGGTTTAGGCTGCGGGGGGTCCAACGTCCCCGATTTCGGCTGGGGGGCAACCGTCCCTGCCTTGGGTGGGGTCCTTGCAATGGAAACGCGGGGGGAAAAACCCGCCTCCCGCTCCATCTGCGCCAACTCCTCCAATTCAGCCTCCCGGCGGGCCATTTCAGCCTGCACTATCTCATGCTGGCGCTGCCTCGCCTTTTCGTCCGACATAACCTCTTTTTAATGGGGAGTTCGTGTTTTGAATTTCCCTTATGTTCGGGAAACTTCCTCACCCTGGCAACACCAACACGTGACGTCACAGACGAGTGACGTAATTCAAGCGTCAAACTGACAACTGACAGCCGCCAAGCGACAGCAAAGCAACTGACAGCCGCCAATGCTAAGGCAATTGACAGCTGTCAGTGTCAGCGACTCACCCGTCTCGCTCCTTTTCAAGATGGCGCCGAGCCCCAATGGACACCTCCACAAGATGAAACGAGAGGGTCCGATGTCGGACCGCTGACAGCGGGCGAATGCCACCGTCTGTCCCGCTCTGCGCGCAAGATGGCCGCCGCCTCTTATGGAGATAGCCACGCGCGAGAACGAGAGGGACCGATAGGCACCGTCCACCAATCACAATTAAGAAAGACTTAATTAACTTCGATAGCCGTGCGCACGTCCGTACTCGACGGAGGTCGGCACCGAAGTACCTAGGGTACCTAGTAGTAGATAGGGACATAGACCCACCACCTCCCATGCTCCTTCCCGCCTTTCGGCATACGGAGCGAATCGCGTGACTGCTCGCAAAGACAGCACTGCGGAAAGTCACGCAGCGCTCTCATTACGAGCAGGCACTACAAATATTTAGTTGTCCCTTTTCGATGCCACTCTCCCCCTTCTGGGGCTGGACAAACAGCACAAGGTACTTCGGTGCCGCAGCAGACACTGGAGTCTGAATTTTGTTGAACAAACTTTGTCCGCGTCATTCTAGCAGTTTCCGTTTGTAGTGCCACGCTTGGGCAAATGCAGCCAGGAGGCCCCAGTTCTCCCTCGACGAGATTAAGTCGTCGAAGTAGACCGGACCCACCTCCGAGCGGGCGAGGTTACTAAGCATTACGCCCCTCTCGCTCTGGTACAGCGCGCATTCCCAGAGAACATGGTCCCTGGTCTCGGCCGAATCCCCGCAGGGGCAGACGGGTGACTCGCACAGAGCGAGCTTGTGCAGTCGATCGCGAAAACACCAGTAGATAGGGACATAGACCCACCACCTCCCATGCTCCTTCCCGCCTTTCGGCATACGGAGCGAATCGCGTGACCGCTCGCAAAGACAGCACTGCGGAAAGTCACGCAGCGCTCTCATTACGAGCAGGCACTACAAATATTTAGTTGTCCCTTTTCGATGCCACTCTCCCCCTTCTGGGGCTGGACAAACAGCACAAGGTACTTCGGTGCCGCAGCAGACACTGGAGTCTGAATTTTGTTGAACAAACTTTGTCCGCGTCATTCTAGCAGTTTCCGTTTGTAGTGCCACGCTTGGGCAAATGCAGCCAGGAGGCCCCAGTTCTCCCTCGACGAGATTAAGTCGTCGAAGTAGACCGGACCCACCTCCGAGCGGGCGAGGTTACTAAGCATTACGCCCCTCTCGCTCTGGTACAGCGCGCATTCCCAGAGAACATGGTCCCTGGTCTCGGCCGAATCCCCGCAGGGGCAGACGGGTGACTCGCACAGAGCGAGCTTGTGCAGTCGATCGCGAAAACACCCATGGCCGGCGAGCAACTGGGACAGCACGTAGTTCGGCTCCACCCACCCGCGCTTGAGACGCACAGCGACCACGGGAAAGAATTTAAATAATTCCCTCCCGTCCCCGCTGCGCTCCCAACGCTCTTGCCATTGAGCAATGACCTCCCCCCAGATCTGGGCTCGTTTCCGGGTACGTTCCCGGCCCACGAGGCCCGCGGTCTCCTCCCAGACGCGTCCGTGACGTTGGACTTCTAGATCGGCCGGCAGCACCCCCGCAAGTACCGGGAGCGCTGCCGTACTCGTGGTGCGATACGCTTTGGTCAACAACGTCAAGGCTGGTCGTTGCGAGCGGAGCAGCAAACTGCGCACGACATGCAAGGACGAGCGTCGGTACCATACGGCCGCAGCGTGGGTCACAATGGCGACATATGTGCCCTGGTACAGGATTTTGAGGGCTTTGTACCTCAGCCCCCAGGAGGATGCAGACATCCTTGACATCTTCCCGAAGGCTGAACTACCCTTAGCACCGATTATGGACGCATGCGGCGCGTAGGACCTAGCCTCGTCCACATGGACGCCCAGAACCCTAGCGGTCGTGACGGCGGGGATGGAGGTCCCATCCATCTTGATGGTAGGTGCGCGTTTTAGCCTGCCGTGGATCGTCATGGTCTGGGACTTGGCTGACGAAAAACTCAGCCTGTTCCTGGTCCCCCAATCGGACACGGCAGCTAGGGTTACAGCCGCTTTACCCTCTATAGATGCGCGGGATGAGGCCTCCACCACCACAGTCACGTCGTCCGCGTAGGCGACCATACTCACTCCGCTCGGCCTTGGAATGCGTAATAAGTCGTCCAGGAGGAGATTCCACAGGATGGGTCCTAGGACTGATCCCTGTGGACATCCCATGGTGCTAATCTTCCAACTCTGCAGGTGACCGACGATAAGGCCCACTCGCCTGTTGGAGAAATAACCCACCAGCAGGCGGTAGATGTTGGGGGCAATGCCGGTCTGCTTGGCCTTGAGCAGTATCATCGGCCACCATGCGTTGTCAAACGCACCCGAGATGTCCAGGAATACGAGCTGCACGTATTTGTCCCCGGTCGCCCCAGCGGTGTCGAGCACCGACTTCAGTGCCGAGACCGCGGAGCGGCCGCGAACAAACCCGTGCTGAGCCTCCGAGACCCCCTCGTGCAGGCAAGGGCTGCACCGAATGATGAGCCTCTCCAAGATCTTCCCGAGAACCGACAATAGAGTTATCGGGCGGTAGGCCTTGGGATCGGATAGGGGCTTGCCATTACCCTTAGGCAGCACGACTAGTCGGCCCACCTTCCACGCCTCCGGAAAAGTGCCCTCGGTGACGCACAGCGCGAATGCCCGCTGTAGTAGATAGGGACAGTGGGAATCTCGTTAATCCATTCATGCGCGTCACTAATTAGATGACGAGGCATTTGGCTACCTTAAGAGAGTCATAGTTACTCCCGCCGTTTACCCGCGCTTGCTTGAATTTCTTCACGTTGACATTCAGAGCACTGGGCAGAAATCACATTGCGTCAACACCCGCGAGGGCCATCGCAATGCTTTGTTTTAATTAGACAGTCGGATTCCCCTTGTCCGTGCCAGTTCTGAGCTGACCGTTGAACGGCGGTCGTACAGAACCGCGCCGATCGCGCACGAGACGAAACCGACGCGGCCTTACGGCTAGGAAGATCCGCGGAAGGCCGGAACGCGGGTCCGGATTCCGCCCTCGCGCCCCGAAAGACGCGAGAGCATCGACCAGGCCCGGCACCGGCCGCATCCGCTTCCCGTCCAAACCCGACACGCCCCGGTCCTCAGAGCCAATCCTTATTCCGAAGTTACGGATCCAATTTGCCGACTTCCCTTACCTACATTATTCTATCGACTAGAGGCTCTTCACCTTGGAGACCTGCTGCGGATATGGGTACGAACCGGCGCGACATCTCCACGTACATCCCTCACCTGAATTTTCAAGGTCCGCAGAGAGTATCCGGACACCGCCGCAAATGCGGTGCTCTTCGCGTTCCGAACCATATCTCCCTTCTATAGGATTCCATGGAACTCGAACGCTCAGGCAGAAAAGAAAACTCTTCCCGGACCTCTCGGCGGCGTCTTCAGGCCACTTTGGGTTACCCCGTCGAACACTCGCTTAGAAAACGAGGGAACGATTATTGAAACGGTTCCGCTGCCGGGTTCCGGAATAGGAACCGGATTCCCTTTCGCTCAAAGGGCGTTATTTATCTTTGTTTGTAACAATAAACAACATATAAACACGCCACATCGACATAAGATCTCTCCTTGAGCTTAGGATCGACTGACTCGCGAGCAACTACTGTTCACGCGAAACCCTTCTCCACGTCAGTCCTCCAGGGCCTCGCTGGAGTATTTGCTACTACCACCAAGATCTGCACCGACGGAGGCTCCAAGCGGGCTCACGCCCAGACCCTTCTGCGCTCTCCGCCGCGCACGTCCTACTCGTTACGGCATAATGACGTACGATAAACACGTCGCACATGCCCGTAACGGTAGTGTATAGGCAAAACGCTTCAGCGCCATCCATTTTCAGGGCTGGTTGCTTCGGCAGGTGAGTCGTTGCACACTCCTTAGCGGATTCCGACTTCCATGGCCACCGTCCTGCTGTCATGAGCGACCAACGCCTTTCATGGTGTCCCATGAGCGTTTTTTAGGCGCCTTAACACTACGTTTGGTTCATCCCACAGCGCCAGTTCTGCTTACCAAAATTGGCCCACTTGGCACCGTCATCAGATCTCCGGCTTCATCGTTCGAGTAAGCCGGAGTTCTCACCCATTTAAAGTTTGAGAATAGGTTGAGGTCGTTTCGGCCCCAATGCCTCTAATCATTCGCTTTACCGGATGAGACTGTTCCAAATCGACGCCAGCTATCCTGAGGGAAACTTCGGACGGAACCAGCTACTAGATGGTTCGATTAGTCTTTCGCCCCTATACCCAGTTCCGACGATCGATTTGCACGTCAGAATCGCTACGGTCCTCCATCAGGGTTTCCCCTGACTTCGACCTGACCAGGCATAGTTCACCATCTTTCGGGTCCCAGCATCTGTGCTCAGAGCGCGCCTACATTCACGGATTGGAAACGAGACGCCTCGGGAGTGCGAGAGATCGACCTAGATCGACGCTCCATCCTCCCTGAGCGCGCGGCAAGCGCGCGCCTTCACTTTCGTTGTGCCTTTCAGTTTTAAAAATCTCAATGACTCGCACACATGCTAGACTCCTTGGTCCGTGTTTCAAGACGGGTCCTGCGAGTGCCCGAAACTGAATCATCGCAGACAGAGACGCGCACATGTCCGAGACTGCACGGCAGCGACGACAGGCGCGCCGCACCGACGTCCGCACTCGGGCAGGACATAGGATACGACGTTGCCTTGCGTCGGGCCGGACGCGCATGAAACGCGTGCGCGATTCGTCAATGTATACCGTACGACGGCCGGTCGGCGCACGTCGCGGTCCCACCGTGACCCCGAAAGGTACGATGGGGCTCCCGAACGGCGCTTAGACCGACATCGAACGGGTCGCGATGTATTACTGAGGGAGAAGTGCACGCCGTCCGCGGACGTCGACGTACGAGACCCGTACCGCCCGACCGAGATCGGACGACATCGTGGCGCCCGCACGTACGCCGCGGAGTGACGATGAATCTCCCCGTTCGTTCATTCGAGTTTCGCAGGTTTACCCCTGAACGGTTTCACGTACTCTTGAACTCTCTCTTCAAAGTTCTTTTCAACTTTCCCTCACGGTACTTGTTCGCTATCGGTCTCGCGGTAATATTTAGCCTTAGATGGAGTTTACCACCCACTTAGGGCTGCACTCTCAAGCAACCCGACTCTTAGGAGAGTCCCTCTCGCCGCCGTCCTCCGTCGCTACGGGCCTGGCACCCTCTACGGGAAAACGGCCCCGTTCAAGACGAACTTGGACAGGAGTCACGACGACGAGAAAGCGGAACCTCCCGAACACCACATCTCCCGTTGCCGTTACAACAACGGGATTCAGTGCTGGGCTATATTCCTGTTCGCTCGCCGCTACTAAGGAAATCCTGGTTAGTTTCTTTTCCTCCGCTTACTAATATGCTTAAATTCGGCGGGTGATCCTCCCTGATCTGAGGCCAACGATAAAAAAGATTGAGGCAGACGCGATATCCGTCAGCGCGAGGACGACGCGACCGCGCTATAGCGAACCGCGGCGTCGACGCGCCTCTTCGGACGTCGAGTCCGCCTACTTCGTCGTAAACAACGAACGAAAAACACATTTATCGGTATGACATCAAAACAATCAATCGATCGATCGAACGAATTAGAATTACAACTCTGTTCACATTTAGAACGTTCAACATCGTCATTCAGCAGATAAAGAGAAATTCAGACGTGTAACGCTCTCAGCGAGAGTGTATTCACATCGCGATCGTACGTCTCGCGCGAACGAGACGAGACTCGATGATTATAATACATACACACATAAATCTATATAATATTTAAACGGACCCGCGATGCGAACACGGACGACGACGACGTCGTCGAAACAACGTCGACGAACATCCGCCGTGCGTATCGCGGGAACACCGTCAACAGCGCGATCGAGCGCGCAATGTGAATTTTGTTTTTATACAGCCGGCCCTCAGACAGGAGTGGTCCTGGATGTGTCTCCACGGACCGCAATGTGCGTTCGAAATGTCGATGTTCAAATGTGTCCTGCAGTTCACACTATGACGCGCAGTTAACTGCGTTCTTCATCGACCCGCGAGCCAAGTGATCCACCGTCCAGGGTAATGGTTTGTTTTTATTTTGAAATTAAAAAAAAAAAAAAACAATTATTTGTCTCAGAATCTCTGAACGGCACACGCTAGCTAGCTAGCTAGCTAGCTAGCGACGCACCAGATCAAAATTTCTGAACCGCTTGCTACGATTCACATACAACGCAAATAACCGAAGTTATATACGCGTGCCGTACGTAATTCGTTGCGAACTCGTGATGCGGATTTCGATCAGTCTACGTTCGTTATATATATATATATATCTTTGGATTGTTTCACACGCGACGAACGCGATACGCAAATAAATGCATACACGTACGCACACACGTTAATGATCCTTCCGCAGGTTCCCCTACGGAAACCTTGTTACGACTTTTACTTCCTCTAAATGATCAAGTTTGGTCAACTTCCCAGCAACGCCGACGGCCGTGAAGCCACCGCGTGTCGGTCCGAAGACCTCACTAAATCATTCAATCGGTAGTAGCGACGGGCGGTGTGTACAAAGGGCAGGGACGTAATCAACGCGAGCTTATGACTCGCGCTTACTAGGAATTCCTCGTTTATGGGGGATAATTGCAAACCCCAATCCCCAGCACGAAGGAGTTTCAGCGGGTTGCCCGGGCCTCTAGGCCAGGGAGAACATGCTGATTCCTTCAGTGTAGCGCGCGTGCGGCCCAGGACATCTAAGGGCATCACAGACCTGTTATTGCTCAATCTCGTGCGCCTCGAAGACGCCGGTCCCTCTAAGAAGAATTTTAATACGTCGCCAGTGAGTTGCGTGACGGAGCCACGCACACCTAAATGACGACGCCTATTTAGCAGGCTAGAGTCTCGTTCGTTACCGGAATTAACCAGACAAATCGCTCCACCAACTAAGAACGGCCATGCACCACCACCCACCGAATCAAGAAAGAGCTGTTAATCTGTCAATCCTTCCGGTGTCCGGGCCTGGTGAGATTTCCCGTGTTGAGTCAAATTAAGCCGCAGGCTCCACTCCTGGTGGTGCCCTTCCGTCAATTCCTTTAAGTTTCAGCTTTGCAACCATACTCCCCCCGGAGTCCAAAATCTTTGGTTTCCCGGAAGCTGCCCGCCGAGCCATTGTTGTAACGTCGGCGGATCGCTAGATGACATATTTACGGTTAGAACTAGGGCGGTATCTAATCGCCTTCGAACCTCTAACTTTCGTTCTTGATTGATGAAAACACCTTTGGCAAATGCTTTCGCTGATGTTCGTCTTGCGACGATCCAAGAATTTCACCTCTAACGTCGCAATACGAATGCCCCCAGTTATCCCTATTAATCATTACCTCGGAGTTCTGAAAACCAACAAAATAGAACCGAGATCATATTCTATTATTCCATGCACGAAATATTCAAGCAGCATTTTGAGCCCGCTTTGAGCACTCTAATTTGTTCAAAGTAAAATTGTCGGCCCACCTCGACACTCACCGAAGAGCACCGCGATAGGATTTTGATATTGAACCGGCGTTTTACCGCCGGCTCACCGACGATATGCTCCGCAGACGTGTCAGTATCACCGCGGATGCGGTGCACCGACAGCGCGGCGCACAAATGCAACTACGAGCTTTTTAACCGCAACAATTTTAGTATACGCTATTGGAGCTGGAGTTACCGCGGCTGCTGGCACCAGACTTGCCCTCCAATTGTTCCTCGTTAAAATATTTAAAGTGTACTCATTCCGATTACGAGGCCTCGTAAGAGTCCCGTATCGTTATTTTTCGTCACTACCTCCCCGTGCCGGGAGTGGGTAATTTGCGCGCCTGCTGCCTTCCTTGGATGTGGTAGCCGTTTCTCAGGCTCCCTCTCCGGAATCGAACCCTGATTCCCCGTTACCCGTGACAACCATGGTAGTCGCAGAAACTACCATCGAAAGTTGATAAGGCAGACATTTGAAAGATGCGTCGCCGGTACTGGACCATGCGATCGGCAAAAGTTATCCAGATTCATCAAAATTAACGACTTCGGACGCGAGGCCCTCCGTCGATTGGTTTTGATCTAATAAAAGCACTCATCCCATCACTGGTCAGAGTTCTGATTGCATGTATTAGCTCTAGAATTACCACAGTTATCCAAGTAACTGAGTAAGATCTAAGGAACCAAAACTGATATATTGAGCCATTCGCGGTATCGCCTTAATACGGCTTGCACTGAGACATGCATGGCTTAATCTTTGAGACAAGCATATAACTACTGGCAGGATCAACCAGGGAGCTATCGATTGAGCGTCTTCACACGCACCGCACACATAACGACACGACGTATATGATATGCAACCGACATAACCGATCCGTACGCCGCTAGGACGTCGGACGGATGTCTCTCACATTACACACACACAGCTGTTATTATGTTATGGTGATTGATATGAATGAAACAACATCAAATCGATCGCACACACACATACATACACAACATAATGTATATAATAATATAATCGAAACGAGACGACGACGACGCACGACGAGTGAACGACGAGCGCGGTCGTCTCGCGCGCGCGACACTTGTTACGGTGTCGCACCATTTGAACGTTCTCTATAAAAACGCCGAGACCTAATAATATGGATTTAATCACAATTGTAATTTCGTTTAACACTTTCGCGCGCGTATTATAATAAATATAATACACACATTATCGAACAATTTACGCCCGGTACTTTAGAGTCGGAACCCTCCGATGCGGAAGATAGATAATTTTGAATATGCACAACGCCACCGTTTCACGATAACATACATTTTTTATGTATATCGCTAAACAATGAGTATCTAGGAACGATCGTTAAACACGGAAACACGAGACGGACGCGCACAATGAACGCCGCCACATTATAACCGTCGATCGACACAGTTGATCAACAAGAAGAACAACAAACACAAAACAGAGGTATGAACTCGCACACAACTTGGACGACAAATTGTTAGAGAGATAAGAGACTACTACAATAGCTCATCTGAAATCGTGAAAGTGTAATATGTTTCGAAAACACATTTTCACGATCGAAAATT
>OX602139.1:95000-102500 GCA_951449985.1 Falcaria lacertinaria
CGTCGAAGTAGACCGGACCCACCTCCGAGCGGGCGAGGTTACTAAGCATTACGCCCCTCTCGCTCTGGTACAGCGCGCATTCCCAGAGAACATGGTACCTGGTCTCGGCCGAATCCCCGCAGGGGCAGACGGGTGACTCGCACAGAGCGAGCTTGTGCAGTCGATCGCGAAAACACCCATGGCCGGCGAGCAACTGGGACAGCACGTAGTTCGGCTCCACCCACCCGCGCTTGAGACGCACAGCGACCACGGGAAAGAATTTAAATAATTCCCTCCCGTCCCCGCTGCGCTCCCAACGCTCTTGCCATTGAGCAATGACCTCCCCCCAGATCTGGGCTCGTTTCCGGGTACGTTCCCGGCCCACGAGGCCCGCGGTCTCCTCCCAGACGCGTCCGTGACGTTGGACTTCTAGATCGGCCGGCAGCACCCCCGCAAGTACCGGGAGCGCTGCCGTACTCGTGGTGCGATACGCTTTGGTCAACAACGTCAAGGCTGGTCGTTGCGAGCGGAGCAGCAAACTGCGCACGACATGCAAGGACGAGCGTCGGTACCATACGGCCGCAGCGTGGGTCACAATGGCGACATATGTGCCCTGGTACAGGATTTTGAGGGCTTTGTACCTCAGCCCCCAGGAGGATGCAGACATCCTTGACATCTTCCCGAAGGCTGAACTACCCTTAGCACCGATTATGGACGCATGCGGCGCGTAGGACCCAGCCTCGTCCACATGGACGCCCAGAACCCTAGCGGTCGTGACGGCGGGGATGGAGGCCCCATCCATCTTGATGGTAGGTGCGCGTTTTAGCCTGCCGTGGATCGTCATGGTCTGGGACTTGGCTGACGAAAAACTCAGCCTGTTCCTGGTCCCCCAATCGGACACGGCAGCTAGGGTTACAGCCGCTTTACCCTCTATAGATGCGCGGGATGAGGCCTCCACCACCACAGTCACGTCGTCCGCGTAGGCGACCATACTCACTCCGCTCGGCCTTGGAATGCGTAATAAGTCGTCCAGGAGGAGATTCCACAGGATGGGTCCTAGGACTGATCCCTGTGGACATCCCATGGTGCTAATCTTCCAACTCTGCAGGTGACCGACGATAAGGCCCACTCGCCTGTTGGAGAAATAACCCACCAGCAGGCGGTAGATGTTGGGGGCAATGCCGGTCTGCTTGGCCTTGAGCAGTATCATCGGCCACCATGCGTTGTCAAACGCACCCGAGATGTCCAGGAATACGAGCTGCACGTATTTGTCCCCAGTCGCCCCAGCGGTGTCGAGCACCGACTTCAGTGCCGAGACCGTGGAGCGGCCGCGAACAAACCCGTGCTGAGCCTCCGAGACCCCCTCGTGCAGGCAAGGGCTGCACCGAATGATGAGCCTCTCCAAGATCTTCCCGAGAACCGACAATAGAGTTATCGGGCGGTAGGCCTTGGGATCGGATAGGGGCTTGCCATTACCCTTAGGCAGCACGACTAGTCGGCCCACCTTCCACGCCTCCGGAAAAGTGCCCTCGGTGACGCACAGCGCGAATGCCCGCAGGATTTCCTCGGGCACAGCTGCCCACGCTTGCTTAATAATTCGCGCCGTGAGCCCATCGAGGCCCGGAGCCGTGTTAGGCAACCCGGCTATCACGCTGTTGAGCATGTGGCGGGTTGGCGGGTCCGAAGGCACCCCAGATGGGGCGATGGCGGCCGCCAGCCTCACCTGCCTGTGGTGCATCGTGTCGACTGCCGGATTGTCGTCGGGGCAGAGAGTAGTCAGGAGGGTCGACATGGTGTCCGCCGCGCCGGTCGAAGAACCGCCCGCAAGCACGACCCCGTGGAGGATGTTGCGCGGAGGGCGCACGCGACCCGAGGCAGCCCTATAAGCTAGACCCCAGGGGTCACTATTGCCGGAGTCGGCCAAACGCTTGAAGTGATCCGCCTCCGCATCCCTCATAGCTAGCTTGTATGCGTTTCTAGCTGCTACGAGGTCTGCATGCAGAGACGGGTCACCGACGGAGTCGCGCTTGCGGGAGCTCTGCCACTCACGCCGCGCCCGGTAGACGCAGCGTCGTAGTCTGTCCAGCGCGGGGGTCCACCATTCATACCCTCCCGAATCCCGCTCCTTCCGCTCGCCGAGGCACTGCCATGCTGTCTCTATCAGAATTTCTGTTAGTTGCGAGCACACCGCGTCTGCTGATCTGCGGAAATTCAGCTTGCCAATGCGCAGCTGTAACGTCGCCCGGAAGTAGGACCAGTCCACTCCCCTCTCGCGAAAAGAGAGCACTGGATCCGGGCCATCCTTCGGCCCGCTGCGTGGACCCAAATCCAGGCCGAAGGTAATCAGTTGGTGGTCGCTCAGGCTGACAGCCTCGCGCACCGTCCACCCCGACACTGAGACCCCCCTGGTGGTCAAAGTCAAGTCGACATTTGACCGGCCATTGGGACCGCAGAATGTGGGCGGCTGACCCTCTCGATTGTGCAGCAAAAGATTTTTACCAAATATGACGCCTTCCATTTGCGTCCGTCTGTATTCGGAGTCGGGTCCTCTGCCCACATACTGCGCGCGGTCGCAGAACCAGAGAGGCGAGTGCGCGTTGCTGTCCATACCTATTATCACTGGCCTCCCCGCCAGCCGGTCGAGAACACGGATGAGGTGTTCGAGGTGCCGGGCTATGTCGTGACTGTATTGGCAGTACATCGAGACTACATAGTAGCTCGAAGTACCGCACGACACTTGAGCCACGACGCAATGCTCCGTGCACAAGTCCGGCAGGAGGGTGGCCACGATATCGCGACCGACAACTAACACCCCCGCCCTGGGGGAGTCACCATACTGGAGCAGCCCCGGGACTCCGGCAGCAGCGTACTGCTCCTGGACAAGCACCAGGTCTAGCTGGAGCTCGCCAGCAATCCGCAGTAGCTCCAGTGTGGCCTCCCCGGAACCAGCCAGATTTAACTGTCCAAAGTTTATTCTGGACCGAAACTTATCCATATTTGGTCATGTTGGCCGACTGCTGCTCCGCGTAGATACGCGCTGGGCACGACGAATGCGCCGTGGAGTGCGTATCCGCGTCCTTACGCTTGAAGCGCTTGCACGTGGCGCAACATGCCGTGGATGACTCGCAGGTCTCCCTGCGGTGTCCCACCTCGCCACACTTACCGCAGGTTTCCGTCCCTGCGCGGCAGAATTTTTCGGGGTGACCATATTGTTGACACTTGGTGCAACAGGTCACCCGAACGTAGTCGCACACGTTCGCCTCGTCCCAGCCTATAAAGACTGAGCCGAGGCGGACGACCAGCTCGTCGCGCAGGGCGGGCGAACATTCGAGGACGACAGTGGTACGATGACCCTTGACGCCCTTCTTGAATGCCACCCGGCATTCCTTCTTGAGGCGATCCTCCGTCCACTCACCTGCCGGCAGGTTGATCGACAGAAGGTCGCGCAGAACCGTGTCGCCGTCGGGATCCGAACGCAGGTTCCTGATGGCCACCAGTGGGGCCCTCGGCCTCGGCTCGGCCACCCTAAGGGTGGAGGGGGCAGCATCTCGCAGCTTTTTGGCCGCCGCTGCAGTCGCCGTATGTACGGCTATACCGGCTTTACCTATCTTGCGAACGTTGCTAATAGCAATGCCCATGGCTCCGGGCTTAATCTTGTCCTGCAGTTCTTTTTTAGTGCCTTCACTGGTTGTAATTTCGTCGCAAGACGGGTAAAACAAGACAGCCTGATCCGGCGACGCCGAAACGGCGACGGGGGCGAGTCCTGCTGGACGCTTCAGCACTGCTGAGTATTGTGGCCGAGCCGGGGGCGACGGCACCACACCAGGGGCCACCGGACCCGCGCTCCCAGAGATCGCGGCAAGCCGAGCACTGGCAAGCTCATTCTGAGCCAGTCTGAGCCTAAGCTCAGTGGCTTCACGCCTTGCATCAGCTAGCCGTATCTCCAGGGCAGCGAACGCGGCCAGGATAGCCTGGCTAGAAGACCATATCTGGTCACGCTCCCCGGAGTTCAGCTTGTATTTGTTGCCTGTCGCAACAACGTTGGCCGTGCTTGTAATTTCGTTAAGGTGGTCGTGGACCTCTCCTAACAGCTGCTCGTCAGATTTTCCCAGGGGGGCGGGACCAGAGACCGGCTCCGAAACCGGGGCCGGGGAGGCCTCGACAGCCTCGACTTCCTCGTCGTCCTCGACGACAGAGGTCTGCACGGATACATGCGGATCTGCGGGGGCGACGGGTGCGGCGGGGGAGGGCGCGGCAGCGGCAGGGCGGGGCTTGGCTTGGCCTCCGGTAAGGATACCTCCGACCGGGGGGGCTGCCACGTCCGCCCGCACGGCCCGCAACCGCTTCTCCACCGCCCCCGCCACCTCCTCGGGCGAAGTGAGGTACCTACGTACCTTGCGCTGTGCTTGGGGGGGCGCCTTGGGGGTCGACACCATCGGCTTAGTCGCCGCCAATGGAGGCTGCTTTGGCTGAGGGGGGGCAGACGTACCTGGTTTAGGCTGCGGGGGGTCCAACGTCCCCGATTTCGGCTGGGGGGCAACCGTCCCTGCCTTGGGTGGGGTCCTTGCAATGGAAACGCGGGGGGAAAAACCCGCCTCCCGCTCCATCTGCGCCAGCTCCTCCAATTCAGCCTCCCGGCGGGCCATTTCAGCCTGCACGATCTCGTGCTGGCGCTGCCTCGCCTTTTCGTCCGACATAACCTATCTTTTAATGGGGAGTTCGTGTAATGAGTTTCCCTTATGTTCGGGAAACTTCCTCACCCTGGCAACACCAACACGTGACGTCACAGACGAGTGACGTAAGTCAAGCGTCAAACTGACAACTGACAGCCGCCAAGCGACAACAAAGCAACTGTGCGTTGCGTGGTGTCTGGTGCGTCGCTAGCTAGCTAGCTAGCTAGCGACGCACCAGATCAAAATTTCTGAACCGCTTGCTACGATTCACATACAACGCAAATAACCGAAGTTATATACGCGTGCCGTACGTAATTCGTTGCGAACTCGTGATGCGGATTTCGATCAGTCTACGTTCGTTATATATATATATATATCTTTGGATTGTTTCACACGCGACGAACGCGATACGCAAATAAATGCATACACGTACGCACACACGTTAATGATCCTTCCGCAGGTTCCCCTACGGAAACCTTGTTACGACTTTTACTTCCTCTAAATGATCAAGTTTGGTCAACTTCCCAGCAACGCCGACGGCCGTGAAGCCACCGCGTGTCGGTCCGAAGACCTCACTAAATCATTCAATCGGTAGTAGCGACGGGCGGTGTGTACAAAGGGCAGGGACGTAATCAACGCGAGCTTATGACTCGCGCTTACTAGGAATTCCTCGTTTATGGGGGATAATTGCAAACCCCAATCCCCAGCACGAAGGAGTTTCAGCGGGTTGCCCGGGCCTCTAGGCCAGGGAGAACATGCTGATTCCTTCAGTGTAGCGCGCGTGCGGCCCAGGACATCTAAGGGCATCACAGACCTGTTATTGCTCAATCTCGTGCGCCTCGAAGACGCCGGTCCCTCTAAGAAGAATTTTAATACGTCGCCAGTGAGTTGCGTGACGGAGCCACGCACACCTAAATGACGACGCCTATTTAGCAGGCTAGAGTCTCGTTCGTTACCGGAATTAACCAGACAAATCGCTCCACCAACTAAGAACGGCCATGCACCACCACCCACCGAATCAAGAAAGAGCTGTTAATCTGTCAATCCTTCCGGTGTCCGGGCCTGGTGAGATTTCCCGTGTTGAGTCAAATTAAGCCGCAGGCTCCACTCCTGGTGGTGCCCTTCCGTCAATTCCTTTAAGTTTCAGCTTTGCAACCATACTCCCCCCGGAGTCCAAAATCTTTGGTTTCCCGGAAGCTGCCCGCCGAGCCATTGTTGTAACGTCGGCGGATCGCTAGATGACATATTTACGGTTAGAACTAGGGCGGTATCTAATCGCCTTCGAACCTCTAACTTTCGTTCTTGATTGATGAAAACACCTTTGGCAAATGCTTTCGCTGATGTTCGTCTTGCGACGATCCAAGAATTTCACCTCTAACGTCGCAATACGAATGCCCCCAGTTATCCCTATTAATCATTACCTCGGAGTTCTGAAAACCAACAAAATAGAACCGAGATCATATTCTATTATTCCATGCACGAAATATTCAAGCAGCATTTTGAGCCCGCTTTGAGCACTCTAATTTGTTCAAAGTAAAATTGTCGGCCCACCTCGACACTCACCGAAGAGCACCGCGATAGGATTTTGATATTGAACCGGCGTTTTACCGCCGGCTCACCGACGATATGCTCCGCAGACGTGTCAGTATCACCGCGGATGCGGTGCACCGACAGCGCGGCGCACAAATGCAACTACGAGCTTTTTAACCGCAACAATTTTAGTATACGCTATTGGAGCTGGAGTTACCGCGGCTGCTGGCACCAGACTTGCCCTCCAATTGTTCCTCGTTAAAATATTTAAAGTGTACTCATTCCGATTACGAGGCCTCGTAAGAGTCCCGTATCGTTATTTTTCGTCACTACCTCCCCGTGCCGGGAGTGGGTAATTTGCGCGCCTGCTGCCTTCCTTGGATGTGGTAGCCGTTTCTCAGGCTCCCTCTCCGGAATCGAACCCTGATTCCCCGTTACCCGTGACAACCATGGTAGTCGCAGAAACTACCATCGAAAGTTGATAAGGCAGACATTTGAAAGATGCGTCGCCGGTACTGGACCATGCGATCGGCAAAAGTTATCCAGATTCATCAAAATTAACGACTTCGGACGCGAGGCCCTCCGTCGATTGGTTTTGATCTAATAAAAGCACTCATCCCATCACTGGTCAGAGTTCTGATTGCATGTATTAGCTCTAGAATTACCACAGTTATCCAAGTAACTGAGTAAGATCTAAGGAACCAAAACTGATATATTGAGCCATTCGCGGTATCGCCTTAATACGGCTTGCACTGAGACATGCATGGCTTAATCTTTGAGACAAGCATATAACTACTGGCAGGATCAACCAGGGAGCTATCGATTGAGCGTCTTCACACGCACCGCACACATAACGACACGACGTATATGATATGCAACCGACATAACCGATCCGTACGCCGCTAGGACGTCGGACGGATGTCTCTCACATTACACACACACAGCTGTTATTATGTTATGGTGATTGATATGAATGAAACAACATCAAATCGATCGCACACACACATACATACACAACATAATGTATATAATAATATAATCGAAACGAGACGACGACGACGCACGACGAGTGAACGACGAGCGCGGTCGTCTCGCGCGCGCGACACTTGTTACGGTGTCGCACCATTTGAACGTTCTCTATAAAAACGCCGAGACCTAATATGGATTTAATCACAATTGTAATTTCGTTTAACACTTTCGCGCGCGTATTATAATAAATATAATACACACATTATCGAACAATTTACGCCCGGTACTTTAGAGTCGGAACCCTCCGATGCGGAAGATAGATAATTTTGAATATGCACAACGCCACCGT
>OX602139.1:107500-110000 GCA_951449985.1 Falcaria lacertinaria
TCTACGGGAAAACGGCCCCGTTCAAGACGAACTTGGACAGGAGTCACGACGACGAGAAAGCGGAACCTCCCGAACACCACATCTCCCGTTGCCGTTACAACAACGGGATTCAGTGCTGGGCTATATTCCTGTTCGCTCGCCGCTACTAAGGAAATCCTGGTTAGTTTCTTTTCCTCCGCTTACTAATATGCTTAAATTCGGCGGGTGATCCTCCCTGATCTGAGGCCAACGATAAAAAAGATTGAGGCAGACGCGATATCCGTCAGCGCGAGGACGACGCGACCGCGCTATAGCGAACCGCGGCGTCGACGCGCCTCTTCGGACGTCGAGTCCGCCTACTTCGTCGTAAACAACGAACGAAAAACACATTTATCGGTATGACATCAAAACAATCAATCGATCGATCGAACGAATTAGAATTACAACTCTGTTCACATTTAGAACGTTCAACATCGTCATTCAGCAGATAAAGAGAAATTCAGACGTGTAACGCTCTCAGCGAGAGTGTATTCACATCGCGATCGTACGTCTCGCGCGAACGAGACGAGACTCGATGATTATAATACATACACACATAAATCTATATAATATTTAAACGGACCCGCGATGCGAACACGGACGACGACGACGTCGTCGAAACAACGTCGACGAACATCCGCCGTGCGTATCGCGGGAACACCGTCAACAGCGCGATCGAGCGCGCAATGTGAATTTTGTTTTTATACAGCCGGCCCTCAGACAGGAGTGGTCCTGGATGTGTCTCCACGGACCGCAATGTGCGTTCGAAATGTCGATGTTCAAATGTGTCCTGCAGTTCACACTATGACGCGCAGTTAACTGCGTTCTTCATCGACCCGCGAGCCAAGTGATCCACCGTCCAGGGTAATGGTTTGTTTTTATTTTGAAATTAAAAAAAAAAAAAAACAATTATTTGTCTCAGAATCTCTGAACGGCACACGCTAGCTAGCTAGCTAGCTAGCTAGCGACGCACCAGATCAAAATTTCTGAACCGCTTGCTACGATTCACATACAACGCAAATAACCGAAGTTATATACGCGTGCCGTACGTAATTCGTTGCGAACTCGTGATGCGGATTTCGATCAGTCTACGTTCGTTATATATATATATATATCTTTGGATTGTTTCACACGCGACGAACGCGATACGCAAATAAATGCATACACGTACGCACACACGTTAATGATCCTTCCGCAGGTTCCCCTACGGAAACCTTGTTACGACTTTTACTTCCTCTAAATGATCAAGTTTGGTCAACTTCCCAGCAACGCCGACGGCCGTGAAGCCACCGCGTGTCGGTCCGAAGACCTCACTAAATCATTCAATCGGTAGTAGCGACGGGCGGTGTGTACAAAGGGCAGGGACGTAATCAACGCGAGCTTATGACTCGCGCTTACTAGGAATTCCTCGTTTATGGGGGATAATTGCAAACCCCAATCCCCAGCACGAAGGAGTTTCAGCGGGTTGCCCGGGCCTCTAGGCCAGGGAGAACATGCTGATTCCTTCAGTGTAGCGCGCGTGCGGCCCAGGACATCTAAGGGCATCACAGACCTGTTATTGCTCAATCTCGTGCGCCTCGAAGACGCCGGTCCCTCTAAGAAGAATTTTAATACGTCGCCAGTGAGTTGCGTGACGGAGCCACGCACACCTAAATGACGACGCCTATTTAGCAGGCTAGAGTCTCGTTCGTTACCGGAATTAACCAGACAAATCGCTCCACCAACTAAGAACGGCCATGCACCACCACCCACCGAATCAAGAAAGAGCTGTTAATCTGTCAATCCTTCCGGTGTCCGGGCCTGGTGAGATTTCCCGTGTTGAGTCAAATTAAGCCGCAGGCTCCACTCCTGGTGGTGCCCTTCCGTCAATTCCTTTAAGTTTCAGCTTTGCAACCATACTCCCCCCGGAGTCCAAAATCTTTGGTTTCCCGGAAGCTGCCCGCCGAGCCATTGTTGTAACGTCGGCGGATCGCTAGATGACATATTTACGGTTAGAACTAGGGCGGTATCTAATCGCCTTCGAACCTCTAACTTTCGTTCTTGATTGATGAAAACACCTTTGGCAAATGCTTTCGCTGATGTTCGTCTTGCGACGATCCAAGAATTTCACCTCTAACGTCGCAATACGAATGCCCCCAGTTATCCCTATTAATCATTACCTCGGAGTTCTGAAAACCAACAAAATAGAACCGAGATCATATTCTATTATTCCATGCACGAAATATTCAAGCAGCATTTTGAGCCCGCTTTGAGCACTCTAATTTGTTCAAAGTAAAATTGTCGGCCCACCTCGACACTCACCGAAGAGCACCGCGATAGGATTTTGATATTGAACCGGCGTTTTACCGCCGGCTCACCGACGATATGCTCCGCAGACGTGTCAGTATCACCGCGGATGCGGTGCACCGACAGCGCGGCGCACAAATGCAACTACGAGCTTTTTAACCGCAACAATTTTAGTATACGCTATTGGAGCTGGAGT
>OX602139.1:115000-120000 GCA_951449985.1 Falcaria lacertinaria
TTTAAAGTTTGAGAATAGGTTGAGGTCGTTTCGGCCCCAATGCCTCTAATCATTCGCTTTACCGGATGAGACTGTTCCAAATCGACGCCAGCTATCCTGAGGGAAACTTCGGACGGAACCAGCTACTAGATGGTTCGATTAGTCTTTCGCCCCTATACCCAGTTCCGACGATCGATTTGCACGTCAGAATCGCTACGGTCCTCCATCAGGGTTTCCCCTGACTTCGACCTGACCAGGCATAGTTCACCATCTTTCGGGTCCCAGCATCTGTGCTCAGAGCGCGCCTACATTCACGGATTGGAAACGAGACGCCTCGGGAGTGCGAGAGATCGACCTAGATCGACGCTCCATCCTCCCTGAGCGCGCGGCAAGCGCGCGCCTTCACTTTCGTTGTGCCTTTCAGTTTTAATAATCTCAATGACTCGCACACATGCTAGACTCCTTGGTCCGTGTTTCAAGACGGGTCCTGCGAGTGCCCGAAACTGAATCATCGCAGACAGAGACGCGCACATGTCCGAGACTGCACGGCAGCGACGACAGGCGCGCCGCACCGACGTCCGCACTCGGGCAGGACATAGGATACGACGTTGCCTTGCGTCGGGCCGGACGCGCATGAAACGCGTGCGCGATTCGTCAATGTATACCGTACGACGGCCGGTCGGCGCACGTCGCGGTCCCACCGTGACCCCGAAAGGTACGATGGGGCTCCCGAACGGCGCTTAGACCGACATCGAACGGGTCGCGATGTATTACTGAGGGAGAAGTGCACGCCGTCCGCGGACGTCGACGTACGAGACCCGTACCGCCCGACCGAGATCGGACGACATCGTGGCGCCCGCACGTACGCCGCGGAGTGACGATGAATCTCCCCGTTCGTTCATTCGAGTTTCGCAGGTTTACCCCTGAACGGTTTCACGTACTCTTGAACTCTCTCTTCAAAGTTCTTTTCAACTTTCCCTCACGGTACTTGTTCGCTATCGGTCTCGCGGTAATATTTAGCCTTAGATGGAGTTTACCACCCACTTAGGGCTGCACTCTCAAGCAACCCGACTCTTAGGAGAGTCCCTCTCGCCGCCGTCCTCCGTCGCTACGGGCCTGGCACCCTCTACGGGAAAACGGCCCCGTTCAAGACGAACTTGGACAGGAGTCACGACGACGAGAAAGCGGAACCTCCCGAACACCACATCTCCCGTTGCCGTTACAACAACGGGATTCAGTGCTGGGCTATATTCCTGTTCGCTCGCCGCTACTAAGGAAATCCTGGTTAGTTTCTTTTCCTCCGCTTACTAATATGCTTAAATTCGGCGGGTGATCCTCCCTGATCTGAGGCCAACGATAAAAAAGATTGAGGCAGACGCGATATCCGTCAGCGCGAGGACGACGCGACCGCGCTATAGCGAACCGCGGCGTCGACGCGCCTCTTCGGACGTCGAGTCCGCCTACTTCGTCGTAAACAACGAACGAAAAACACATTTATCGGTATGACATCAAAACAATCAATCGATCGATCGAACGAATTAGAATTACAACTCTGTTCACATTTAGAACGTTCAACATCGTCATTCAGCAGATAAAGAGAAATTCAGACGTGTAACGCTCTCAGCGAGAGTGTATTCACATCGCGATCGTACGTCTCGCGCGAACGAGACGAGACTCGATGATTATAATACATACACACATAAATCTATATAATATTTAAACGGACCCGCGATGCGAACACGGACGACGACGACGTCGTCGAAACAACGTCGACGAACATCCGCCGTGCGTATCGCGGGAACACCGTCAACAGCGCGATCGAGCGCGCAATGTGAATTTTGTTTTTATACAGCCGGCCCTCAGACAGGAGTGGTCCTGGATGTGTCTCCACGGACCGCAATGTGCGTTCGAAATGTCGATGTTCAAATGTGTCCTGCAGTTCACACTATGACGCGCAGTTAACTGCGTTCTTCATCGACCCGCGAGCCAAGTGATCCACCGTCCAGGGTAATGGTTTGTTTTTATTTTGAAATTAAAAAAAAAAAAAAACAATTATTTGTCTCAGAATCTCTGAACGGCACACGCTAGCTAGCTAGCTAGCTAGCTAGCGACGCACCAGATCAAAATTTCTGAACCGCTTGCTACGATTCACATACAACGCAAATAACCGAAGTTATATACGCGTGCCGTACGTAATTCGTTGCGAACTCGTGATGCGGATTTCGATCAGTCTACGTTCGTTATATATATATATATATCTTTGGATTGTTTCACACGCGACGAACGCGATACGCAAATAAATGCATACACGTACGCACACACGTTAATGATCCTTCCGCAGGTTCCCCTACGGAAACCTTGTTACGACTTTTACTTCCTCTAAATGATCAAGTTTGGTCAACTTCCCAGCAACGCCGACGGCCGTGAAGCCACCGCGTGTCGGTCCGAAGACCTCACTAAATCATTCAATCGGTAGTAGCGACGGGCGGTGTGTACAAAGGGCAGGGACGTAATCAACGCGAGCTTATGACTCGCGCTTACTAGGAATTCCTCGTTTATGGGGGATAATTGCAAACCCCAATCCCCAGCACGAAGGAGTTTCAGCGGGTTGCCCGGGCCTCTAGGCCAGGGAGAACATGCTGATTCCTTCAGTGTAGCGCGCGTGCGGCCCAGGACATCTAAGGGCATCACAGACCTGTTATTGCTCAATCTCGTGCGCCTCGAAGACGCCGGTCCCTCTAAGAAGAATTTTAATACGTCGCCAGTGAGTTGCGTGACGGAGCCACGCACACCTAAATGACGACGCCTATTTAGCAGGCTAGAGTCTCGTTCGTTACCGGAATTAACCAGACAAATCGCTCCACCAACTAAGAACGGCCATGCACCACCACCCACCGAATCAAGAAAGAGCTGTTAATCTGTCAATCCTTCCGGTGTCCGGGCCTGGTGAGATTTCCCGTGTTGAGTCAAATTAAGCCGCAGGCTCCACTCCTGGTGGTGCCCTTCCGTCAATTCCTTTAAGTTTCAGCTTTGCAACCATACTCCCCCCGGAGTCCAAAATCTTTGGTTTCCCGGAAGCTGCCCGCCGAGCCATTGTTGTAACGTCGGCGGATCGCTAGATGACATATTTACGGTTAGAACTAGGGCGGTATCTAATCGCCTTCGAACCTCTAACTTTCGTTCTTGATTGATGAAAACACCTTTGGCAAATGCTTTCGCTGATGTTCGTCTTGCGACGATCCAAGAATTTCACCTCTAACGTCGCAATACGAATGCCCCCAGTTATCCCTATTAATCATTACCTCGGAGTTCTGAAAACCAACAAAATAGAACCGAGATCATATTCTATTATTCCATGCACGAAATATTCAAGCAGCATTTTGAGCCCGCTTTGAGCACTCTAATTTGTTCAAAGTAAAATTGTCGGCCCACCTCGACACTCACCGAAGAGCACCGCGATAGGATTTTGATATTGAACCGGCGTTTTACCGCCGGCTCACCGACGATATGCTCCGCAGACGTGTCAGTATCACCGCGGATGCGGTGCACCGACAGCGCGGCGCACAAATGCAACTACGAGCTTTTTAACCGCAACAATTTTAGTATACGCTATTGGAGCTGGAGTTACCGCGGCTGCTGGCACCAGACTTGCCCTCCAATTGTTCCTCGTTAAAATATTTAAAGTGTACTCATTCCGATTACGAGGCCTCGTAAGAGTCCCGTATCGTTATTTTTCGTCACTACCTCCCCGTGCCGGGAGTGGGTAATTTGCGCGCCTGCTGCCTTCCTTGGATGTGGTAGCCGTTTCTCAGGCTCCCTCTCCGGAATCGAACCCTGATTCCCCGTTACCCGTGACAACCATGGTAGTCGCAGAAACTACCATCGAAAGTTGATAAGGCAGACATTTGAAAGATGCGTCGCCGGTACTGGACCATGCGATCGGCAAAAGTTATCCAGATTCATCAAAATTAACGACTTCGGACGCGAGGCCCTCCGTCGATTGGTTTTGATCTAATAAAAGCACTCATCCCATCACTGGTCAGAGTTCTGATTGCATGTATTAGCTCTAGAATTACCACAGTTATCCAAGTAACTGAGTAAGATCTAAGGAACCAAAACTGATATATTGAGCCATTCGCGGTATCGCCTTAATACGGCTTGCACTGAGACATGCATGGCTTAATCTTTGAGACAAGCATATAACTACTGGCAGGATCAACCAGGGAGCTATCGATTGAGCGTCTTCACACGCACCGCACACATAACGACACGACGTATATGATATGCAACCGACATAACCGATCCGTACGCCGCTAGGACGTCGGACGGATGTCTCTCACATTACACACACACAGCTGTTATTATGTTATGGTGATTGATATGAATGAAACAACATCAAATCGATCGCACACACACATACATACACAACATAATGTATATAATAATATAATCGAAACGAGACGACGACGACGCACGACGAGTGAACGACGAGCGCGGTCGTCTCGCGCGCGCGACACTTGTTACGGTGTCGCACCATTTGAACGTTCTCTATAAAAACGCCGAGACCTAATATGGATTTAATCACAATTGTAATTTCGTTTAACACTTTCGCGCGCGTATTATAATAAATATAATACACACATTATCGAACAATTTACGCCCGGTACTTTAGAGTCGGAACCCTCCGATGCGGAAGATAGATAATTTTGAATATGCACAACGCCACCGTTTCACGATAACATACATTTTTTATGTATATCGCTAAACAATGAGTATCTAGGAACGATCGTTAAACACGGAAACACGAGACGGACGCGCACAATGAACGCCGCCACATTATAACCGTCGATCGACACAGTTGATCAACAAGAAGAACAACAAACACAAAACAGAGGTATGAACTCGCACACAACTTGGACGACAAATTGTTAGAGAGATAAGAGACTACTACAATAGCTCATCTGAAATCGTGAAAGTGTAATATGTTTCGAAAACACATTTTCACGATCGAAAATTAACTA
>OX602139.1:122500-132500 GCA_951449985.1 Falcaria lacertinaria
AAGTAGACCGGACCCACCTCCGAGCGGGCGAGGTTACTAAGCATTACGCCCCTCTCGCTCTGGTACAGCGCGCATTCCCAGAGAACATGGTCCCTGGTCTCGGCCGAATCCCCGCAGGGGCAGACGGGTGACTCGCACAGAGCGAGCTTGTGCAGTCGATCGCGAAAACACCCATGGCCGGCGAGCAACTGGGACAGCACGTAGTTCGGCTCCACCCACCCGCGCTTGAGACGCACAGCGACCACGGGAAAGAATTTAAATAATTCCCTCCCGTCCCCGCTGCGCTCCCAACGCTCTTGCCATTGAGCAATGACCTCCCCCCAGATCTGGGCTCGTTTCCGGGTACGTTCCCGGCCCACGAGGCCCGCGGTCTCCTCCCAGACGCGTCCGTGACGTTGGACTTCTAGATCGGCCGGCAGCACCCCCGCAAGTACCGGGAGCGCTGCCGTACTCGTGGTGCGATACGCTTTGGTCAACAACGTCAAGGCTGGTCGTTGCGAGCGGAGCAGCAAACTGCGCACGACATGCAAGGACGAGCGTCGGTACCATACGGCCGCAGCGTGGGTCACAATGGCGACATATGTGCCCTGGTACAGGATTTTGAGGGCTTTGTACCTCAGCCCCCAGGAGGATGCAGACATCCTTGACATCTTCCCGAAGGCTGAACTACCCTTAGCACCGATTATGGACGCATGCGGCGCGTAGGACCTAGCCTCGTCCACATGGACGCCCAGAACCCTAGCGGTCGTGACGGCGGGGATGGAGGCCCCATCCATCTTGATGGTAGGTGCGCGTTTTAGCCTGCCGTGGATCGTCATGGTCTGGGACTTGGCTGACGAAAAACTCAGCCTGTTCCTGGTCCCCCAATCGGACACGGCAGCTAGGGTTACAGCCGCTTTACCCTCTATAGATGCGCGGGATGAGGCCTCCACCACCACAGTCACGTCGTCCGCGTAGGCGACCATACTCACTCCGCTCGGCCTTGGGATGCGTAATAAGTCGTCCAGGAGGAGATTCCACAGGATGGGTCCTAGGACTGATCCCTGTGGACATCCCATGGTGCTAATCTTCCAACTCTGCAGGTGACCGACGATAAGGCCCACTCGCCTGTTGGAGAAATAACCCACCAGCAGGCGGTAGATGTTGGGGGCAATGCCGGTCTGCTTGGCCTTGAGCAGTATCATCGGCCACCATGCGTTGTCAAACGCACCCGAGATGTCCAGGAATACGAGCTGCACGTATTTGTCCCCGGTCGCCCCAGCGGTGTCGAGCACCGACTTCAGTGCCGAGACCGTGGAGCGGCCGCGAACAAACCCGTGCTGAGCCTCCGAGACCCCCTCGTGCAGGCAAGGGCTGCACCGAATGATGAGCCTCTCCAAGATCTTCCCGAGAACCGACAATAGAGTTATCGGGCGGTAGGCCTTGGGATCGGATAGGGGCTTGCCATTACCCTTAGGCAGCACGACTAGTCGGCCCACCTTCCACGCCTCCGGAAAAGTGCCCTCGGTGACGCACAGCGCGAATGCCCGCAGGATTTCCTCGGGCACAGCTGCCCACGCTTGCTTAATAATTCGCGCCGTGAGCCCATCGAGGCCCGGAGCCGTGTTAGGCAACCCGGCTATCACGCTGTTGAGCATGTGGCGGGTTGGCGGGTCCGAAGGCACCCCAGATGGGGCGATGGCGGCCGCCAGCCTCACCTGCCTGTGGTGCATCGTGTCGACTGCCGGATTGTCGTCGGGGCAGAGAGTAGTCAGGAGGGTCGACATGGTGTCCGCCGCGCCGGTCGAAGAACCGCCCGCAAGCACGACCCCGTGGAGGATGTTGCGCGGAGGGCGCACGCGACCCGAGGCAGCCCTATAGGCTAGACCCCAGGGGTCACTATTGCCGGAGTCGGCCAAACGCTTGAAGTGATCCGCCTCCGCATCCCTCATAGCTAGCTTGTATGTGTTTCTAGCTGCTACGAGGTCTGCATGCAGAGACGGGTCACCGACGGAGTCGCGCTTGCGGGAGCTCTGCCACTCACGCCGCGCCCGGTAGACGCAGCGTCGCAGTCTGTCCAGCGCGGGGGTCCACCATTCATACCCTCCCGAATCCCGCTCCTTCCGCTCGCCGAGGCACTGCCATGCTGTCTCTATCAGAATTTCTGTTAGTTGCGAGCACACCGCGTCTGCTGATCTGCGGAAATTCAGCTTGCCAATGCGCAGCTGTAACGTCGCCCGGAAGTAGGACCAGTCCACTCCCCTCTCGCGAAAAGAGAGCACTGGATCCGGGCCATCCTTCGGCCCGCTGCGTGGACCCAAATCCAGGCCGAAGGTAATCAGTTGGTGGTCGCTCAGGCTGACAGCCTCGCGCACCGTCCACCCCGACACTGAGACCCCCCTGGTGGTCAAAGTCAAGTCGACATTTGACCGGCCATTGGGACCGCAGAATGTGGGCGGCTGACCCTCTCGATTGTGCAGCAAAAGATTTTTACCAAATATGACGCCTTCCATTTGCGTCCGTCTGTATTCGGAGTCGGGTCCTCTGCCCACATACTGCGCGCGGTCGCAGAACCAGAGAGGCGAATGCGCGTTGCTGTCCATACCTATTATCACTGGCCTCCCCGCCAGCCGGTCGAGAACACGGATGAGGTGTTCGAGGTGCCGGGCTATGTCGTGACTGTATTGGCAGTACATCGAGACTACATAGTAGCTCGAAGTACCGCACGACACTTGAGCCACGACGCAATGCTCCGTGCACAAGTCCGGCAGGAGGGTGGCCACGATATCGCGACCGACAACTAACACCCCCGCCCTGGGGGAGTCACCATACTGGAGCAGCCCCGGGACTCCGGCAGCAGCGTACTGCTCCTGGACAAGCACCAGGTCTAGCTGGAGCTCGCCAGCAATCCGCAGTAGCTCCAGTGTGGCCTCCCCGGAACCAGCCAGATTTAACTGTCCAAAGTTTATTCTGGACCGAAACTTATCCATATTTGGTCATGTTGGCCGACTGCTGCTCCGCGTAGATACGCGCTGGGCACGACGAATGCGCCGTGGAGTGCGTATCCGCGTCCTTACGCTTGAAGCGCTTGCACGTGGCGCAACATGCCGTGGATGACTCGCAGGTCTCCCTGCGGTGTCCCACCTCGCCACACTTACCGCAGGTTTCCGTCCCTGCGCGGCAGAATTTTTCGGGGTGACCATATTGTTGACACTTGGTGCAACAGGTCACCCGAACGTAGTCGCACACGTTCGCCTCGTCCCAGCCTATAAAGACTGAGCCGAGGCGGACGACTAGCTCGTCGCGCAGGGCGGGCGAACATTCGAGGACGACAGTGGTACGATGACCCTTGACGCCCTTCTTGAATGCCACCCGGCATTCCTTCTTGAGGCGATCCTCCGTCCACTCACCTGCCGGCAGGTTGATCGACAGAAGGTCGCGCAGAACCGTGTCGCCGTCGGGATCCGAACGCAGGTTCCTGATGGCCACCAGTGGGGCCCTCGGCCTCGGCTCGGCCACCCTAAGGGTGGAGGGGGCAGCATCTCGCAGCTTTTTGGCCGCCGCTGCAGTCGCCGTATGTACGGCTATACCGGCTTTACCTATCTTGCGAACGTTGCTAATAGCAATGCCCATGGCTCCGGGCTTAATCTTGTCCTGCAGTTCTTTTTTAGTGCCTTCACTGGTTGTAATTTCGTCGCAAGACGGGTAAAACAAGACAGCCTGATCCGGCGACGCCGAAACGGCGACGGGGGCGAGTCCTGCTGGACGCTTCAGCACTGCTGAGTATTGTGGCCGAGCCGGGGGCGACGGCACCACACCAGGGGCCACCGGACCCGCGCTCCCAGAGATCGCGGCAAGCCGAGCACTGGCAAGCTCATTCTGAGCCAGTCTGAGCCTAAGCTCAGTGGCTTCACGCCTTGCATCAGCTAGCCGTATCTCCAGGGCAGCGAACGCGGCCAGGATAGCCTGGCTAGAAGACCATATCTGGTCACGCTCCCCGGAGTTCAGCTTGTATTTGTTGCCTGTCGCAACAACGTTGGCCGTGCTTGTAATTTCGTTAAGGTGGTCGTGGACCTCTCCTAACAGCTGCTCGTCAGATTTTCCCAGGGGGGCGGGACCAGAGACCGGCTCCGAAACCGGGGCCGGGGAGGCCTCGACAGCCTCGGCTTCCTCGTCGTCCTCGACGACAGAGGTCTGCACGGATACATGCGGATCTGCGGGGGCGACGGGTGCGGCGGGGGAGGGCGCGGCAGCGGCAGGGCGGGGCTTGGCTTGGCCTCCGGTAAGGATACCTCCGACCGGGGGGGCTGCCACGTCCGCCCGCACGGCCCGCAACCGCTTCTCCACCGCCCCCGCCACCTCCTCGGGCGAAGTGAGGTACCTACGTACCTTGCGCTGTGCTTGGGGGGGCGCCTTGGGGGTCGACACCATCGGCTTGGCCGCCGCCAATGGGGGCTGCTTTGGCTGAGGGGGGGCAGACGTACCTGGTTTAGGCTGCGGGGGGTCCAACGTCCCCGATTTCGGCTGGGGGGCAACCGTCCCTGCCTTGGGTGGGGTCCTTGCAATAGAAACGCGGGGGGAAAAACCCGCCTCCCGCTCCATCTGCGCCAACTCCTCCAATTCAGCCTCCCGGCGGGCCATTTCTGCCTGCACTATCTCATGCTGGCGCTGCCTCGCCTTTTCGTCCGACATAACCTCTTTTTAATGGGGAGTTCGTGTTATGAATTTCCCTTATGTTCGGGAAACTTCCTCACCCTGGCAACACCAACACGTGACGTCACAGACGAGTGACGTAATGCAAGCGTCAAACTGACAACTGACAGCCGCCAAGCGACAGCAAAGCAACTGACAGCCGCCAATGCTAAGGCAATTGACAGCTGTCAGTGTCAGCGACTCACCCGTCTCGCTCCTTTTCAAGATGGCGCCGAGCCCCAATGGACACCTCCACAAGATGAAACGAGAGGGTCCGATGTCGGACCGCTGACAGCGGGCGAATGCCACCGTCTGTCCCGCTCTACGCGCAAGATGGCCGCCGCCTCTTATGGAGATAGCCACGCGCGAGAACGAGAGGGACCGATAGGCACCGTCCACCAATCACAATTAAGAAAGACTTAATTAACTTCGATAGCCGTGCGCACGTCCGTACTCGACGGAGGTCGGCACCGAAGTAGTTAGGGACAGTGGGAATCTCGTTAATCCATTCATGCGCGTCACTAATTAGATGACGAGGCATTTGGCTACCTTAAGAGAGTCATAGTTACTCCCGCCGTTTACCCGCGCTTGCTTGAATTTCTTCACGTTGACATTCAGAGCACTGGGCAGAAATCACATTGCGTCAACACCCGCGAGGGCCATCGCAATGCTTTGTTTTAATTAGACAGTCGGATTCCCCTTGTCCGTGCCAGTTCTGAGCTGACCGTTGAACGGCGGTCGTACAGAACCGCGCCGATCGCGCACGAGACGAAACCGACGCGGCCTTACGGCTAGGAAGATCCGCGGAAGGCCGGAACGCGGGTCCGGATTCCGCCCTCGCGCCCCGAAAGACGCGAGAGCATCGACCAGGCCCGGCACCGGCCGCATCCGCTTCCCGTCCAAACCCGACACGCCCCGGTCCTCAGAGCCAATCCTTATTCCGAAGTTACGGATCCAATTTGCCGACTTCCCTTACCTACATTATTCTATCGACTAGAGGCTCTTCACCTTGGAGACCTGCTGCGGATATGGGTACGAACCGGCGCGACATCTCCACGTACATCCCTCACCTGAATTTTCAAGGTCCGCAGAGAGTATCCGGACACCGCCGCAAATGCGGTGCTCTTCGCGTTCCGAACCATATCTCCCTTCTATAGGATTCCATGGAACTCGAACGCTCAGGCAGAAAAGAAAACTCTTCCCGGACCTCTCGGCGGCGTCTTCAGGCCACTTTGGGTTACCCCGTCGAACACTCGCTTAGAAAACGAGGGAACGATTATTGAAACGGTTCCGCTGCCGGGTTCCGGAATAGGAACCGGATTCCCTTTCGCTCAAAGGGCGTTATTTATCTTTGTTTGTAACAATAAACAACATATAAACACGCCACATCGACATAAGATCTCTCCTTGAGCTTAGGATCGACTGACTCGCGAGCAACTACTGTTCACGCGAAACCCTTCTCCACGTCAGTCCTCCAGGGCCTCGCTGGAGTATTTGCTACTACCACCAAGATCTGCACCGACGGAGGCTCCAAGCGGGCTCACGCCCAGACCCTTCTGCGCTCTCCGCCGCGCACGTCCTACTCGTTACGGCATAATGACGTACGATAAACACGTCGCACATGCCCGTAACGGTAGTGTATAGGCAAAACGCTTCAGCGCCATCCATTTTCAGGGCTGGTTGCTTCGGCAGGTGAGTCGTTGCACACTCCTTAGCGGATTCCGACTTCCATGGCCACCGTCCTGCTGTCATGAGCGACCAACGCCTTTCATGGTGTCCCATGAGCGTTTTTTAGGCGCCTTAACACTACGTTTGGTTCATCCCACAGCGCCAGTTCTGCTTACCAAAATTGGCCCACTTGGCACCGTCATCAGATCTCCGGCTTCATCGTTCGAGTAAGCCGGAGTTCTCACCCATTTAAAGTTTGAGAATAGGTTGAGGTCGTTTCGGCCCCAATGCCTCTAATCATTCGCTTTACCGGATGAGACTGTTCCAAATCGACGCCAGCTATCCTGAGGGAAACTTCGGACGGAACCAGCTACTAGATGGTTCGATTAGTCTTTCGCCCCTATACCCAGTTCCGACGATCGATTTGCACGTCAGAATCGCTACGGTCCTCCATCAGGGTTTCCCCTGACTTCGACCTGACCAGGCATAGTTCACCATCTTTCGGGTCCCAGCATCTGTGCTCAGAGCGCGCCTACATTCACGGATTGGAAACGAGACGCCTCGGGAGTGCGAGAGATCGACCTAGATCGACGCTCCATCCTCCCTGAGCGCGCGGCAAGCGCGCGCCTTCACTTTCGTTGTGCCTTTCAGTTTTAAAAATCTCAATGACTCGCACACATGCTAGACTCCTTGGTCCGTGTTTCAAGACGGGTCCTGCGAGTGCCCGAAACTGAATCATCGCAGACAGAGACGCGCACATGTCCGAGACTGCACGGCAGCGACGACAGGCGCGCCGCACCGACGTCCGCACTCGGGCAGGACATAGGATACGACGTTGCCTTGCGTCGGGCCGGACGCGCATGAAACGCGTGCGCGATTCGTCAATGTATACCGTACGACGGCCGGTCGGCGCACGTCGCGGTCCCACCGTGACCCCGAAAGGTACGATGGGGCTCCCGAACGGCGCTTAGACCGACATCGAACGGGTCGCGATGTATTACTGAGGGAGAAGTGCACGCCGTCCGCGGACGTCGACGTACGAGACCCGTACCGCCCGACCGAGATCGGACGACATCGTGGCGCCCGCACGTACGCCGCGGAGTGACGATGAATCTCCCCGTTCGTTCATTCGAGTTTCGCAGGTTTACCCCTGAACGGTTTCACGTACTCTTGAACTCTCTCTTCAAAGTTCTTTTCAACTTTCCCTCACGGTACTTGTTCGCTATCGGTCTCGCGGTAATATTTAGCCTTAGATGGAGTTTACCACCCACTTAGGGCTGCACTCTCAAGCAACCCGACTCTTAGGAGAGTCCCTCTCGCCGCCGTCCTCCGTCGCTACGGGCCTGGCACCCTCTAAGGGAAAACGGCCCCGTTCAAGACGAACTTGGACAGGAGTCACGACGACGAGAAAGCGGAACCTCCCGAACACCACATCTCCCGTTGCCGTTACAACAACGGGATTCAGTGCTGGGCTATATTCCTGTTCGCTCGCCGCTACTAAGGAAATCCTGGTTAGTTTCTTTTCCTCCGCTTACTAATATGCTTAAATTCGGCGGGTGATCCTCCCTGATCTGAGGCCAACGATAAAAAAGATTGAGGCAGACGCGATATCCGTCAGCGCGAGGACGACGCGACCGCGCTATAGCGAACCGCGGCGTCGACGCGCCTCTTCGGACGTCGAGTCCGCCTACTTCGTCGTAAACAACGAACGAAAAACACATTTATCGGTATGACATCAAAACAATCAATCGATCGATCGAACGAATTAGAATTACAACTCTGTTCACATTTAGAACGTTCAACATCGTCATTCAGCAGATAAAGAGAAATTCAGACGTGTAACGCTCTCAGCGAGAGTGTATTCACATCGCGATCGTACGTCTCGCGCGAACGAGACGAGACTCGATGATTATAATACATACACACATAAATCTATATAATATTTAAACGGACCCGCGATGCGAACACGGACGACGACGACGTCGTCGAAACAACGTCGACGAACATCCGCCGTGCGTATCGCGGGAACACCGTCAACAGCGCGATCGAGCGCGCAATGTGAATTTTGTTTTTATACAGCCGGCCCTCAGACAGGAGTGGTCCTGGATGTGTCTCCACGGACCGCAATGTGCGTTCGAAATGTCGATGTTCAAATGTGTCCTGCAGTTCACACTATGACGCGCAGTTAACTGCGTTCTTCATCGACCCGCGAGCCAAGTGATCCACCGTCCAGGGTAATGGTTTGTTTTTATTTTGAAATTAAAAAAAAAAAAAAACAATTATTTGTCTCAGAATCTCTGAACGGCACACGCTAGCTAGCTAGCTAGCTAGCTAGCGACGCACCAGATCAAAATTTCTGAACCGCTTGCTACGATTCACATACAACGCAAATAACCGAAGTTATATACGCGTGCCGTACGTAATTCGTTGCGAACTCGTGATGCGGATTTCGATCAGTCTACGTTCGTTATATATATATATATATCTTTGGATTGTTTCACACGCGACGAACGCGATACGCAAATAAATGCATACACGTACGCACACACGTTAATGATCCTTCCGCAGGTTCCCCTACGGAAACCTTGTTACGACTTTTACTTCCTCTAAATGATCAAGTTTGGTCAACTTCCCAGCAACGCCGACGGCCGTGAAGCCACCGCGTGTCGGTCCGAAGACCTCACTAAATCATTCAATCGGTAGTAGCGACGGGCGGTGTGTACAAAGGGCAGGGACGTAATCAACGCGAGCTTATGACTCGCGCTTACTAGGAATTCCTCGTTTATGGGGGATAATTGCAAACCCCAATCCCCAGCACGAAGGAGTTTCAGCGGGTTGCCCGGGCCTCTAGGCCAGGGAGAACATGCTGATTCCTTCAGTGTAGCGCGCGTGCGGCCCAGGACATCTAAGGGCATCACAGACCTGTTATTGCTCAATCTCGTGCGCCTCGAAGACGCCGGTCCCTCTAAGAAGAATTTTAATACGTCGCCAGTGAGTTGCGTGACGGAGCCACGCACACCTAAATGACGACGCCTATTTAGCAGGCTAGAGTCTCGTTCGTTACCGGAATTAACCAGACAAATCGCTCCACCAACTAAGAACGGCCATGCACCACCACCCACCGAATCAAGAAAGAGCTGTTAATCTGTCAATCCTTCCGGTGTCCGGGCCTGGTGAGATTTCCCGTGTTGAGTCAAATTAAGCCGCAGGCTCCACTCCTGGTGGTGCCCTTCCGTCAATTCCTTTAAGTTTCAGCTTTGCAACCATACTCCCCCCGGAGTCCAAAATCTTTGGTTTCCCGGAAGCTGCCCGCCGAGCCATTGTTGTAACGTCGGCGGATCGCTAGATGACATATTTACGGTTAGAACTAGGGCGGTATCTAATCGCCTTCGAACCTCTAACTTTCGTTCTTGATTGATGAAAACACCTTTGGCAAATGCTTTCGCTGATGTTCGTCTTGCGACGATCCAAGAATTTCACCTCTAACGTCGCAATACGAATGCCCCCAGTTATCCCTATTAATCATTACCTCGGAGTTCTGAAAACCAACAAAATAGAACCGAGATCATATTCTATTATTCCATGCACGAAATATTCAAGCAGCATTTTGAGCCCGCTTTGAGCACTCTAATTTGTTCAAAGTAAAATTGTCGGCCCACCT
>OX602139.1:140000-142500 GCA_951449985.1 Falcaria lacertinaria
TCCTTCCGCAGGTTCCCCTACGGAAACCTTGTTACGACTTTTACTTCCTCTAAATGATCAAGTTTGGTCAACTTCCCAGCAACGCCGACGGCCGTGAAGCCACCGCGTGTCGGTCCGAAGACCTCACTAAATCATTCAATCGGTAGTAGCGACGGGCGGTGTGTACAAAGGGCAGGGACGTAATCAACGCGAGCTTATGACTCGCGCTTACTAGGAATTCCTCGTTTATGGGGGATAATTGCAAACCCCAATCCCCAGCACGAAGGAGTTTCAGCGGGTTGCCCGGGCCTCTAGGCCAGGGAGAACATGCTGATTCCTTCAGTGTAGCGCGCGTGCGGCCCAGGACATCTAAGGGCATCACAGACCTGTTATTGCTCAATCTCGTGCGCCTCGAAGACGCCGGTCCCTCTAAGAAGAATTTTAATACGTCGCCAGTGAGTTGCGTGACGGAGCCACGCACACCTAAATGACGACGCCTATTTAGCAGGCTAGAGTCTCGTTCGTTACCGGAATTAACCAGACAAATCGCTCCACCAACTAAGAACGGCCATGCACCACCACCCACCGAATCAAGAAAGAGCTGTTAATCTGTCAATCCTTCCGGTGTCCGGGCCTGGTGAGATTTCCCGTGTTGAGTCAAATTAAGCCGCAGGCTCCACTCCTGGTGGTGCCCTTCCGTCAATTCCTTTAAGTTTCAGCTTTGCAACCATACTCCCCCCGGAGTCCAAAATCTTTGGTTTCCCGGAAGCTGCCCGCCGAGCCATTGTTGTAACGTCGGCGGATCGCTAGATGACATATTTACGGTTAGAACTAGGGCGGTATCTAATCGCCTTCGAACCTCTAACTTTCGTTCTTGATTGATGAAAACACCTTTGGCAAATGCTTTCGCTGATGTTCGTCTTGCGACGATCCAAGAATTTCACCTCTAACGTCGCAATACGAATGCCCCCAGTTATCCCTATTAATCATTACCTCGGAGTTCTGAAAACCAACAAAATAGAACCGAGATCATATTCTATTATTCCATGCACGAAATATTCAAGCAGCATTTTGAGCCCGCTTTGAGCACTCTAATTTGTTCAAAGTAAAATTGTCGGCCCACCTCGACACTCACCGAAGAGCACCGCGATAGGATTTTGATATTGAACCGGCGTTTTACCGCCGGCTCACCGACGATATGCTCCGCAGACGTGTCAGTATCACCGCGGATGCGGTGCACCGACAGCGCGGCGCACAAATGCAACTACGAGCTTTTTAACCGCAACAATTTTAGTATACGCTATTGGAGCTGGAGTTACCGCGGCTGCTGGCACCAGACTTGCCCTCCAATTGTTCCTCGTTAAAATATTTAAAGTGTACTCATTCCGATTACGAGGCCTCGTAAGAGTCCCGTATCGTTATTTTTCGTCACTACCTCCCCGTGCCGGGAGTGGGTAATTTGCGCGCCTGCTGCCTTCCTTGGATGTGGTAGCCGTTTCTCAGGCTCCCTCTCCGGAATCGAACCCTGATTCCCCGTTACCCGTGACAACCATGGTAGTCGCAGAAACTACCATCGAAAGTTGATAAGGCAGACATTTGAAAGATGCGTCGCCGGTACTGGACCATGCGATCGGCAAAAGTTATCCAGATTCATCAAAATTAACGACTTCGGACGCGAGGCCCTCCGTCGATTGGTTTTGATCTAATAAAAGCACTCATCCCATCACTGGTCAGAGTTCTGATTGCATGTATTAGCTCTAGAATTACCACAGTTATCCAAGTAACTGAGTAAGATCTAAGGAACCAAAACTGATATATTGAGCCATTCGCGGTATCGCCTTAATACGGCTTGCACTGAGACATGCATGGCTTAATCTTTGAGACAAGCATATAACTACTGGCAGGATCAACCAGGGAGCTATCGATTGAGCGTCTTCACACGCACCGCACACATAACGACACGACGTATATGATATGCAACCGACATAACCGATCCGTACGCCGCTAGGACGTCGGACGGATGTCTCTCACATTACACACACACAGCTGTTATTATGTTATGGTGATTGATATGAATGAAACAACATCAAATCGATCGCACACACACATACATACACAACATAATGTATATAATAATATAATCGAAACGAGACGACGACGACGCACGACGAGTGAACGACGAGCGCGGTCGTCTCGCGCGCGCGACACTTGTTACGGTGTCGCACCATTTGAACGTTCTCTATAAAAACGCCGAGACCTAATATGGATTTAATCACAATTGTAATTTCGTTTAACACTTTCGCGCGCGTATTATAATAAATATAATACACACATTATCGAACAATTTACGCCCGGTACTTTAGAGTCGGAACCCTCCGATGCGGAAGATAGATAATTTTGAATATGCACAACGCCACCGTTTCACGATAACATACATTTTTTATGTATATCGCTAAACAATGAGTATCTAGGAACGATCGTTAAACACGGAAACACGAGACGGACGCGCACAATGAACGCC
>OX602139.1:147500-150000 GCA_951449985.1 Falcaria lacertinaria
CGGGATTCAGTGCTGGGCTATATTCCTGTTCGCTCGCCGCTACTAAGGAAATCCTGGTTAGTTTCTTTTCCTCCGCTTACTAATATGCTTAAATTCGGCGGGTGATCCTCCCTGATCTGAGGCCAACGATAAAAAAGATTGAGGCAGACGCGATATCCGTCAGCGCGAGGACGACGCGACCGCGCTATAGCGAACCGCGGCGTCGACGCGCCTCTTCGGACGTCGAGTCCGCCTACTTCGTCGTAAACAACGAACGAAAAACACATTTATCGGTATGACATCAAAACAATCAATCGATCGATCGAACGAATTAGAATTACAACTCTGTTCACATTTAGAACGTTCAACATCGTCATTCAGCAGATAAAGAGAAATTCAGACGTGTAACGCTCTCAGCGAGAGTGTATTCACATCGCGATCGTACGTCTCGCGCGAACGAGACGAGACTCGATGATTATAATACATACACACATAAATCTATATAATATTTAAACGGACCCGCGATGCGAACACGGACGACGACGACGTCGTCGAAACAACGTCGACGAACATCCGCCGTGCGTATCGCGGGAACACCGTCAACAGCGCGATCGAGCGCGCAATGTGAATTTTGTTTTTATACAGCCGGCCCTCAGACAGGAGTGGTCCTGGATGTGTCTCCACGGACCGCAATGTGCGTTCGAAATGTCGATGTTCAAATGTGTCCTGCAGTTCACACTATGACGCGCAGTTAACTGCGTTCTTCATCGACCCGCGAGCCAAGTGATCCACCGTCCAGGGTAATGGTTTGTTTTTATTTTGAAATTAAAAAAAAAAAAAAACAATTATTTGTCTCAGAATCTCTGAACGGCACACGCTAGCTAGCTAGCTAGCTAGCTAGCGACGCACCAGATCAAAATTTCTGAACCGCTTGCTACGATTCACATACAACGCAAATAACCGAAGTTATATACGCGTGCCGTACGTAATTCGTTGCGAACTCGTGATGCGGATTTCGATCAGTCTACGTTCGTTATATATATATATATATCTTTGGATTGTTTCACACGCGACGAACGCGATACGCAAATAAATGCATACACGTACGCACACACGTTAATGATCCTTCCGCAGGTTCCCCTACGGAAACCTTGTTACGACTTTTACTTCCTCTAAATGATCAAGTTTGGTCAACTTCCCAGCAACGCCGACGGCCGTGAAGCCACCGCGTGTCGGTCCGAAGACCTCACTAAATCATTCAATCGGTAGTAGCGACGGGCGGTGTGTACAAAGGGCAGGGACGTAATCAACGCGAGCTTATGACTCGCGCTTACTAGGAATTCCTCGTTTATGGGGGATAATTGCAAACCCCAATCCCCAGCACGAAGGAGTTTCAGCGGGTTGCCCGGGCCTCTAGGCCAGGGAGAACATGCTGATTCCTTCAGTGTAGCGCGCGTGCGGCCCAGGACATCTAAGGGCATCACAGACCTGTTATTGCTCAATCTCGTGCGCCTCGAAGACGCCGGTCCCTCTAAGAAGAATTTTAATACGTCGCCAGTGAGTTGCGTGACGGAGCCACGCACACCTAAATGACGACGCCTATTTAGCAGGCTAGAGTCTCGTTCGTTACCGGAATTAACCAGACAAATCGCTCCACCAACTAAGAACGGCCATGCACCACCACCCACCGAATCAAGAAAGAGCTGTTAATCTGTCAATCCTTCCGGTGTCCGGGCCTGGTGAGATTTCCCGTGTTGAGTCAAATTAAGCCGCAGGCTCCACTCCTGGTGGTGCCCTTCCGTCAATTCCTTTAAGTTTCAGCTTTGCAACCATACTCCCCCCGGAGTCCAAAATCTTTGGTTTCCCGGAAGCTGCCCGCCGAGCCATTGTTGTAACGTCGGCGGATCGCTAGATGACATATTTACGGTTAGAACTAGGGCGGTATCTAATCGCCTTCGAACCTCTAACTTTCGTTCTTGATTGATGAAAACACCTTTGGCAAATGCTTTCGCTGATGTTCGTCTTGCGACGATCCAAGAATTTCACCTCTAACGTCGCAATACGAATGCCCCCAGTTATCCCTATTAATCATTACCTCGGAGTTCTGAAAACCAACAAAATAGAACCGAGATCATATTCTATTATTCCATGCACGAAATATTCAAGCAGCATTTTGAGCCCGCTTTGAGCACTCTAATTTGTTCAAAGTAAAATTGTCGGCCCACCTCGACACTCACCGAAGAGCACCGCGATAGGATTTTGATATTGAACCGGCGTTTTACCGCCGGCTCACCGACGATATGCTCCGCAGACGTGTCAGTATCACCGCGGATGCGGTGCACCGACAGCGCGGCGCACAAATGCAACTACGAGCTTTTTAACCGCAACAATTTTAGTATACGCTATTGGAGCTGGAGTTACCGCGGCTGCTGGCACCAGACTTGCCCTCCAATTGTTCCTCGTTAAAATATTTAAAGTGTACTCATTCCGATTACGAGGCCTCGTAAGAGTCCCGTATCGT
>OX602139.1:155000-157500 GCA_951449985.1 Falcaria lacertinaria
ACTTCGGACGGAACCAGCTACTAGATGGTTCGATTAGTCTTTCGCCCCTATACCCAGTTCCGACGATCGATTTGCACGTCAGAATCGCTACGGTCCTCCATCAGGGTTTCCCCTGACTTCGACCTGACCAGGCATAGTTCACCATCTTTCGGGTCCCAGCATCTGTGCTCAGAGCGCGCCTACATTCACGGATTGGAAACGAGACGCCTCGGGAGTGCGAGAGATCGACCTAGATCGACGCTCCATCCTCCCTGAGCGCGCGGCAAGCGCGCGCCTTCACTTTCGTTGTGCCTTTCAGTTTTAAAAATCTCAATGACTCGCACACATGCTAGACTCCTTGGTCCGTGTTTCAAGACGGGTCCTGCGAGTGCCCGAAACTGAATCATCGCAGACAGAGACGCGCACATGTCCGAGACTGCACGGCAGCGACGACAGGCGCGCCGCACCGACGTCCGCACTCGGGCAGGACATAGGATACGACGTTGCCTTGCGTCGGGCCGGACGCGCATGAAACGCGTGCGCGATTCGTCAATGTATACCGTACGACGGCCGGTCGGCGCACGTCGCGGTCCCACCGTGACCCCGAAAGGTACGATGGGGCTCCCGAACTATAACTATATAAATCTATATAATATTTAAACGGACCCGCGATGCGAACACGGACGACGACGACGTCGTCGAAACAACGTCGACGAACATCCGCCGTGCGTATCGCGGGAACACCGTCAACAGCGCGATCGAGCGCGCAATGTGAATTTTGTTTTTATACAGCCGGCCCTCAGACAGGAGTGGTCCTGGATGTGTCTCCACGGACCGCAATGTGCGTTCGAAATGTCGATGTTCAAATGTGTCCTGCAGTTCACACTATGACGCGCAGTTAACTGCGTTCTTCATCGACCCGCGAGCCAAGTGATCCACCGTCCAGGGTAATGGTTTGTTTTTATTTTGAAATTAAAAAAAAAAAAAAACAATTATTTGTCTCAGAATCTCTGAACGGCACACGCTAGCTAGCTAGCTAGCTAGCTAGCGACGCACCAGATCAAAATTTCTGAACCGCTTGCTACGATTCACATACAACGCAAATAACCGAAGTTATATACGCGTGCCGTACGTAATTCGTTGCGAACTCGTGATGCGGATTTCGATCAGTCTACGTTCGTTATATATATATATATATCTTTGGATTGTTTCACACGCGACGAACGCGATACGCAAATAAATGCATACACGTACGCACACACGTTAATGATCCTTCCGCAGGTTCCCCTACGGAAACCTTGTTACGACTTTTACTTCCTCTAAATGATCAAGTTTGGTCAACTTCCCAGCAACGCCGACGGCCGTGAAGCCACCGCGTGTCGGTCCGAAGACCTCACTAAATCATTCAATCGGTAGTAGCGACGGGCGGTGTGTACAAAGGGCAGGGACGTAATCAACGCGAGCTTATGACTCGCGCTTACTAGGAATTCCTCGTTTATGGGGGATAATTGCAAACCCCAATCCCCAGCACGAAGGAGTTTCAGCGGGTTGCCCGGGCCTCTAGGCCAGGGAGAACATGCTGATTCCTTCAGTGTAGCGCGCGTGCGGCCCAGGACATCTAAGGGCATCACAGACCTGTTATTGCTCAATCTCGTGCGCCTCGAAGACGCCGGTCCCTCTAAGAAGAATTTTAATACGTCGCCAGTGAGTTGCGTGACGGAGCCACGCACACCTAAATGACGACGCCTATTTAGCAGGCTAGAGTCTCGTTCGTTACCGGAATTAACCAGACAAATCGCTCCACCAACTAAGAACGGCCATGCACCACCACCCACCGAATCAAGAAAGAGCTGTTAATCTGTCAATCCTTCCGGTGTCCGGGCCTGGTGAGATTTCCCGTGTTGAGTCAAATTAAGCCGCAGGCTCCACTCCTGGTGGTGCCCTTCCGTCAATTCCTTTAAGTTTCAGCTTTGCAACCATACTCCCCCCGGAGTCCAAAATCTTTGGTTTCCCGGAAGCTGCCCGCCGAGCCATTGTTGTAACGTCGGCGGATCGCTAGATGACATATTTACGGTTAGAACTAGGGCGGTATCTAATCGCCTTCGAACCTCTAACTTTCGTTCTTGATTGATGAAAACACCTTTGGCAAATGCTTTCGCTGATGTTCGTCTTGCGACGATCCAAGAATTTCACCTCTAACGTCGCAATACGAATGCCCCCAGTTATCCCTATTAATCATTACCTCGGAGTTCTGAAAACCAACAAAATAGAACCGAGATCATATTCTATTATTCCATGCACGAAATATTCAAGCAGCATTTTGAGCCCGCTTTGAGCACTCTAATTTGTTCAAAGTAAAATTGTCGGCCCACCTCGACACTCACCGAAGAGCACCGCGATAGGATTTTGATATTGAACCGGCGTTTTACCGCCGGCTCACCGACGATATGCTCCGCAGACGTGTCAGTATCACCGCGGATGCGGTGCACCGACAGCGCGGCGCACAAATGCAACTACGAGC
>OX602139.1:162500-167500 GCA_951449985.1 Falcaria lacertinaria
ATCTCCGGCTTCATCGTTCGAGTAAGCCGGAGTTCTCACCCATTTAAAGTTTGAGAATAGGTTGAGGTCGTTTCGGCCCCAATGCCTCTAATCATTCGCTTTACCGGATGAGACTGTTCCAAATCGACGCCAGCTATCCTGAGGGAAACTTCGGACGGAACCAGCTACTAGATGGTTCGATTAGTCTTTCGCCCCTATACCCAGTTCCGACGATCGATTTGCACGTCAGAATCGCTACGGTCCTCCATCAGGGTTTCCCCTGACTTCGACCTGACCAGGCATAGTTCACCATCTTTCGGGTCCCAGCATCTGTGCTCAGAGCGCGCCTACATTCACGGATTGGAAACGAGACGCCTCGGGAGTGCGAGAGATCGACCTAGATCGACGCTCCATCCTCCCTGAGCGCGCGGCAAGCGCGCGCCTTCACTTTCGTTGTGCCTTTCAGTTTTAAAAATCTCAATGACTCGCACACATGCTAGACTCCTTGGTCCGTGTTTCAAGACGGGTCCTGCGAGTGCCCGAAACTGAATCATCGCAGACAGAGACGCGCACATGTCCGAGACTGCACGGCAGCGACGACAGGCGCGCCGCACCGACGTCCGCACTCGGGCAGGACATAGGATACGACGTTGCCTTGCGTCGGGCCGGACGCGCATGAAACGCGTGCGCGATTCGTCAATGTATACCGTACGACGGCCGGTCGGCGCACGTCGCGGTCCCACCGTGACCCCGAAAGGTACGATGGGGCTCCCGAACGGCGCTTAGACCGACATCGAACGGGTCGCGATGTATTACTGAGGGAGAAGTGCACGCCGTCCGCGGACGTCGACGTACGAGACCCGTACCGCCCGACCGAGATCGGACGACATCGTGGCGCCCGCACGTACGCCGCGGAGTGACGATGAATCTCCCCGTTCGTTCATTCGAGTTTCGCAGGTTTACCCCTGAACGGTTTCACGTACTCTTGAACTCTCTCTTCAAAGTTCTTTTCAACTTTCCCTCACGGTACTTGTTCGCTATCGGTCTCGCGGTAATATTTAGCCTTAGATGGAGTTTACCACCCACTTAGGGCTGCACTCTCAAGCAACCCGACTCTTAGGAGAGTCCCTCTCGCCGCCGTCCTCCGTCGCTACGGGCCTGGCACCCTCTACGGGAAAACGGCCCCGTTCAAGACGAACTTGGACAGGAGTCACGACGACGAGAAAGCGGAACCTCCCGAACACCACATCTCCCGTTGCCGTTACAACAACGGGATTCAGTGCTGGGCTATATTCCTGTTCGCTCGCCGCTACTAAGGAAATCCTGGTTAGTTTCTTTTCCTCCGCTTACTAATATGCTTAAATTCGGCGGGTGATCCTCCCTGATCTGAGGCCAACGATAAAAAAGATTGAGGCAGACGCGATATCCGTCAGCGCGAGGACGACGCGACCGCGCTATAGCGAACCGCGGCGTCGACGCGCCTCTTCGGACGTCGAGTCCGCCTACTTCGTCGTAAACAACGAACGAAAAACACATTTATCGGTATGACATCAAAACAATCAATCGATCGATCGAACGAATTAGAATTACAACTCTGTTCACATTTAGAACGTTCAACATCGTCATTCAGCAGATAAAGAGAAATTCAGACGTGTAACGCTCTCAGCGAGAGTGTATTCACATCGCGATCGTACGTCTCGCGCGAACGAGACGAGACTCGATGATTATAATACATACACACATAAATCTATATAATATTTAAACGGACCCGCGATGCGAACACGGACGACGACGACGTCGTCGAAACAACGTCGACGAACATCCGCCGTGCGTATCGCGGGAACACCGTCAACAGCGCGATCGAGCGCGCAATGTGAATTTTGTTTTTATACAGCCGGCCCTCAGACAGGAGTGGTCCTGGATGTGTCTCCACGGACCGCAATGTGCGTTCGAAATGTCGATGTTCAAATGTGTCCTGCAGTTCACACTATGACGCGCAGTTAACTGCGTTCTTCATCGACCCGCGAGCCAAGTGATCCACCGTCCAGGGTAATGGTTTGTTTTTATTTTGAAATTAAAAAAAAAAAAAAACAATTATTTGTCTCAGAATCTCTGAACGGCACACGCTAGCTAGCTAGCTAGCTAGCTAGCGACGCACCAGATCAAAATTTCTGAACCGCTTGCTACGATTCACATACAACGCAAATAACCGAAGTTATATACGCGTGCCGTACGTAATTCGTTGCGAACTCGTGATGCGGATTTCGATCAGTCTACGTTCGTTATATATATATATATATCTTTGGATTGTTTCACACGCGACGAACGCGATACGCAAATAAATGCATACACGTACGCACACACGTTAATGATCCTTCCGCAGGTTCCCCTACGGAAACCTTGTTACGACTTTTACTTCCTCTAAATGATCAAGTTTGGTCAACTTCCCAGCAACGCCGACGGCCGTGAAGCCACCGCGTGTCGGTCCGAAGACCTCACTAAATCATTCAATCGGTAGTAGCGACGGGCGGTGTGTACAAAGGGCAGGGACGTAATCAACGCGAGCTTATGACTCGCGCTTACTAGGAATTCCTCGTTTATGGGGGATAATTGCAAACCCCAATCCCCAGCACGAAGGAGTTTCAGCGGGTTGCCCGGGCCTCTAGGCCAGGGAGAACATGCTGATTCCTTCAGTGTAGCGCGCGTGCGGCCCAGGACATCTAAGGGCATCACAGACCTGTTATTGCTCAATCTCGTGCGCCTCGAAGACGCCGGTCCCTCTAAGAAGAATTTTAATACGTCGCCAGTGAGTTGCGTGACGGAGCCACGCACACCTAAATGACGACGCCTATTTAGCAGGCTAGAGTCTCGTTCGTTACCGGAATTAACCAGACAAATCGCTCCACCAACTAAGAACGGCCATGCACCACCACCCACCGAATCAAGAAAGAGCTGTTAATCTGTCAATCCTTCCGGTGTCCGGGCCTGGTGAGATTTCCCGTGTTGAGTCAAATTAAGCCGCAGGCTCCACTCCTGGTGGTGCCCTTCCGTCAATTCCTTTAAGTTTCAGCTTTGCAACCATACTCCCCCCGGAGTCCAAAATCTTTGGTTTCCCGGAAGCTGCCCGCCGAGCCATTGTTGTAACGTCGGCGGATCGCTAGATGACATATTTACGGTTAGAACTAGGGCGGTATCTAATCGCCTTCGAACCTCTAACTTTCGTTCTTGATTGATGAAAACACCTTTGGCAAATGCTTTCGCTGATGTTCGTCTTGCGACGATCCAAGAATTTCACCTCTAACGTCGCAATACGAATGCCCCCAGTTATCCCTATTAATCATTACCTCGGAGTTCTGAAAACCAACAAAATAGAACCGAGATCATATTCTATTATTCCATGCACGAAATATTCAAGCAGCATTTTGAGCCCGCTTTGAGCACTCTAATTTGTTCAAAGTAAAATTGTCGGCCCACCTCGACACTCACCGAAGAGCACCGCGATAGGATTTTGATATTGAACCGGCGTTTTACCGCCGGCTCACCGACGATATGCTCCGCAGACGTGTCAGTATCACCGCGGATGCGGTGCACCGACAGCGCGGCGCACAAATGCAACTACGAGCTTTTTAACCGCAACAATTTTAGTATACGCTATTGGAGCTGGAGTTACCGCGGCTGCTGGCACCAGACTTGCCCTCCAATTGTTCCTCGTTAAAATATTTAAAGTGTACTCATTCCGATTACGAGGCCTCGTAAGAGTCCCGTATCGTTATTTTTCGTCACTACCTCCCCGTGCCGGGAGTGGGTAATTTGCGCGCCTGCTGCCTTCCTTGGATGTGGTAGCCGTTTCTCAGGCTCCCTCTCCGGAATCGAACCCTGATTCCCCGTTACCCGTGACAACCATGGTAGTCGCAGAAACTACCATCGAAAGTTGATAAGGCAGACATTTGAAAGATGCGTCGCCGGTACTGGACCATGCGATCGGCAAAAGTTATCCAGATTCATCAAAATTAACGACTTCGGACGCGAGGCCCTCCGTCGATTGGTTTTGATCTAATAAAAGCACTCATCCCATCACTGGTCAGAGTTCTGATTGCATGTATTAGCTCTAGAATTACCACAGTTATCCAAGTAACTGAGTAAGATCTAAGGAACCAAAACTGATATATTGAGCCATTCGCGGTATCGCCTTAATACGGCTTGCACTGAGACATGCATGGCTTAATCTTTGAGACAAGCATATAACTACTGGCAGGATCAACCAGGGAGCTATCGATTGAGCGTCTTCACACGCACCGCACACATAACGACACGACGTATATGATATGCAACCGACATAACCGATCCGTACGCCGCTAGGACGTCGGACGGATGTCTCTCACATTACACACACACAGCTGTTATTATGTTATGGTGATTGATATGAATGAAACAACATCAAATCGATCGCACACACACATACATACACAACATAATGTATATAATAATATAATCGAAACGAGACGACGACGACGCACGACGAGTGAACGACGAGCGCGGTCGTCTCGCGCGCGCGACACTTGTTACGGTGTCGCACCATTTGAACGTTCTCTATAAAAACGCCGAGACCTAATATGGATTTAATCACAATTGTAATTTCGTTTAACACTTTCGCGCGCGTATTATAATAAATATAATACACACATTATCGAACAATTTACGCCCGGTACTTTAGAGTCGGAACCCTCCGATGCGGAAGATAGATAATTTTGAATATGCACAACGCCACCGTTTCACGATAACATACATTTTTTATGTATATCGCTAAACAATGAGTATCTAGGAACGATCGTTAAACACGGAAACACGAGACGGACGCGCACAATGAACGCCGCCACATTATAACCGTCGATCGACACAGTTGATCAACAAGAAGAACAACAAACACAAAACAGAGGTATGAACTCGCACACAACTTGGACGACAAATTGTTAGAGAGATAAGAGACTACTACAATAGCTCATCTGAAATCGTGAAAGTGT
>OX602139.1:172500-175000 GCA_951449985.1 Falcaria lacertinaria
GCGATATCCGTCAGCGCGAGGACGACGCGACCGCGCTATAGCGAACCGCGGCGTCGACGCGCCTCTTCGGACGTCGAGTCCGCCTACTTCGTCGTAAACAACGAACGAAAAACACATTTATCGGTATGACATCAAAACAATCAATCGATCGATCGAACGAATTAGAATTACAACTCTGTTCACATTTAGAACGTTCAACATCGTCATTCAGCAGATAAAGAGAAATTCAGACGTGTAACGCTCTCAGCGAGAGTGTATTCACATCGCGATCGTACGTCTCGCGCGAACGAGACGAGACTCGATGATTATAATACATACACACATAAATCTATATAATATTTAAACGGACCCGCGATGCGAACACGGACGACGACGACGTCGTCGAAACAACGTCGACGAACATCCGCCGTGCGTATCGCGGGAACACCGTCAACAGCGCGATCGAGCGCGCAATGTGAATTTTGTTTTTATACAGCCGGCCCTCAGACAGGAGTGGTCCTGGATGTGTCTCCACGGACCGCAATGTGCGTTCGAAATGTCGATGTTCAAATGTGTCCTGCAGTTCACACTATGACGCGCAGTTAACTGCGTTCTTCATCGACCCGCGAGCCAAGTGATCCACCGTCCAGGGTAATGGTTTGTTTTTATTTTGAAATTAAAAAAAAAAAAAAACAATTATTTGTCTCAGAATCTCTGAACGGCACACGCTAGCTAGCTAGCTAGCTAGCTAGCGACGCACCAGATCAAAATTTCTGAACCGCTTGCTACGATTCACATACAACGCAAATAACCGAAGTTATATACGCGTGCCGTACGTAATTCGTTGCGAACTCGTGATGCGGATTTCGATCAGTCTACGTTCGTTATATATATATATATATCTTTGGATTGTTTCACACGCGACGAACGCGATACGCAAATAAATGCATACACGTACGCACACACGTTAATGATCCTTCCGCAGGTTCCCCTACGGAAACCTTGTTACGACTTTTACTTCCTCTAAATGATCAAGTTTGGTCAACTTCCCAGCAACGCCGACGGCCGTGAAGCCACCGCGTGTCGGTCCGAAGACCTCACTAAATCATTCAATCGGTAGTAGCGACGGGCGGTGTGTACAAAGGGCAGGGACGTAATCAACGCGAGCTTATGACTCGCGCTTACTAGGAATTCCTCGTTTATGGGGGATAATTGCAAACCCCAATCCCCAGCACGAAGGAGTTTCAGCGGGTTGCCCGGGCCTCTAGGCCAGGGAGAACATGCTGATTCCTTCAGTGTAGCGCGCGTGCGGCCCAGGACATCTAAGGGCATCACAGACCTGTTATTGCTCAATCTCGTGCGCCTCGAAGACGCCGGTCCCTCTAAGAAGAATTTTAATACGTCGCCAGTGAGTTGCGTGACGGAGCCACGCACACCTAAATGACGACGCCTATTTAGCAGGCTAGAGTCTCGTTCGTTACCGGAATTAACCAGACAAATCGCTCCACCAACTAAGAACGGCCATGCACCACCACCCACCGAATCAAGAAAGAGCTGTTAATCTGTCAATCCTTCCGGTGTCCGGGCCTGGTGAGATTTCCCGTGTTTCCTTTGGTTTCCCGGAAGCTGCCCGCCGAGCCATTGTTGTAACGTCGGCGGATCGCTAGATGACATATTTACGGTTAGAACTAGGGCGGTATCTAATCGCCTTCGAACCTCTAACTTTCGTTCTTGATTGATGAAAACACCTTTGGCAAATGCTTTCGCTGATGTTCGTCTTGCGACGATCCAAGAATTTCACCTCTAACGTCGCAATACGAATGCCCCCAGTTATCCCTATTAATCATTACCTCGGAGTTCTGAAAACCAACAAAATAGAACCGAGATCATATTCTATTATTCCATGCACGAAATATTCAAGCAGCATTTTGAGCCCGCTTTGAGCACTCTAATTTGTTCAAAGTAAAATTGTCGGCCCACCTCGACACTCACCGAAGAGCACCGCGATAGGATTTTGATATTGAACCGGCGTTTTACCGCCGGCTCACCGACGATATGCTCCGCAGACGTGTCAGTATCACCGCGGATGCGGTGCACCGACAGCGCGGCGCACAAATGCAACTACGAGCTTTTTAACCGCAACAATTTTAGTATACGCTATTGGAGCTGGAGTTACCGCGGCTGCTGGCACCAGACTTGCCCTCCAATTGTTCCTCGTTAAAATATTTAAAGTGTACTCATTCCGATTACGAGGCCTCGTAAGAGTCCCGTATCGTTATTTTTCGTCACTACCTCCCCGTGCCGGGAGTGGGTAATTTGCGCGCCTGCTGCCTTCCTTGGATGTGGTAGCCGTTTCTCAGGCTCCCTCTCCGGAATCGAACCCTGATTCCCCGTTACCCGTGACAACCATGGTAGTCGCAGAAACTACCATCGAAAGTTGATAAGGCAGACATTTGAAAGATGCGTCGCCGGTACTGGACCATGCGATCGGCAAAAGTTATCCAGATTCATCAAAATTAAC
>OX602139.1:180000-187500 GCA_951449985.1 Falcaria lacertinaria
TTACCCTTAGGCAGCACGACTAGTCGGCCCACCTTCCACGCCTCCGGAAAAGTGCCCTCGGTGACGCACAGCGCGAATGCCCGCAGGATTTCCTCGGGCACAGCTGCCCACGCTTGCTTAATAATTCGCGCCGTGAGCCCATCGAGGCCCGGAGCCGTGTTAGGCAACCCGGCTATCACGCTGTTGAGCATGTGGCGGGTTGGCGGGTCCGAAGGCACCCCAGATGGGGCGATGGCGGCCGCCAGCCTCACCTGCCTGTGGTGCATCGTGTCGACTGCCGGATTGTCGTCGGGGCAGAGAGTAGTCAGGAGGGTCGACATGGTGTCCGCCGCGCCGGTCGAAGAACCGCCCGCAAGCACGACCCCGTGGAGGATGTTGCGCGGAGGGCGCACGCGACCCGAGGCAGCCCTATAGGCTAGACCCCAGGGGTCACTATTGCCGGAGTCGGCCAAACGCTTGAAGTGATCCGCCTCCGCATCCCTCATAGCTAGCTTGTATGTGTTTCTAGCTGCTACGAGGTCTGCATGCAGAGACGGGTCACCGACGGAGTCGCGCTTGCGGGAGCTCTGCCACTCACGCCGCGCCCGGTAGACGCAGCGTCGCAGTCTGTCCAGCGCGGGGGTCCACCATTCATACCCTCCCGAATCCCGCTCCTTCCGCTCGCCGAGGCACTGCCATGCTGTCTCTATCAGAATTTCTGTTAGTTGCGAGCACACCGCGTCTGCTGATCTGCGGAAATTCAGCTTGCCAATGCGCAGCTGTAACGTCGCCCGGAAGTAGGACCAGTCCACTCCCCTCTCGCGAAAAGAGAGCACTGGATCCGGGCCATCCTTCGGCCCGCTGCGTGGACCCAAATCCAGGCCGAAGGTAATCAGTTGGTGGTCGCTCAGGCTGACAGCCTCGCGCACCGTCCACCCCGACACTGAGACCCCCCTGGTGGTCAAAGTCAAGTCGACATTTGACCGGCCATTGGGACCGCAGAATGTGGGCGGCTGACCCTCTCGATTGTGCAGCAAAAGATTTTTACCAAATATGACGCCTTCCATTTGCGTCCGTCTGTATTCGGAGTCGGGTCCTCTGCCCACATACTGCGCGCGGTCGCAGAACCAGAGAGGCGAATGCGCGTTGCTGTCCATACCTATTATCACTGGCCTCCCCGCCAGCCGGTCGAGAACACGGATGAGGTGTTCGAGGTGCCGGGCTATGTCGTGACTGTATTGGCAGTACATCGAGACTACATAGTAGCTCGAAGTACCGCACGACACTTGAGCCACGACGCAATGCTCCGTGCACAAGTCCGGCAGGAGGGTGGCCACGATATCGCGACCGACAACTAACACCCCCGCCCTGGGGGAGTCACCATACTGGAGCAGCCCCGGGACTCCGGCAGCAGCGTACTGCTCCTGGACAAGCACCAGGTCTAGCTGGAGCTCGCCAGCAATCCGCAGTAGCTCCAGTGTGGCCTCCCCGGAACCAGCCAGATTTAACTGTCCAAAGTTTATTCTGGACCGAAACTTATCCATATTTGGTCATGTTGGCCGACTGCTGCTCCGCGTAGATACGCGCTGGGCACGACGAATGCGCCGTGGAGTGCGTATCCGCGTCCTTACGCTTGAAGCGCTTGCACGTGGCGCAACATGCCGTGGATGACTCGCAGGTCTCCCTGCGGTGTCCCACCTCGCCACACTTACCGCAGGTTTCCGTCCCTGCGCGGCAGAATTTTTCGGGGTGACCATATTGTTGACACTTGGTGCAACAGGTCACCCGAACGTAGTCGCACACGTTCGCCTCGTCCCAGCCTATAAAGACTGAGCCGAGGCGGACGACTAGCTCGTCGCGCAGGGCGGGCGAACATTCGAGGACGACAGTGGTACGATGACCCTTGACGCCCTTCTTGAATGCCACCCGGCATTCCTTCTTGAGGCGATCCTCCGTCCACTCACCTGCCGGCAGGTTGATCGACAGAAGGTCGCGCAGAACCGTGTCGCCGTCGGGATCCGAACGCAGGTTCCTGATGGCCACCAGTGGGGCCCTCGGCCTCGGCTCGGCCACCCTAAGGGTGGAGGGGGCAGCATCTCGCAGCTTTTTGGCCGCCGCTGCAGTCGCCGTATGTACGGCTATACCGGCTTTACCTATCTTGCGAACGTTGCTAATAGCAATGCCCATGGCTCCGGGCTTAATCTTGTCCTGCAGTTCTTTTTTAGTGCCTTCACTGGTTGTAATTTCGTCGCAAGACGGGTAAAACAAGACAGCCTGATCCGGCGACGCCGAAACGGCGACGGGGGCGAGTCCTGCTGGACGCTTCAGCACTGCTGAGTATTGTTAGGAGTAGATAGGGACAGTGGGAATCTCGTTAATCCATTCATGCGCGTCACTAATTAGATGACGAGGCATTTGGCTACCTTAAGAGTAGTCATAGTTACTCCCGCCGTTTACCCGCGCTTGCTTGAATTTCTTCACGTTGACATTCAGAGCACTGGGCAGAAATCACATTGCGTCAACACCCGCGAGGGCCATCGCAATGCTTTGTTTTAATTAGACAGTCGGATTCCCCTTGTCCGTGCCAGTTCTGAGCTGACCGTTGAACGGCGGTCGTACAGAACCGCGCCGATCGCGCACGAGACGAAACCGACGCGGCCTTACGGCTAGGAAGATCCGCGGAAGGCCGGAACGCGGGTCCGGATTCCGCCCTCGCGCCCCGAAAGACGCGAGAGCATCGACCAGGCCCGGCACCGGCCGCATCCGCTTCCCGTCCAAACCCGACACGCCCCGGTCCTCAGAGCCAATCCTTATTCCGAAGTTACGGATCCAATTTGCCGACTTCCCTTACCTACATTATTCTATCGACTAGAGGCTCTTCACCTTGGAGACCTGCTGCGGATATGGGTACGAACCGGCGCGACATCTCCACGTACATCCCTCACCTGAATTTTCAAGGTCCGCAGAGAGTATCCGGACACCGCCGCAAATGCGGTGCTCTTCGCGTTCCGAACCATATCTCCCTTCTATAGGATTCCATGGAACTCGAACGCTCAGGCAGAAAAGAAAACTCTTCCCGGACCTCTCGGCGGCGTCTTCAGGCCACTTTGGGTTACCCCGTCGAACACTCGCTTAGAAAACGAGGGAACGATTATTGAAACGGTTCCGCTGCCGGGTTCCGGAATAGGAACCGGATTCCCTTTCGCTCAAAGGGCGTTATTTATCTTTGTTTGTAACAATAAACAACATATAAACACGCCACATCGACATAAGATCTCTCCTTGAGCTTAGGATCGACTGACTCGCGAGCAACTACTGTTCACGCGAAACCCTTCTCCACGTCAGTCCTCCAGGGCCTCGCTGGAGTATTTGCTACTACCACCAAGATCTGCACCGACGGAGGCTCCAAGCGGGCTCACGCCCAGACCCTTCTGCGCTCTCCGCCGCGCACGTCCTACTCGTTACGGCATAATGACGTACGATAAACACGTCGCACATGCCCGTAACGGTAGTGTATAGGCAAAACGCTTCAGCGCCATCCATTTTCAGGGCTGGTTGCTTCGGCAGGTGAGTCGTTGCACACTCCTTAGCGGATTCCGACTTCCATGGCCACCGTCCTGCTGTCATGAGCGACCAACGCCTTTCATGGTGTCCCATGAGCGTTTTTTAGGCGCCTTAACACTACGTTTGGTTCATCCCACAGCGCCAGTTCTGCTTACCAAAATTGGCCCACTTGGCACCGTCATCAGATCTCCGGCTTCATCGTTCGAGTAAGCCGGAGTTCTCACCCATTTAAAGTTTGAGAATAGGTTGAGGTCGTTTCGGCCCCAATGCCTCTAATCATTCGCTTTACCGGATGAGACTGTTCCAAATCGACGCCAGCTATCCTGAGGGAAACTTCGGACGGAACCAGCTACTAGATGGTTCGATTAGTCTTTCGCCCCTATACCCAGTTCCGACGATCGATTTGCACGTCAGAATCGCTACGGTCCTCCATCAGGGTTTCCCCTGACTTCGACCTGACCAGGCATAGTTCACCATCTTTCGGGTCCCAGCATCTGTGCTCAGAGCGCGCCTACATTCACGGATTGGAAACGAGACGCCTCGGGAGTGCGAGAGATCGACCTAGATCGACGCTCCATCCTCCCTGAGCGCGCGGCAAGCGCGCGCCTTCACTTTCGTTGTGCCTTTCAGTTTTAAAAATCTCAATGACTCGCACACATGCTAGACTCCTTGGTCCGTGTTTCAAGACGGGTCCTGCGAGTGCCCGAAACTGAATCATCGCAGACAGAGACGCGCACATGTCCGAGACTGCACGGCAGCGACGACAGGCGCGCCGCACCGACGTCCGCACTCGGGCAGGACATAGGATACGACGTTGCCTTGCGTCGGGCCGGACGCGCATGAAACGCGTGCGCGATTCGTCAATGTATACCGTACGACGGCCGGTCGGCGCACGTCGCGGTCCCACCGTGACCCCGAAAGGTACGATGGGGCTCCCGAACGGCGCTTAGACCGACATCGAACGGGTCGCGATGTATTACTGAGGGAGAAGTGCACGCCGTCCGCGGACGTCGACGTACGAGACCCGTACCGCCCGACCGAGATCGGACGACATCGTGGCGCCCGCACGTACGCCGCGGAGTGACGATGAATCTCCCCGTTCGTTCATTCGAGTTTCGCAGGTTTACCCCTGAACGGTTTCACGTACTCTTGAACTCTCTCTTCAAAGTTCTTTTCAACTTTCCCTCACGGTACTTGTTCGCTATCGGTCTCGCGGTAATATTTAGCCTTAGATGGAGTTTACCACCCACTTAGGGCTGCACTCTCAAGCAACCCGACTCTTAGGAGAGTCCCTCTCGCCGCCGTCCTCCGTCGCTACGGGCCTGGCACCCTCTACGGGAAAACGGCCCCGTTCAAGACGAACTTGGACAGGAGTCACGACGACGAGAAAGCGGAACCTCCCGAACACCACATCTCCCGTTGCCGTTACAACAACGGGATTCAGTGCTGGGCTATATTCCTGTTCGCTCGCCGCTACTAAGGAAATCCTGGTTAGTTTCTTTTCCTCCGCTTACTAATATGCTTAAATTCGGCGGGTGATCCTCCCTGATCTGAGGCCAACGATAAAAAAGATTGAGGCAGACGCGATATCCGTCAGCGCGAGGACGACGCGACCGCGCTATAGCGAACCGCGGCGTCGACGCGCCTCTTCGGACGTCGAGTCCGCCTACTTCGTCGTAAACAACGAACGAAAAACACATTTATCGGTATGACATCAAAACAATCAATCGATCGATCGAACGAATTAGAATTACAACTCTGTTCACATTTAGAACGTTCAACATCGTCATTCAGCAGATAAAGAGAAATTCAGACGTGTAACGCTCTCAGCGAGAGTGTATTCACATCGCGATCGTACGTCTCGCGCGAACGAGACGAGACTCGATGATTATAATACATACACACATAAATCTATATAATATTTAAACGGACCCGCGATGCGAACACGGACGACGACGACGTCGTCGAAACAACGTCGACGAACATCCGCCGTGCGTATCGCGGGAACACCGTCAACAGCGCGATCGAGCGCGCAATGTGAATTTTGTTTTTATACAGCCGGCCCTCAGACAGGAGTGGTCCTGGATGTGTCTCCACGGACCGCAATGTGCGTTCGAAATGTCGATGTTCAAATGTGTCCTGCAGTTCACACTATGACGCGCAGTTAACTGCGTTCTTCATCGACCCGCGAGCCAAGTGATCCACCGTCCAGGGTAATGGTTTGTTTTTATTTTGAAATTAAAAAAAAAAAAAAACAATTATTTGTCTCAGAATCTCTGAACGGCACACGCTAGCTAGCTAGCTAGCTAGCTAGCGACGCACCAGATCAAAATTTCTGAACCGCTTGCTACGATTCACATACAACGCAAATAACCGAAGTTATATACGCGTGCCGTACGTAATTCGTTGCGAACTCGTGATGCGGATTTCGATCAGTCTACGTTCGTTATATATATATATATATCTTTGGATTGTTTCACACGCGACGAACGCGATACGCAAATAAATGCATACACGTACGCACACACGTTAATGATCCTTCCGCAGGTTCCCCTACGGAAACCTTGTTACGACTTTTACTTCCTCTAAATGATCAAGTTTGGTCAACTTCCCAGCAACGCCGACGGCCGTGAAGCCACCGCGTGTCGGTCCGAAGACCTCACTAAATCATTCAATCGGTAGTAGCGACGGGCGGTGTGTACAAAGGGCAGGGACGTAATCAACGCGAGCTTATGACTCGCGCTTACTAGGAATTCCTCGTTTATGGGGGATAATTGCAAACCCCAATCCCCAGCACGAAGGAGTTTCAGCGGGTTGCCCGGGCCTCTAGGCCAGGGAGAACATGCTGATTCCTTCAGTGTAGCGCGCGTGCGGCCCAGGACATCTAAGGGCATCACAGACCTGTTATTGCTCAATCTCGTGCGCCTCGAAGACGCCGGTCCCTCTAAGAAGAATTTTAATACGTCGCCAGTGAGTTGCGTGACGGAGCCACGCACACCTAAATGACGACGCCTATTTAGCAGGCTAGAGTCTCGTTCGTTACCGGAATTAACCAGACAAATCGCTCCACCAACTAAGAACGGCCATGCACCACCACCCACCGAATCAAGAAAGAGCTGTTAATCTGTCAATCCTTCCGGTGTCCGGGCCTGGTGAGATTTCCCGTGTTGAGTCAAATTAAGCCGCAGGCTCCACTCCTGGTGGTGCCCTTCCGTCAATTCCTTTAAGTTTCAGCTTTGCAACCATACTCCCCCCGGAGTCCAAAATCTTTGGTTTCCCGGAAGCTGCCCGCCGAGCCATTGTTGTAACGTCGGCGGATCGCTAGATGACATATTTACGGTTAGAACTAGGGCGGTATCTAATCGCCTTCGAACCTCTAACTTTCGTTCTTGATTGATGAAAACACCTTTGGCAAATGCTTTCGCTGATGTTCGTCTTGCGACGATCCAAGAATTTCACCTCTAACGTCGCAATACGAATGCCCCCAGTTATCCCTATTAATCATTACCTCGGAGTTCTGAAAACCAACAAAATAGAACCGAGATCATATTCTATTATTCCATGCACGAAATATTCAAGCAGCATTTTGAGCCCGCTTTGAGCACTCTAATTTGTTCAAAGTAAAATTGTCGGCCCACCTCGACACTCACCGAAGAGCACCGCGATAGGATTTTGATATTGAACCGGCGTTTTACCGCCGGCTCACCGACGATATGCTCCGCAGACGTGTCAGTATCACCGCGGATGCGGTGCACCGACAGCGCGGCGCACAAATGCAACTACGAGCTTTTTAACCGCAACAATTTTAGTATACGCTATTGGAGCTGGAGTTACCGCGGCTGCTGGCACCAGACTTGCCCTCCAATTGTTCCTCGTTAAAATATTTAAAGTGTACTCATTCCGATTACGAGGCCTCGTAAGAGTCCCGTATCGTTATTTTTCGTCACTACCTCCCCG
>OX602139.1:192500-197500 GCA_951449985.1 Falcaria lacertinaria
AGATGGTTCGATTAGTCTTTCGCCCCTATACCCAGTTCCGACGATCGATTTGCACGTCAGAATCGCTACGGTCCTCCATCAGGGTTTCCCCTGACTTCGACCTGACCAGGCATAGTTCACCATCTTTCGGGTCCCAGCATCTGTGCTCAGAGCGCGCCTACATTCACGGATTGGAAACGAGACGCCTCGGGAGTGCGAGAGATCGACCTAGATCGACGCTCCATCCTCCCTGAGCGCGCGGCAAGCGCGCGCCTTCACTTTCGTTGTGCCTTTCAGTTTTAAAAATCTCAATGACTCGCACACATGCTAGACTCCTTGGTCCGTGTTTCAAGACGGGTCCTGCGAGTGCCCGAAACTGAATCATCGCAGACAGAGACGCGCACATGTCCGAGACTGCACGGCAGCGACGACAGGCGCGCCGCACCGACGTCCGCACTCGGGCAGGACATAGGATACGACGTTGCCTTGCGTCGGGCCGGACGCGCATGAAACGCGTGCGCGATTCGTCAATGTATACCGTACGACGGCCGGTCGGCGCACGTCGCGGTCCCACCGTGACCCCGAAAGGTACGATGGGGCTCCCGAACGGCGCTTAGACCGACATCGAACGGGTCGCGATGTATTACTGAGGGAGAAGTGCACGCCGTCCGCGGACGTCGACGTACGAGACCCGTACCGCCCGACCGAGATCGGACGACATCGTGGCGCCCGCACGTACGCCGCGGAGTGACGATGAATCTCCCCGTTCGTTCATTCGAGTTTCGCAGGTTTACCCCTGAACGGTTTCACGTACTCTTGAACTCTCTCTTCAAAGTTCTTTTCAACTTTCCCTCACGGTACTTGTTCGCTATCGGTCTCGCGGTAATATTTAGCCTTAGATGGAGTTTACCACCCACTTAGGGCTGCACTCTCAAGCAACCCGACTCTTAGGAGAGTCCCTCTCGCCGCCGTCCTCCGTCGCTACGGGCCTGGCACCCTCTACGGGAAAACGGCCCCGTTCAAGACGAACTTGGACAGGAGTCACGACGACGAGAAAGCGGAACCTCCCGAACACCACATCTCCCGTTGCCGTTACAACAACGGGATTCAGTGCTGGGCTATATTCCTGTTCGCTCGCCGCTACTAAGGAAATCCTGGTTAGTTTCTTTTCCTCCGCTTACTAATATGCTTAAATTCGGCGGGTGATCCTCCCTGATCTGAGGCCAACGATAAAAAAGATTGAGGCAGACGCGATATCCGTCAGCGCGAGGACGACGCGACCGCGCTATAGCGAACCGCGGCGTCGACGCGCCTCTTCGGACGTCGAGTCCGCCTACTTCGTCGTAAACAACGAACGAAAAACACATTTATCGGTATGACATCAAAACAATCAATCGATCGATCGAACGAATTAGAATTACAACTCTGTTCACATTTAGAACGTTCAACATCGTCATTCAGCAGATAAAGAGAAATTCAGACGTGTAACGCTCTCAGCGAGAGTGTATTCACATCGCGATCGTACGTCTCGCGCGAACGAGACGAGACTCGATGATTATAATACATACACACATAAATCTATATAATATTTAAACGGACCCGCGATGCGAACACGGACGACGACGACGTCGTCGAAACAACGTCGACGAACATCCGCCGTGCGTATCGCGGGAACACCGTCAACAGCGCGATCGAGCGCGCAATGTGAATTTTGTTTTTATACAGCCGGCCCTCAGACAGGAGTGGTCCTGGATGTGTCTCCACGGACCGCAATGTGCGTTCGAAATGTCGATGTTCAAATGTGTCCTGCAGTTCACACTATGACGCGCAGTTAACTGCGTTCTTCATCGACCCGCGAGCCAAGTGATCCACCGTCCAGGGTAATGGTTTGTTTTTATTTTGAAATTAAAAAAAAAAAAAAACAATTATTTGTCTCAGAATCTCTGAACGGCACACGCTAGCTAGCTAGCTAGCTAGCTAGCGACGCACCAGATCAAAATTTCTGAACCGCTTGCTACGATTCACATACAACGCAAATAACCGAAGTTATATACGCGTGCCGTACGTAATTCGTTGCGAACTCGTGATGCGGATTTCGATCAGTCTACGTTCGTTATATATATATATATATCTTTGGATTGTTTCACACGCGACGAACGCGATACGCAAATAAATGCATACACGTACGCACACACGTTAATGATCCTTCCGCAGGTTCCCCTACGGAAACCTTGTTACGACTTTTACTTCCTCTAAATGATCAAGTTTGGTCAACTTCCCAGCAACGCCGACGGCCGTGAAGCCACCGCGTGTCGGTCCGAAGACCTCACTAAATCATTCAATCGGTAGTAGCGACGGGCGGTGTGTACAAAGGGCAGGGACGTAATCAACGCGAGCTTATGACTCGCGCTTACTAGGAATTCCTCGTTTATGGGGGATAATTGCAAACCCCAATCCCCAGCACGAAGGAGTTTCAGCGGGTTGCCCGGGCCTCTAGGCCAGGGAGAACATGCTGATTCCTTCAGTGTAGCGCGCGTGCGGCCCAGGACATCTAAGGGCATCACAGACCTGTTATTGCTCAATCTCGTGCGCCTCGAAGACGCCGGTCCCTCTAAGAAGAATTTTAATACGTCGCCAGTGAGTTGCGTGACGGAGCCACGCACACCTAAATGACGACGCCTATTTAGCAGGCTAGAGTCTCGTTCGTTACCGGAATTAACCAGACAAATCGCTCCACCAACTAAGAACGGCCATGCACCACCACCCACCGAATCAAGAAAGAGCTGTTAATCTGTCAATCCTTCCGGTGTCCGGGCCTGGTGAGATTTCCCGTGTTGAGTCAAATTAAGCCGCAGGCTCCACTCCTGGTGGTGCCCTTCCGTCAATTCCTTTAAGTTTCAGCTTTGCAACCATACTCCCCCCGGAGTCCAAAATCTTTGGTTTCCCGGAAGCTGCCCGCCGAGCCATTGTTGTAACGTCGGCGGATCGCTAGATGACATATTTACGGTTAGAACTAGGGCGGTATCTAATCGCCTTCGAACCTCTAACTTTCGTTCTTGATTGATGAAAACACCTTTGGCAAATGCTTTCGCTGATGTTCGTCTTGCGACGATCCAAGAATTTCACCTCTAACGTCGCAATACGAATGCCCCCAGTTATCCCTATTAATCATTACCTCGGAGTTCTGAAAACCAACAAAATAGAACCGAGATCATATTCTATTATTCCATGCACGAAATATTCAAGCAGCATTTTGAGCCCGCTTTGAGCACTCTAATTTGTTCAAAGTAAAATTGTCGGCCCACCTCGACACTCACCGAAGAGCACCGCGATAGGATTTTGATATTGAACCGGCGTTTTACCGCCGGCTCACCGACGATATGCTCCGCAGACGTGTCAGTATCACCGCGGATGCGGTGCACCGACAGCGCGGCGCACAAATGCAACTACGAGCTTTTTAACCGCAACAATTTTAGTATACGCTATTGGAGCTGGAGTTACCGCGGCTGCTGGCACCAGACTTGCCCTCCAATTGTTCCTCGTTAAAATATTTAAAGTGTACTCATTCCGATTACGAGGCCTCGTAAGAGTCCCGTATCGTTATTTTTCGTCACTACCTCCCCGTGCCGGGAGTGGGTAATTTGCGCGCCTGCTGCCTTCCTTGGATGTGGTAGCCGTTTCTCAGGCTCCCTCTCCGGAATCGAACCCTGATTCCCCGTTACCCGTGACAACCATGGTAGTCGCAGAAACTACCATCGAAAGTTGATAAGGCAGACATTTGAAAGATGCGTCGCCGGTACTGGACCATGCGATCGGCAAAAGTTATCCAGATTCATCAAAATTAACGACTTCGGACGCGAGGCCCTCCGTCGATTGGTTTTGATCTAATAAAAGCACTCATCCCATCACTGGTCAGAGTTCTGATTGCATGTATTAGCTCTAGAATTACCACAGTTATCCAAGTAACTGAGTAAGATCTAAGGAACCAAAACTGATATATTGAGCCATTCGCGGTATCGCCTTAATACGGCTTGCACTGAGACATGCATGGCTTAATCTTTGAGACAAGCATATAACTACTGGCAGGATCAACCAGGGAGCTATCGATTGAGCGTCTTCACACGCACCGCACACATAACGACACGACGTATATGATATGCAACCGACATAACCGATCCGTACGCCGCTAGGACGTCGGACGGATGTCTCTCACATTACACACACACAGCTGTTATTATGTTATGGTGATTGATATGAATGAAACAACATCAAATCGATCGCACACACACATACATACACAACATAATGTATATAATAATATAATCGAAACGAGACGACGACGACGCACGACGAGTGAACGACGAGCGCGGTCGTCTCGCGCGCGCGACACTTGTTACGGTGTCGCACCATTTGAACGTTCTCTATAAAAACGCCGAGACCTAATATGGATTTAATCACAATTGTAATTTCGTTTAACACTTTCGCGCGCGTATTATAATAAATATAATACACACATTATCGAACAATTTACGCCCGGTACTTTAGAGTCGGAACCCTCCGATGCGGAAGATAGATAATTTTGAATATGCACAACGCCACCGTTTCACGATAACATACATTTTTTATGTATATCGCTAAACAATGAGTATCTAGGAACGATCGTTAAACACGGAAACACGAGACGGACGCGCACAATGAACGCCGCCACATTATAACCGTCGATCGACACAGTTGATCAACAAGAAGAACAACAAACACAAAACAGAGGTATGAACTCGCACACAACTTGGACGACAAATTGTTAGAGAGATAAGAGACTACTACAATAGCTCATCTGAAATCGTGAAAGTGTAATATGTTTCGAAAACACATTTTCACGATCGAAAATTAACTATATTTGTTGTTTCTCTCTCTCTTGTAAATACATCGCCAGTTGTGTTTGGTGCGCGTTCGCGTGTTATGTTTGTGTTCAACGGCCAACGCGCATATGGTATGCGCACTGACACATATATGCGTATCTA
>OX602139.1:202500-205000 GCA_951449985.1 Falcaria lacertinaria
TACAACTCTGTTCACATTTAGAACGTTCAACATCGTCATTCAGCAGATAAAGAGAAATTCAGACGTGTAACGCTCTCAGCGAGAGTGTATTCACATCGCGATCGTACGTCTCGCGCGAACGAGACGAGACTCGATGATTATAATACATACACACATAAATCTATATAATATTTAAACGGACCCGCGATGCGAACACGGACGACGACGACGTCGTCGAAACAACGTCGACGAACATCCGCCGTGCGTATCGCGGGAACACCGTCAACAGCGCGATCGAGCGCGCAATGTGAATTTTGTTTTTATACAGCCGGCCCTCAGACAGGAGTGGTCCTGGATGTGTCTCCACGGACCGCAATGTGCGTTCGAAATGTCGATGTTCAAATGTGTCCTGCAGTTCACACTATGACGCGCAGTTAACTGCGTTCTTCATCGACCCGCGAGCCAAGTGATCCACCGTCCAGGGTAATGGTTTGTTTTTATTTTGAAATTAAAAAAAAAAAAAAACAATTATTTGTCTCAGAATCTCTGAACGGCACACGCTAGCTAGCTAGCTAGCTAGCTAGCGACGCACCAGATCAAAATTTCTGAACCGCTTGCTACGATTCACATACAACGCAAATAACCGAAGTTATATACGCGTGCCGTACGTAATTCGTTGCGAACTCGTGATGCGGATTTCGATCAGTCTACGTTCGTTATATATATATATATATCTTTGGATTGTTTCACACGCGACGAACGCGATACGCAAATAAATGCATACACGTACGCACACACGTTAATGATCCTTCCGCAGGTTCCCCTACGGAAACCTTGTTACGACTTTTACTTCCTCTAAATGATCAAGTTTGGTCAACTTCCCAGCAACGCCGACGGCCGTGAAGCCACCGCGTGTCGGTCCGAAGACCTCACTAAATCATTCAATCGGTAGTAGCGACGGGCGGTGTGTACAAAGGGCAGGGACGTAATCAACGCGAGCTTATGACTCGCGCTTACTAGGAATTCCTCGTTTATGGGGGATAATTGCAAACCCCAATCCCCAGCACGAAGGAGTTTCAGCGGGTTGCCCGGGCCTCTAGGCCAGGGAGAACATGCTGATTCCTTCAGTGTAGCGCGCGTGCGGCCCAGGACATCTAAGGGCATCACAGACCTGTTATTGCTCAATCTCGTGCGCCTCGAAGACGCCGGTCCCTCTAAGAAGAATTTTAATACGTCGCCAGTGAGTTGCGTGACGGAGCCACGCACACCTAAATGACGACGCCTATTTAGCAGGCTAGAGTCTCGTTCGTTACCGGAATTAACCAGACAAATCGCTCCACCAACTAAGAACGGCCATGCACCACCACCCACCGAATCAAGAAAGAGCTGTTAATCTGTCAATCCTTCCGGTGTCCGGGCCTGGTGAGATTTCCCGTGTTGAGTCAAATTAAGCCGCAGGCTCCACTCCTGGTGGTGCCCTTCCGTCAATTCCTTTAAGTTTCAGCTTTGCAACCATACTCCCCCCGGAGTCCAAAATCTTTGGTTTCCCGGAAGCTGCCCGCCGAGCCATTGTTGTAACGTCGGCGGATCGCTAGATGACATATTTACGGTTAGAACTAGGGCGGTATCTAATCGCCTTCGAACCTCTAACTTTCGTTCTTGATTGATGAAAACACCTTTGGCAAATGCTTTCGCTGATGTTCGTCTTGCGACGATCCAAGAATTTCACCTCTAACGTCGCAATACGAATGCCCCCAGTTATCCCTATTAATCATTACCTCGGAGTTCTGAAAACCAACAAAATAGAACCGAGATCATATTCTATTATTCCATGCACGAAATATTCAAGCAGCATTTTGAGCCCGCTTTGAGCACTCTAATTTGTTCAAAGTAAAATTGTCGGCCCACCTCGACACTCACCGAAGAGCACCGCGATAGGATTTTGATATTGAACCGGCGTTTTACCGCCGGCTCACCGACGATATGCTCCGCAGACGTGTCAGTATCACCGCGGATGCGGTGCACCGACAGCGCGGCGCACAAATGCAACTACGAGCTTTTTAACCGCAACAATTTTAGTATACGCTATTGGAGCTGGAGTTACCGCGGCTGCTGGCACCAGACTTGCCCTCCAATTGTTCCTCGTTAAAATATTTAAAGTGTACTCATTCCGATTACGAGGCCTCGTAAGAGTCCCGTATCGTTATTTTTCGTCACTACCTCCCCGTGCCGGGAGTGGGTAATTTGCGCGCCTGCTGCCTTCCTTGGATGTGGTAGCCGTTTCTCAGGCTCCCTCTCCGGAATCGAACCCTGATTCCCCGTTACCCGTGACAACCATGGTAGTCGCAGAAACTACCATCGAAAGTTGATAAGGCAGACATTTGAAAGATGCGTCGCCGGTACTGGACCATGCGATCGGCAAAAGTTATCCAGATTCATCAAAATTAACGACTTCGGACGCGAGGCCCTCCGTCGATTGGTTTTGATCTAATAAAAGCACTCATCCCATCACTGGTCAGAG
>OX602139.1:210000-215000 GCA_951449985.1 Falcaria lacertinaria
ACATGCTAGACTCCTTGGTCCGTGTTTCAAGACGGGTCCTGCGAGTGCCCGAAACTGAATCATCGCAGACAGAGACGCGCACATGTCCGAGACTGCACGGCAGCGACGACAGGCGCGCCGCACCGACGTCCGCACTCGGGCAGGACATAGGATACGACGTTGCCTTGCGTCGGGCCGGACGCGCATGAAACGCGTGCGCGATTCGTCAATGTATACCGTACGACGGCCGGTCGGCGCACGTCGCGGTCCCACCGTGACCCCGAAAGGTACGATGGGGCTCCCGAACGGCGCTTAGACCGACATCGAACGGGTCGCGATGTATTACTGAGGGAGAAGTGCACGCCGTCCGCGGACGTCGACGTACGAGACCCGTACCGCCCGACCGAGATCGGACGACATCGTGGCGCCCGCACGTACGCCGCGGAGTGACGATGAATCTCCCCGTTCGTTCATTCGAGTTTCGCAGGTTTACCCCTGAACGGTTTCACGTACTCTTGAACTCTCTCTTCAAAGTTCTTTTCAACTTTCCCTCACGGTACTTGTTCGCTATCGGTCTCGCGGTAATATTTAGCCTTAGATGGAGTTTACCACCCACTTAGGGCTGCACTCTCAAGCAACCCGACTCTTAGGAGAGTCCCTCTCGCCGCCGTCCTCCGTCGCTACGGGCCTGGCACCCTCTACGGGAAAACGGCCCCGTTCAAGACGAACTTGGACAGGAGTCACGACGACGAGAAAGCGGAACCTCCCGAACACCACATCTCCCGTTGCCGTTACAACAACGGGATTCAGTGCTGGGCTATATTCCTGTTCGCTCGCCGCTACTAAGGAAATCCTGGTTAGTTTCTTTTCCTCCGCTTACTAATATGCTTAAATTCGGCGGGTGATCCTCCCTGATCTGAGGCCAACGATAAAAAAGATTGAGGCAGACGCGATATCCGTCAGCGCGAGGACGACGCGACCGCGCTATAGCGAACCGCGGCGTCGACGCGCCTCTTCGGACGTCGAGTCCGCCTACTTCGTCGTAAACAACGAACGAAAAACACATTTATCGGTATGACATCAAAACAATCAATCGATCGATCGAACGAATTAGAATTACAACTCTGTTCACATTTAGAACGTTCAACATCGTCATTCAGCAGATAAAGAGAAATTCAGACGTGTAACGCTCTCAGCGAGAGTGTATTCACATCGCGATCGTACGTCTCGCGCGAACGAGACGAGACTCGATGATTATAATACATACACACATAAATCTATATAATATTTAAACGGACCCGCGATGCGAACACGGACGACGACGACGTCGTCGAAACAACGTCGACGAACATCCGCCGTGCGTATCGCGGGAACACCGTCAACAGCGCGATCGAGCGCGCAATGTGAATTTTGTTTTTATACAGCCGGCCCTCAGACAGGAGTGGTCCTGGATGTGTCTCCACGGACCGCAATGTGCGTTCGAAATGTCGATGTTCAAATGTGTCCTGCAGTTCACACTATGACGCGCAGTTAACTGCGTTCTTCATCGACCCGCGAGCCAAGTGATCCACCGTCCAGGGTAATGGTTTGTTTTTATTTTGAAATTAAAAAAAAAAAAAAACAATTATTTGTCTCAGAATCTCTGAACGGCACACGCTAGCTAGCTAGCTAGCTAGCTAGCGACGCACCAGATCAAAATTTCTGAACCGCTTGCTACGATTCACATACAACGCAAATAACCGAAGTTATATACGCGTGCCGTACGTAATTCGTTGCGAACTCGTGATGCGGATTTCGATCAGTCTACGTTCGTTATATATATATATATATCTTTGGATTGTTTCACACGCGACGAACGCGATACGCAAATAAATGCATACACGTACGCACACACGTTAATGATCCTTCCGCAGGTTCCCCTACGGAAACCTTGTTACGACTTTTACTTCCTCTAAATGATCAAGTTTGGTCAACTTCCCAGCAACGCCGACGGCCGTGAAGCCACCGCGTGTCGGTCCGAAGACCTCACTAAATCATTCAATCGGTAGTAGCGACGGGCGGTGTGTACAAAGGGCAGGGACGTAATCAACGCGAGCTTATGACTCGCGCTTACTAGGAATTCCTCGTTTATGGGGGATAATTGCAAACCCCAATCCCCAGCACGAAGGAGTTTCAGCGGGTTGCCCGGGCCTCTAGGCCAGGGAGAACATGCTGATTCCTTCAGTGTAGCGCGCGTGCGGCCCAGGACATCTAAGGGCATCACAGACCTGTTATTGCTCAATCTCGTGCGCCTCGAAGACGCCGGTCCCTCTAAGAAGAATTTTAATACGTCGCCAGTGAGTTGCGTGACGGAGCCACGCACACCTAAATGACGACGCCTATTTAGCAGGCTAGAGTCTCGTTCGTTACCGGAATTAACCAGACAAATCGCTCCACCAACTAAGAACGGCCATGCACCACCACCCACCGAATCAAGAAAGAGCTGTTAATCTGTCAATCCTTCCGGTGTCCGGGCCTGGTGAGATTTCCCGTGTTGAGTCAAATTAAGCCGCAGGCTCCACTCCTGGTGGTGCCCTTCCGTCAATTCCTTTAAGTTTCAGCTTTGCAACCATACTCCCCCCGGAGTCCAAAATCTTTGGTTTCCCGGAAGCTGCCCGCCGAGCCATTGTTGTAACGTCGGCGGATCGCTAGATGACATATTTACGGTTAGAACTAGGGCGGTATCTAATCGCCTTCGAACCTCTAACTTTCGTTCTTGATTGATGAAAACACCTTTGGCAAATGCTTTCGCTGATGTTCGTCTTGCGACGATCCAAGAATTTCACCTCTAACGTCGCAATACGAATGCCCCCAGTTATCCCTATTAATCATTACCTCGGAGTTCTGAAAACCAACAAAATAGAACCGAGATCATATTCTATTATTCCATGCACGAAATATTCAAGCAGCATTTTGAGCCCGCTTTGAGCACTCTAATTTGTTCAAAGTAAAATTGTCGGCCCACCTCGACACTCACCGAAGAGCACCGCGATAGGATTTTGATATTGAACCGGCGTTTTACCGCCGGCTCACCGACGATATGCTCCGCAGACGTGTCAGTATCACCGCGGATGCGGTGCACCGACAGCGCGGCGCACAAATGCAACTACGAGCTTTTTAACCGCAACAATTTTAGTATACGCTATTGGAGCTGGAGTTACCGCGGCTGCTGGCACCAGACTTGCCCTCCAATTGTTCCTCGTTAAAATATTTAAAGTGTACTCATTCCGATTACGAGGCCTCGTAAGAGTCCCGTATCGTTATTTTTCGTCACTACCTCCCCGTGCCGGGAGTGGGTAATTTGCGCGCCTGCTGCCTTCCTTGGATGTGGTAGCCGTTTCTCAGGCTCCCTCTCCGGAATCGAACCCTGATTCCCCGTTACCCGTGACAACCATGGTAGTCGCAGAAACTACCATCGAAAGTTGATAAGGCAGACATTTGAAAGATGCGTCGCCGGTACTGGACCATGCGATCGGCAAAAGTTATCCAGATTCATCAAAATTAACGACTTCGGACGCGAGGCCCTCCGTCGATTGGTTTTGATCTAATAAAAGCACTCATCCCATCACTGGTCAGAGTTCTGATTGCATGTATTAGCTCTAGAATTACCACAGTTATCCAAGTAACTGAGTAAGATCTAAGGAACCAAAACTGATATATTGAGCCATTCGCGGTATCGCCTTAATACGGCTTGCACTGAGACATGCATGGCTTAATCTTTGAGACAAGCATATAACTACTGGCAGGATCAACCAGGGAGCTATCGATTGAGCGTCTTCACACGCACCGCACACATAACGACACGACGTATATGATATGCAACCGACATAACCGATCCGTACGCCGCTAGGACGTCGGACGGATGTCTCTCACATTACACACACACAGCTGTTATTATGTTATGGTGATTGATATGAATGAAACAACATCAAATCGATCGCACACACACATACATACACAACATAATGTATATAATAATATAATCGAAACGAGACGACGACGACGCACGACGAGTGAACGACGAGCGCGGTCGTCTCGCGCGCGCGACACTTGTTACGGTGTCGCACCATTTGAACGTTCTCTATAAAAACGCCGAGACCTAATATGGATTTAATCACAATTGTAATTTCGTTTAACACTTTCGCGCGCGTATTATAATAAATATAATACACACATTATCGAACAATTTACGCCCGGTACTTTAGAGTCGGAACCCTCCGATGCGGAAGATAGATAATTTTGAATATGCACAACGCCACCGTTTCACGATAACATACATTTTTTATGTATATCGCTAAACAATGAGTATCTAGGAACGATCGTTAAACACGGAAACACGAGACGGACGCGCACAATGAACGCCGCCACATTATAACCGTCGATCGACACAGTTGATCAACAAGAAGAACAACAAACACAAAACAGAGGTATGAACTCGCACACAACTTGGACGACAAATTGTTAGAGAGATAAGAGACTACTACAATAGCTCATCTGAAATCGTGAAAGTGTAATATGTTTCGAAAACACATTTTCACGATCGAAAATTAACTATATTTGTTGTTTCTCTCTCTCTTGTAAATACATCGCCAGTTGTGTTTGGTGCGCGTTCGCGTGTTATGTTTGTGTTCAACGGCCAACGCGCATATGGTATGCGCACTGACACATATATGCGTATCTATAGAATGGGATGTACGCTCGTATATGCACGTGCGCAGACTGACTCTCGCACGCGCAGAACACTACAAGTGTGTAACGATATACGAATATGTCATGTCACAAACGTGATAATTATATTATTTATTTATTTATTTATTTATGCGCGTGTGTGTGTGTGTGTGTGTGTGTGTGTGTGTGTGTGTGTGTGTGTCGAGTGAATCGAGCGCGCAGCAGCACAAAGTGAGAGTGCGTATGCGCATAGTCAGTAAGTACTTCAAGAGATAATAAGTAATATATATGTATGTATGTATGTATGTATGCGT
>OX602139.1:220000-222500 GCA_951449985.1 Falcaria lacertinaria
ATACAGCCGGCCCTCAGACAGGAGTGGTCCTGGATGTGTCTCCACGGACCGCAATGTGCGTTCGAAATGTCGATGTTCAAATGTGTCCTGCAGTTCACACTATGACGCGCAGTTAACTGCGTTCTTCATCGACCCGCGAGCCAAGTGATCCACCGTCCAGGGTAATGGTTTGTTTTTATTTTGAAATTAAAAAAAAAAAAAAACAATTATTTGTCTCAGAATCTCTGAACGGCACACGCTAGCTAGCTAGCTAGCTAGCTAGCGACGCACCAGATCAAAATTTCTGAACCGCTTGCTACGATTCACATACAACGCAAATAACCGAAGTTATATACGCGTGCCGTACGTAATTCGTTGCGAACTCGTGATGCGGATTTCGATCAGTCTACGTTCGTTATATATATATATATATCTTTGGATTGTTTCACACGCGACGAACGCGATACGCAAATAAATGCATACACGTACGCACACACGTTAATGATCCTTCCGCAGGTTCCCCTACGGAAACCTTGTTACGACTTTTACTTCCTCTAAATGATCAAGTTTGGTCAACTTCCCAGCAACGCCGACGGCCGTGAAGCCACCGCGTGTCGGTCCGAAGACCTCACTAAATCATTCAATCGGTAGTAGCGACGGGCGGTGTGTACAAAGGGCAGGGACGTAATCAACGCGAGCTTATGACTCGCGCTTACTAGGAATTCCTCGTTTATGGGGGATAATTGCAAACCCCAATCCCCAGCACGAAGGAGTTTCAGCGGGTTGCCCGGGCCTCTAGGCCAGGGAGAACATGCTGATTCCTTCAGTGTAGCGCGCGTGCGGCCCAGGACATCTAAGGGCATCACAGACCTGTTATTGCTCAATCTCGTGCGCCTCGAAGACGCCGGTCCCTCTAAGAAGAATTTTAATACGTCGCCAGTGAGTTGCGTGACGGAGCCACGCACACCTAAATGACGACGCCTATTTAGCAGGCTAGAGTCTCGTTCGTTACCGGAATTAACCAGACAAATCGCTCCACCAACTAAGAACGGCCATGCACCACCACCCACCGAATCAAGAAAGAGCTGTTAATCTGTCAATCCTTCCGGTGTCCGGGCCTGGTGAGATTTCCCGTGTTGAGTCAAATTAAGCCGCAGGCTCCACTCCTGGTGGTGCCCTTCCGTCAATTCCTTTAAGTTTCAGCTTTGCAACCATACTCCCCCCGGAGTCCAAAATCTTTGGTTTCCCGGAAGCTGCCCGCCGAGCCATTGTTGTAACGTCGGCGGATCGCTAGATGACATATTTACGGTTAGAACTAGGGCGGTATCTAATCGCCTTCGAACCTCTAACTTTCGTTCTTGATTGATGAAAACACCTTTGGCAAATGCTTTCGCTGATGTTCGTCTTGCGATGATCCAAGAATTTCACCTCTAACGTCGCAATACGAATGCCCCCAGTTATCCCTATTAATCATTACCTCGGAGTTCTGAAAACCAACAAAATAGAACCGAGATCATATTCTATTATTCCATGCACGAAATATTCAAGCAGCATTTTGAGCCCGCTTTGAGCACTCTAATTTGTTCAAAGTAAAATTGTCGGCCCACCTCGACACTCACCGAAGAGCACCGCGATAGGATTTTGATATTGAACCGGCGTTTTACCGCCGGCTCACCGACGATATGCTCCGCAGACGTGTCAGTATCACCGCGGATGCGGTGCACCGACAGCGCGGCGCACAAATGCAACTACGAGCTTTTTAACCGCAACAATTTTAGTATACGCTATTGGAGCTGGAGTTACCGCGGCTGCTGGCACCAGACTTGCCCTCCAATTGTTCCTCGTTAAAATATTTAAAGTGTACTCATTCCGATTACGAGGCCTCGTAAGAGTCCCGTATCGTTATTTTTCGTCACTACCTCCCCGTGCCGGGAGTGGGTAATTTGCGCGCCTGCTGCCTTCCTTGGATGTGGTAGCCGTTTCTCAGGCTCCCTCTCCGGAATCGAACCCTGATTCCCCGTTACCCGTGACAACCATGGTAGTCGCAGAAACTACCATCGAAAGTTGATAAGGCAGACATTTGAAAGATGCGTCGCCGGTACTGGACCATGCGATCGGCAAAAGTTATCCAGATTCATCAAAATTAACGACTTCGGACGCGAGGCCCTCCGTCGATTGGTTTTGATCTAATAAAAGCACTCATCCCATCACTGGTCAGAGTTCTGATTGCATGTATTAGCTCTAGAATTACCACAGTTATCCAAGTAACTGAGTAAGATCTAAGGAACCAAAACTGATATATTGAGCCATTCGCGGTATCGCCTTAATACGGCTTGCACTGAGACATGCATGGCTTAATCTTTGAGACAAGCATATAACTACTGGCAGGATCAACCAGGGAGCTATCGATTGAGCGTCTTCACACGCACCGCACACATAACGACACGACGTATATGATATGCAACCGACATAACCGATCCGTACGCCGCTAGGACGTCGGACGGATGTCTCTCACATTACA
>OX602139.1:827500-1016807 GCA_951449985.1 Falcaria lacertinaria
GACCCTACAAACAAACACACACAACATTTCGCATGATTTTCACTGCCACTTCGCCAGTCACTCAGTGATAATATAGCAAAGCATTCTACTGGCTGGATGGTTTTTTTTATATACCACTAAGGTGGCAAACAAGCATACGGCCCACCTGATGGTAAGCGATCACCGTAGCCTATGGACGATCTACTAGATGTACGTTAAAAGATCTCACCTGCCCTTTACGCTAGAAGCCCGAGAGTGCCTCACAGAGGAGTCCCGACTCTCCCGCTGGGCCTCCCTCAGGAGGCGAATGTACTCGTTCTCCACGGCCGCCAGGCCTCCTCCCGTATTCAGCTCCACCCACGATTCTGGAACAAAATCACTACATATAAAAATGAATCCCTATATCACTTGGTCACGGCATCACACGGAAATGGCCAGGCCGATTTAGCTAATTATTTGATTGTGTTTATTTCAGTCAGTAGAAAGTGCGTTTGAAAAGAAAAATTTGAAAAAAAAAACCGGCTAAGTGCGGCCAAGTACAAGTGTGTACGGAACCCTCGGTGCGCGAGTCCGACTCGCACGTGGCCGGTTTTGTTTTTTAATGAAACATGATATGAGTCATGGTTACTATTAATGAGACAACAATATTATCTGTTATTTAAATCACAGCATCCTACCTAATGGTTGAAAAACAACGGTTATAAATAAGCCGGTCCACATATTGTGGTCGGCTGAAACAATCACGAACGGATGTTATTATGCGCACGCGCAGCTACCATATTGTTTTGTTAATATTTGTTAACCTTATCATCGTCAAGTCAACATGGTAAATAAAAAGTATAACTTCACGCCTTCCCACAAGGGTCCCCGAGGGGTTAGGCAGAGGTGTTACAATACCCACTTTCCACCGAAGATAATTTGGTGCCAAAGTGACAGATGGTGAGTCCGTCACGTCGCCGTCTCTTAGGCACTACATACGTCCTTGAATTTCTTCTCAGACGTATGCAGGTTTCCTCACGATGTTTTACTTCACCGTAAAGCTCGTGGTGTTGTGACTAATCACTGCACTTGAAGTTATAAAAACTCATTGGTACAGACTGGTGGGATTCGAACTTGCGTCGCTAGAATAGCAGGCAACGCTTGATACCACACGGCCACCACGGCTCTACATACTATCGGCAGAAATTATCTAAAATGCCTAATAGGCGGTCGTGATAAAATTTGGATAACACCAAGTCCGTCACGTGGTAGGCAGAAAGTATGGAGCGTTATTTTACTAGAGACTTGCACACCTTTTGCTTCTTCTACATTCATCAATCTCTTCATACATGCCCGCCGGTTCCGAGTACTCTTTACCTTTCCATCATTGAGTACTTTGGTCATTTGATCTAGGAAATGAGACCTTGGATTAGTGAAACGCTCTAAACAAGAGTTTCTCAATCTTTTTTGGAATACCGAACGCGCCTGTCCCTTTAAGAATAAAATACCCATCGCCCCCCGTACTTCTTCGTCGAAATCGGTCCAGTAGTTTCAGATCCTATTCAATACAAACCCACAAAAATACAAATGTTTCCTCTTTATGATATTAGTGTAGACTAGTGTAGAAGTGTAGATTGACGGAGTAATCGGGTAACAAATATACAAAAAAAACATACAGTCGAATTGAGAACCTCCTCCATTTTTGAAGTCAGTTGAAAAGATTAACCTTAATAAGTAAACATAGTCTCATAGGTAATTTGATTTGCGAAATAACATTCAGTCGAAAACAAGGAATATTCGAGACAAATCTGGATCATCTTCTCACGTGTTTACGATTCGGATGTTGTTTTTAAGAGAACACCAAAAGAATGACTCACTGTTGACTTAACGTCCTTACTCTAAAATCACGAACAGTTCAATAGCGATAATAGTGATGATGATAATAGTGCAATGACGCGGCGACATTCTGATAACTTCGAGGGCATCGAGTACTGTACCATAAGTACAGTGATTTAGGGTTCAATTTCATGGACCGAACACCGAAACCTTCACCGTGACCTGCTACCAGAAATTAACCATAATAAGACTCTGTACAGTCTTTGGTTACACACAAAAAAAATCAAAGGCAGGCCTTGTGGTTGAAGTAACGGTCCGTCATCAGATGGGCCCAGGTTCGAACCTCGGCCTGTACCAATGAGTTTTTCTAAGCTTACTTACAGCGATTAATCACTTTACTTACAGAGCTTAAAAAGAGAGGTAGGGCTAATTGGGATCTCCCGTGGGTTTTCCCATTTAAATTGGGGCGGCCGACTGGCGACTGTACCTGCGCCTTACAAAAAACCTCAGTTAAATAACACACTACTTTAATGTAGTGTGGTGTTTCTGCGGTAAGTAAGGGTGATAGTGCTCCACGAGGATACGCTGTAAGCTGTGCGCTGTGTGTAGTAATGCTGCTAGCACAGTGAGTCGTCATCAACAACATGGTTAGCAACTCGTTAGTGATATCCCTGATATTGCTTCCAGCTATACGTACACTAGTGCTTGGCGGCAGAATATCTGACACTGCGGTGGTACCCACCTAGCCGGACTCTTGCAATAAGAGGCCTACCACCTAGTACCTAGTCTCTTATGGCCAGTAAGGTCACTAGCTACAGTGCCCTTCACACCGGAACACAGTGTAGTGTACGTACACTAATGCTTGGCGGCAGAATATCTGACACTGCGGTGGTACCCACCTAGCCGGGCTCTTGCAATAAGAGGCCTACCACCTAGGAACTAGTCTCTTATGGCCAGTAATATCACTAGCTACAGTGCCCCTCACACCGGAACACAGTGTAGTGTACGTACACTAATGCTTGGCGACAGAATATCCGACACTGCGGTGGTACCTACCTAGCCGGACTCTTGCAATAAGAGGCCTACCACCTAGTACCTAGTCTCTTATGGCCAGTACTAGCCACAGCCCTTCACACCGGAACACAGTATCTAGCTAGTGCAGTGGGCTGTATATTTGCTTTCCATTATGGGTTTTATAAAAAAATGCATACGAATCAAACCAATTCAATATTACCTATGCCATGAGCTAACGAATTCTTGTTTTTACCTGAATATATTACTCTCTCTTTCTAAAATAAGGCGCTCCAATCGATTTTAAGCTCACAGACAATACTTTTACGGCTCAAAATGTAAGTAAACGAACATAATCGCTTTAATAGTTATGGAAACTGGTTTGACGTTTTATTTGTGATTCTTGTGATCACACCAGACACCATTATAAAAAATACACTAGTTATACAACATTAGTTACTTTGCCTATATCACATTTACTTATAAATAAAGAACTAATGAGTTTGGAAATACTGACAAAAAGATATATGTGAGTGGAAGAAGAAGCTGTGGAAGGCGAAGGCTTCCTAGATCAAATGTCCAAACCACTCAATGATGGAAAGGTAAAGAGTACTCGGAACCGGCAGGCATGTATGAAAAGATTGATGGATGTAGAAGAAGCAAGAGGTGTGCAAGTCAAGAGTGAAAAGCACTAAACAAATGTTTCTCAAACTTTTTTGTATTACCGAACGCGCCTGCTGTCCCTTTAAGAAAAAATACCCAACGCCCCCCGTACTTCTTCGTCCAATTGTTTATAGAAATATGAACGTGCGGTAAACAATAACGGCTTTGGTAATGCATTTCGTAATATACAATTATATATTTCGTTATACTTTCCACCGTCCACCGATTTTTATTAAGCGCCCCCAATGTTGTAAGTTTCAATCGCCCCCTCAGAAAGCCGCCAATTTTGAGAGCCTATGCTCTAAACTCTACCCGAAACGGACTCAGCGTGGAGATATGTGTGTATTAGTAATTAACACAAGTCAGCAAACTATTTTAGTATGTGTGTTGGAAATTAGCACAAATCAGCTGTATTTTTAGGGTTCCGTACCTCAAAAGAACCCTTATAAGATCTCTTTGTTGTCTGTCTGTTTTAAAGTCAAGATCTTTTTTTTCACAAGTAATGGGAACATTCTGAAAACCATAAATATGTAGTTTAATAAAAAAAAAACGATTTTACTATAAAATAGATGGCGCTGCGTTTCTTTACATTGGTCCTGAATCGCGCTGTGAGAGTCACCTCATTTGAAGTTCGCCTACTAAGTGTACGGAACCCTCGGTCCGATCACGACTCGCACTTGGCCGGCTTTTTTAAATCTGTTGACACGGTCGATCACCTCTTTGTGTACCTATATCACCTTCCCTCAGTCAGCTCATTATACGTTGTGTTTACAATAACATAAACAGTCGCCTGTTTTGATCTATTTATAAAATTTGTTTTTGAAATATTCTTTTGCGCACTATATGTGGGGTGATTGTTTTACGTTTGTAACTTCGCACCTCTCGCCATTGAAGTTAATCCTCACACATAGAAACCTTAGATCAATTACAATAGAGTTTTTTTAACCCACTATGGTGGTTCACCTGTTGGTAAGCTGTCACCGTAGCCTATAACCTCTCTTAAGGTCATGGTGTGATTAATCACTGTACTTTAGCTTAGAAAAACTCATTGGTACAGACCGGGATTTGAACGTGGGCCCGTAAGATGACAGGCCGTTGCTTCAACCACATGGCCACCACGACTATGAAAGGTAGATAGAACTTTGCGAACAACGATGTGACGCCGGTTAAAACTACGCCTTGGAGTGTACATATAAACAATTACACGTACATCAAATATAATAAGATTACGCCTTGCGCACGCACTACGTCATGTTTCAAAATCGGCCGAGTGCGAGATGGACTCTCACACCGAGGTTTCCGTACTAGAGATAAATTAGGTCACATGACAAACCTCAATAGGGGTGTAAAAAAAAAAAAAATCAATATTTTTTTTTTTACCTTTGTTTGCTACCTTTTCAGGACTAAACGCATGAGAGGATCGTAATAAAAATTTGTTAAGGAGAAGAAGTATATCCCGTGGAAGGGCAAAGGCAATATTTTGTCTATTACAGATGATGTCGCAGGTAACCGCTAGTCTACATCTACACTAATAATATTATAAAGAGGAAAGGAGATTTGTATTTATGTATTTTTGTGGGTTTGTATTGAATAGGCTCCGAAGCTACTGGACCGATTGCAAAAATTCTTTCACCGTAAGAAAGCTAAATTATCACTGAGTAACATAGGCTATATATTAAACTAGCTGCCCGCCCCGGCATCGCACGGGTAGACACAATATTTGATAAATGTCTACCCGTGCGAAGCCGGGGCGGGCCGCTAGTCATCTATATATTCATTAAGGTTAAGCGTACTCGGAACCGAATAAATTTAGAAGAAAGCAGTGTGCAAGACAAGAATGAAACCGTGTTCTATACTCTCTCTCTTTCTGCTTACCAAAAAAGGATTCGGCGTAATATCGCTTCATACCCAACGGATCAGAGTACCCTTCACCTTTCCAGCATTGAGTACTTTGTCAACTTGATCTAGAAATTTAGACCTTGGCCTTTCACGGCCAACATCTTCGACTCACGTTCGCATTGTAAGTAGTCAGACTTATTTATAAATCGGCACAAAATTTAATTGCCGAGAACTGGTATTTACTCGAGTAGCGATAAAGAAACGGATATTTAGGTCTATATTCCATCCCGCTCTATATTTGTCAGAATAATTATAATTTACCTAAATCATCTGCCGCGATTGAGCTCTTCGGCTCCGTCATAATTCACAAACACACTCACTTAAAACAAACAAAAAAAAAATTAATTCCTCAATTCAATGTCACTTCAGAACTGCGCATAAGTAGAACCACGTTGCACAATAATAATAAGCGGTTGAAATGAAACTCGTTTGACAAGACGTGCGGTCGCCCAGAGCGCCGCAACACGACTGAATTCGAAATGTAATTTTAGAACGTGGACGTAAACAAAGCATGGCCGCCGGTGCGTGCGTAGGCGCATCGTATTTACAATCGTGACAAAAGTTTATGTTGGTTTGGTGGTATGATAAATGTTTGGGTCGATGACGCCTTCGTTCCACGGCCGGCACAATAAACAATAATGCAATATGACGTCGCACGTTATCCTCAATAGATCTTAACGGAAATTGTCTCGCACTGCCCAGCCCCAAAGGAGACATCTCTCCGTGGAATGAGCTCCCGGCCATCGCTTACCCAAAGGATTTCAGCATGGGGTGTGGGGTTTTTGCTGGGCCTGCAACGCGCGAGTGATACGCAAGTGAACAAAGCCATGGTAACAGCTTACCATCGAGCGGGCTGTATGCATATTTGCGTAGTTAGTTGTAAAAAAGTTCTTCTTGCGATACAGGTTGTATAATAGTAAAAAGCCATTTTACAGTATTTCATGTGTGTGCTGCTAACCATTGAGGAGATCCCTAGTCAAGACCCTAAGTGCAGCAACCATGTCACGGTAAAACTTAACCGGCTATCATAATAAAATGCGTACACAATGTTTCGTGTCTGTGCTGGTGACCGTTGAAGAGTTTCTTTATCTAAAGCAAATCCTGGATATCGATTCAGGTCATATTTCAAATGCACTGTCAATTAATATATCTGTAAATTGTTAGAGGTCTGTCAGAAGCAGAGTTTGATAACTGGTGTAACCCAGGTGGTCCCTGTAGAATGTGTAGCGAAGGTGAGAAGGCAGTCGTTTTGTGTAACAATTAAGTGACCAGCGACATTGGATTAGATCTAGTGCAGACAACAGTGTGTGGAATAAGACCAGGGCGATAATGAGATCTAGCGATATTGAATCCAAAGCATCACATAACAAGGTAAGTAATTAACTAATGACAATAAGACGTGACTCGCGACATGTGAAGCATACATAATGGATATCTTATCGCTGGTTGGGGCCAAAGGCCAAGAACAATTCCCCAGTAATCCATACCAAAGACTACAGACAACAATGTATGTTTGTTTATATTGGCACCAAATTAATCAGAATGAGGGCGGAAATTCACAAAACCCCAATTTGAAACGTATTAACGTTGAAAATATGATTACATGGATTTGTATGACTTGTGAGCAAACAATCATCCATCCTAATCACATCATCACGTCAAGTCCCTTAGGGGTTAGGCAGAGACATTTCACTCTTGACTTGCACACCTCTTGCTTCTTCTACATTCATCAATATCTTCATAAATACAATATATCATCACGTCAATTCCCTCACGGGGTAGGCAGAGAGTATAGAGCGACATTTCACTAGAGACTTGCACACCTCCTTTTCTTCTTCTAGATTTATCAATCAATTCATGCCAGCCGGTACAAGTACTCTTTACCGATCACAAACGTTCAACCTTTATGATTTTTTATAATTAGAGCATGACCGAAGGTTTCTTGAAACTTCCAAAAGGATTAACTCCAGTGTTGAAAGAGAGCCAAAACCAGACCAAAATATCAATGTATATTCAAAAACAACTTTGTGTTGAACAACAATAACCGCATACGTACAGGTGAGACGTATGCTTATTTGTTTATTCAGTGTTAAATCCATACAAATTTTATAAATGCGAAAGTAACTCTGTTGGTTTGTTTATTTGTGTGTTGCTACCTTTTCACGACTGAACGGATCGTGAAAAATTTTACAAGGACATAGATTATATCCTGGGGACATAGACTAGACTCTTTTGTCTTTAAACAAATGCAGACGAAGTCGCGGGTAACAGCTAGTAAGTCAATGAAATTGGTAGTTACAATAGAATAATATTCACGAAATTAAATATTTTAGAAAGCCCCGACTCACATCACCGATTTATCCTCAATACTATTTCCTACTCCATCACCGGACCCATCACCATCTATCTAAGTGTAGCCTATTCATTTAGACCATTACAATGAGCCCAAACACGATATATTTGCTGTAAGTTAGTGAGGAGTTGAGAGTGCTGGTCTCCAAACGGCTGGACAGATATTCACACACATTCTCGATCGAGTCACCAATCTAACAAAAAAATCAAAATCGATTCATCCGTTTAGGAGCTACGATACCATAAACAGACACAGATACACACTACAAACTTATATGACCCGTCGTTTTTGCGTCGGGGGTTAAAAATAAATTTATATAGGCTTGACCGTGGCCGTAATCTAGTGCAAATATTACTGCCCCAGATTCTATCTACAATCTATTTGTTGATTTGTGTTTAAACAATCACTAGTCAACATTGATTTGATTAACCGTATAGTTAAGTTTAATCTTTTGAGTTGACAGAGACGACCGGACCTGGCAGTAGCGTTATTTGGCTGCGATCTTCTGTAAGGTGGAGGTACTGTCCCAGTCGGGCGGCTCCTATTTTGAACGGGAGATACCGTTGTGCCCTACCTCTCATTCTATAAGAAGCTCTGGTGCCCTTACTCACCGCAGGAACACAACACTACATCAGAGTAGTGTTATTTGTGTGCGATCTTCTGTAAGGTAGAGGTACTGTCCCAGTCGGGCGGCTCCTATTTTGAACGGGAGATACCGTTGTGCCCTACCTCTCATTCTATAAGAAGCTCTGGTGCCCTTACTCACCGCAGGAACACAACACTACATCAGAGTAGTGTTATTTGTCTGCGATCTTCTGTAAGGTAGAGGTACTGTCCCAGTCGGGCGGCTCCTATTTGGAACGGGAGATACCGTTGTGCCCTACCTTTCATTCTATAAGGAGCTCTGGCGCCCTTACTCACCGCAGGAACACAACACTACATCAGAGTAGTGTTATTTGTCTGCGATCTTCTGTAAGGTGGACTGCCCAGTCGGGCGGCTGTCAAACTCTTAAAACGTACTATTTTTATCTCCTCAAGAGATGATCTTTCAAGAATCCTTCGTTAGTATTCCTGTATGCGCTTCTCTATACATAGCTAGCTAGTCTGTCAGACATGTTTCATTAAGCAGAAGATATAGATTATAGGCAAAATGCCAAGACAATATGCCGTAGTGAATATCTAGAGTGGACACGTGTTTCATATATTTGCATTCGCTTTCCGTTGGCGTCACGAGAACGTAAATAAAACCATGCTTTCATTATACGTCATAAGTTTAGAAATAATTCGCGGTTTCATATATGGCAGTGATGACATGCCAAAATCCAAATGAATACGTTATAGCTTAAGATAATAAAATATTTTTTTCAAAAAACAAAACGAATTCTAGAATATGCTAGAAACTTAAACTTAAAAAAGTAGAAACGCAATTTCGTTTACTTGGATGACATATTTTTGGGTAATTTTTATTTAAAAACCCATCTATCCAACCGATATGGGACCACGTCTGAAGTACGACCTACCAAACAAAAAAGAACCATCAAAATCAATTCACAATGGGCGGTGTAATCGGGTAACAAATATACAAAAAAAAACACAGTCGAATTGAGAACCTCCTCCTTTTTGAAATCAGTTGAAAATACGCTTCTTAAATGTTCTTCATTAACTTAATGAGGCGTGGACATTAGGCCAAAGTTATTGTTTTGTCACCGGTCCTTAATAAGTGTGCAAATTATCAAATTATACAGACGTCTTGAATTCGGAGGATTCCGCTACATTAAAGATACAAAAATACTGGTAAAGCTAATAGAAGTCTGATAAAATTGAGTTAAATGGTTGTCTATCTGTGATTAGGAAATAACTCTTAAGCTATTAGCTAAGTAGGCAAAGTAGTCATTTTTTAAGTGCATATTATACTAATACTCAATGATGGAAAGGTAAAGAGTACTTGGAACCGGCGGGCATGTATGTAGATATTGATGAATGTAGAAAAAACAAGAGGTGTGCAAGTCAAGAGTGATGCGCTCTAAACTCTCTGCCTACCCCGTGAGGGACACGGCGTAATAGCGCTATGAGATAATATCCAGGCATTATTATTTTCCCGACAAGAAAAGAAAGCATATATAACTGGTTGTACAATATATGCCTACGTATGTACATAACACAAGAGCATCCTTTGTCCGGAAACAGTCAGTGCACGTTGCATGAGCTGAGTCACGTATATGAATAACGCGACTCGGTGTATGTCCTTCAACTCTTCGTCGAACATTTAAAGGAATGAGAACGCTTTTCATAGGACGGAGGTGGCAAACAAACGTACGGCCTGATGGTAAGCGATCAAGCGTATAGAGCAGTCATTCTCAAAACACCCAGGAGTCCACGGGAGAAAATAAAAATAAATAGGGGTTCACAAGTTGTAAGTGGGGTTCCACGAAAATGTATCTGGTTTCGATAGTGAACAACAAAAATGTTGGTTTGGCCCTACCTATCCATAAGGCAGATAATAATTTAAGAAGGTCAGCGACTGTTACTTGCCAAAACTTGTACTTGTCAGTACTGTCCCAGTCGGGCTTCCCTATTTTGAACGGGAGATACCGTTGTGCCCTACCTCTCTTTCTATAAGGAGCTCTGGTGCCCTTACTCACCGCAGGAACACAACACTACATCAGAGTAGTGTTATTTGGCTGCGATCTTCTGTAAGGTGGAGGTACTGTCCCATTCGGGCTTCCCTATTTTGAACGGGAGATACCGTTGTGCCCTACCTCTCCTTCTATTTGTGTGTGCTAAGGGCACCCACACACTTATCCTACGTATGGAGCATTTTGTGCATACAGATATAACCTCTGTGAAGACCTCGACACACCCACAGAGTTTATAATCAGACGCCAATAAAATCCTACGTTTGCATGATGTAATAATATCCGAACATGGCATAAAGTGAAATCGCTTGTGGCTTCCGTCGCAGCCAATCTGATAGTCGCACACGGCTAACACGACACATGATCTCAGTGTAGACTAGGCTAGACTAGTTTGAATGTTTTAGATAAAGTAGTACACTAGTACAGTATTGCTATATTACACTGACCAAGACTCAATTTGTAAGCCTGTCAATATTTCATTTGCTACTCTGATTTTTAGTAAATAAAAGATTCTTAGTAAAAATGATCAGTAGTAATATTGTGGATCACTATTAAAATCTTAAGCAGACTCATCTTTAGTTGAGGAGACTTTACAAGTACCACAGTTAAAAATGTTTAGACGGGCAAGCTCTAACAAAATATACAAAAAAAAACGTTGGCCGGCACTTTCAGATTTGGATCAAATTGATGATGTCTTTTACTCATTAAGTTTGTTACACTGAACAAACTACTCTCATAGTAAGTTGTGGTAAACGGTGCTGGTGACATAATTAACTGAATGTAAAATATTATACTGGGTTAAGACTTGGTATTGTGTCACTGTTTGTTTACCTAAATAAATTAAAATGGTGAGCATGACGCACTCAATCCGATCAAAGCAGAATATTAAATCCTACCGATATTATTGGCACATTTTATGTTATCGATATCCTAACACATTCTCAAGGTGAACAAACGATGATAATGCTAGGCGGACGTTATCACAGCGCCATCTGGCCCCAAACTAAGCAAAGCTTGTACAATAGGCACCAGCAGCTGATACAATACTTGTATACTTTTTGGCTAGTAATTCGTTTTTAGGGTTCCGTACCTTAAAATGAACCCTTATAGGATTACTTTGTTGTCTGTCTGTCGGTCAAGATTTTTTATCTCAAGTGCGCGTGGAGTTATCTTATTGAAATTAATATGAAATTCTCGTGTCTATGGTCTCTTTCGGCTGTAAAATAATCGAACCTGCAAGTGAATATGAAGAAAAGATATGAACGTTTATGTCGCAAATTCAAAACCTATATATAGGGTACTTCCCGTTGACCTAGAATCATGAAATTTGGGAAGAAGCAGTGTCTTACAGCACAAGTCAAGGAAAAAATCTGAAACCCGTAAATATGTAGTTTATTTTTATACAAACGCTAGTATGTTTGTATTGAATGTGCTCCGAAACTACCGGACCAATTTAAAAAATTCTTTCACCTTTAGAAAGCTACCTTATCACTGAGTAGCATAGGCTATTTTTGGAAAAAAAATACTAATTCAAATAAATTTATTGCAGTAAAATTATATTAGTAGTTTATGACATATAAGTATATAGGTAATTATAGTAAATAATCAGTCCATATGCCACGTGCCACTGTCAAAACAATACATTAAAATTTACTCATGTACTCATGACGCGTACGCTCGTAAGACGCAGATCGCAATCATGTTTGTAAACTCTGTTATCATTTCCATCGAAATATTATCTGTTTAATTTTTTACCCAACTACCCCGATTAGAGAGAGGGTTATGTGTTCCCAATGATATAATCCTTGATGACTTAAAAGCTTGTAAAGATTATCAACTGCTTAATAATAATCTTCTCTATGTATAAAAATGAATCCCTATTTGCCTTGGTCACGGCATCACGCGTGAACGGCTGGATCGATTTCGTTAATTCTTTTTTATTTGTGTTTGTTATTAGCAGGAGAAGGTTCTTATGAAAAGAAAGTTTGATAAAAAAACCGGATCCTTTTTAATTTCGCGATAATCTATATATGGTGTATTTGACATATGAATTCATAGCTAAGACAGGACATCGCCTGTCAGGTCAGCTAGTCGTTATTAAATTCAACTGGATTTTAATTGACTGTATGAAAATTTCGTTCCAGTATAATATAGCCTCCCTTCTGTTAAGGTCAGGTTAATTAATAAAAATTAGGTGTGGCACTCGGAGACTGCCGCGGTAAAGCTATTGCATAGCATTTTTTATCAACTTATGCAATTATAATTATTTATTTATTTTATTAATGCAGTATTTTTTTATATACCTATATACTTTCTCACAAACAGCTGATTACGGTAGTTTTCCAATACAACCAATGCCACCTAAAGGCGGGTTGCTGAACTAAAGACACAAGCGTGATATTTCAAAAAGTCATTAAAAGTTCTGGTATTTATCGATAGATGGAACTAAAAAGTATCACCGCTGTGCCGGTCGGAGTGGGGGGTGTTAGGTTTTTTTCGTTACGGAATTTCTGGATTCGGTCCCCACGCTCAAGGCCCGCGATAAAAGCTATGCAATAGCTTAAAAAAATTGAATACGTCGCATGTGCCCGTTAAAAATAGAAATAAGAACAGGGGCAACCCTAAAATCCGAGTACGATAAAATAAAAGTCATTTTCAGTACCATCATCTCTCAAGATTTGTCATTTCGGCGTATCGACCTCGGTGGTGGAAGGTGACATGACCTTAGAGGTCAGAGGTCAAGAACCTAGACGTCTCGACGGGGTCCTTAACCCTTGTGTGAAGTTTCGGATATCTCCGATTTTATGTTCGCCTGGTACTTTTATTTCAAATCCATACTAATATTATAAATGCGAAAGTAACTCTGTTTGTTTGCTACCTTTTCACGACTGAACGGCTGAGCGGAACGTAATGAAATTTGGCAATGAGATAGATTATAACTTTGGGAACGACATAGGCTATCTATCTTATCAAGAACCGTGCGGGCGAAGCCGCGGTTACAAGCTATAATTTATGATAAGTAGTCTTCGAAATGTATATGAGATAAACACAAAAATCTTCTGTAAGTCTGTATATCGAACTCCTAACAGCTGGACCGATTTAAATGAAGTTTGATCTGATTTAGTGAGTGGATAGTTACAATTGACAATTGGACCCGATAGATGGTGCTGTTGTCAAGATCGTGATTCGTACGTGGACGATGCCTGCCTTTTCCGATCCGATGGAAAGTAGATTTGTTTGATTTGACTAAGCAAACCTTAAAATACTACGCAATCACTTACATCGATATAATAATAGTAGATAAATGCTTCTTGAACTGATGACCTGTGAATAATAAATCAAATGGAATATATCCAATACAATTAATACACTTTGATATATTGTTTTGATTAATAATAATAGTTTATTTTAAAATGTTGCCGTACCCGAATGTACACCAACGGAACCCTGTTAGCGTATTTTAGTACAGAGCCCTCGGTTTGCGAGTCCAAGTCGCACTTGGCCAGTATTTTTTTTCATAATGACTTTATGTTAGAATATTTTCTGGCACCCAGAGGCGTCAACGCGCGAGCGTTGATTGCGTCCATAGGCTACGGTAACCGCTTACCACCAGGCGGGCCGTATGCTTTTTTGCCACCTAAACCAGCGATTACCCTTTCGGTGACCTTACCTCTCCATCAAGCGGGCTACTCTTGCTTTAGAGTTTTACAACAGCTATTGATGAATGTAGAAGAAGCAAAAGAGGTGTGCCTTCAAGTCACTAGTGCGACGCTCTAAAATCTCTGCCTACCCCGTGAGGGACATGACGTGATGATATGTATACATATATACGTTCTCGTATGTACAAAGAATATTTAATCTTTTGTCTACTTTAAATGAAAATGTTGGTATTACAATTTGAGATAAATCTACGTATGTTTCTCCACACACTCTGATAACAGATTATTGACCCATGTTTAAACTAGAATATGTATTGTGATTTGATACTTGTTTGTTGCAATCGACCTATGTAGATAGCAATATCTTCTGCTCTCCTCACACACAAAGAGAAGGCTACATACGGTACTAATGTACAAGACTCGGTCACAGCTGTACTATTTTTTGTCCCTTACCGCGTTTTTTCACGTTTCGTAAAGTACTTTACGCAACTTAACCTATCTTTTGGTTCAGCTAAGCGGTGAAGTCACTAGTGAGTCAGCACTTTACGCACACGGAGGCACACATTGATAACTATCTCCATCTCTTTCTAGGACACGCGATACCTTCGTATATTAGATACTCAGTCTATTTATTTATTTTATTTATTTAATAATTGTTGTACACACAACAAATTAAAAAGAACAAAATTACAAGAAGGAAATAGATAGTACAAGGGCACTGTACTGAACTGCACTGCACTGTCTACAAGATACAATTACACAAAGCTATTTCTCGCAAATTTAGTGTCAATTCTCTTGCCACTAGTCTAAATTACACTAAATGTTAGCTCAGTGTTGTCAAGTTATGTTTTAGTGCTGTCAAATTGAAATGAAGTCCTGTCAAAACTATGAATATACATATTTAGTTTCCGTGAATAGGATAACAATTTTAGTTTAGTTGCAGTCTAGTCAGATGGTCACGAGAATTGGTACCAATGTAATTGTTTATCTTTATATCTTCCCTGACAATAGCGCAAATCGTTTCATATTTCAACACCATGACTTTAATGACATAGGTAATAAGATTGTTCAATTCTAAACGCATCGAATTGACGACCTCATCCTTTGTGAAGTCGGTTAAAAATAGCTCTAACTGGGAGTCTAAATAAGGCAAGGTCTACGTTCGACAATTGCAACAAATTGGTCAATTATTCTGTTACCGTCTTCATTGGGGGGTTATGTTACAGGCTTATAAACTCTAACTCAAACACAATATCATCTTTCATCTACTACCGGATTCGGAAAGTCGTTTTTTGCTGAGAAGAATCCGGTAAAAAATCAGCAATAACTCTTTTCAAATAAAATACAAAATTTTATTTTTAAATTAATTTCTTACATGACAAGAATAATTCACAATAAGAAAAAATGAATATAATTTGAGGATAGCAAAGATACAATAACACTAGTGACGTGACTATATGCTGCTAGGTACGAGTGCTCTCGATAATAACGCGCTAGTGATTTTAAGGGTTCCGTACAAGACGTCAGCAGACTGTATCTCATCATCTATAGACAGACACACTGACGTAGCAATTTTAATTATTTTAGTTTAGTTTAGTTGAGTAATAGCGACCCGCCCCGGCTTCGCACGGCCAGCGTTAGTCATATAAGTTTAATACCCACAAAACACAAAATGCAAAAAAACCGCATCAAAATCCGTTGCGTAGTTTTAAAGACAGACAGCGGGAAGCGACTTTCTTTTAAAATATGTAGTGATAGTGATATTAAATTAGTTTAGTTTAGTGCCTTTGTACAACAGTAGGGCTAGCATGAATAATTGCGACAACGTTTTCGTATCGCCTACGACTATTTTTGTATTGATAAATGAACAGCGCTTCGGCGGTGAAAAGTGGAACTAAAAAATAGTATGACAATTTTGACATTTCGCGAGTTACGTTTTCGAATACGTTGTCGACAATGTTCCTGCTACCGGCACAGATCACACAACAATACCTAAACTATTTGTATAACTTAATCACAAAAATAAAATAAATGCGAAAGGTGTTATGTAAAATGTATGTCTGTCTTCCGTTTTTTACCACGTCACCCGAGGAACGGTTGAGCGGTTGACCGAAGAGATCTGGTGGCATCAACCATGTATGACGAAGGTCGAAGACTATTAAATATCTGTTATTTAAAACGAAATCTACATACTATTTCCTGTATCAAATTTCAATAAAACCGTAATAATATCAAGCATACGGCCCACCTGATGGTAAGCAGTCACCGTAGCCTATAGCCGCTAGCAATACCAGGGATATCACTAACAAGTTGCCAACCCTGTCGTTGATGAGTAGTCACTGTGCTAGCAGCATTACTACTAGCGCAGTGTATCCTCGTGAAGCACTGGTACTTAAAACAAAATCACAACACTACATCAAAGTAATGTTATTTGACTGCAGTCTCCACTCTCCTGTAAGGTGGAGGTACAGTTCCCAGCCGGGTGGCTCCAAATTTAATGGGAAAACCCACAAAAAATCACAATTCGCCCTACCTTTCTTTTGAAGATCATGGTGTGATAAATCACTGTATTTAAGCTTAAAAAATGTATTGGTACAGGCCGGGGATTGAACCTGGGCCCATCAGATGACAGGCCATTGCTTCAACCACAAGACCACCACGGCTTCAAAATGGGGCATGTATGAAGACTGAATGTAGAAGAAGCAAAAGAGGTATGCATCTACTCAGTATCGTAATATATGGCGCAGTTTACGCGTGCTCTTCACCATGACCATCTCGAACGGCTAATTTTGGGCGTTGTTTTCCAAGTGTGTGCGTCACCCACGAGACAGGAAATAAACATATTGGGTGTTGTGTGCGATACGCTACTTTATTCGCGGAAAACGAGAAAAATACACATGGTGTGATTATGCTACTGCGGAGAATTTGAAAGCTGATAACATTTTTAGATTAGATTTAACCTTGGTTTTTATCAGCTGAAGCTGACCGGTATATTTGCTGTTTCTTCGACACGAGCGTAAAAATGAAAGGTAGGAACTAGGCACACAGTGTAGTGTACGTATTACACTAGTGCTTGGCGGCAGAATATCTGACACTGCGGTGGTACCCACCTAGCCGGACTCTTGCAATAAGAGGCCTACCACCTAGTACCTAGTCTCTTATGGCCAGTAATGTCACTAGCTAGAATGCCCTCCACACCGAAAGTACCTAGGTGACTATGAGAAAAAAATCCTTTTACAATACCTACTCCTTTCATTTATCAGGACACTTATCCCTATCAAGTGACTGTACCTACTCATCTGAATGGAGGTTTTACAGCACTTGTACAAAGTTACTTTTGATTATATACTTGAAAGTTACTTACTAAACTGTACAATTCTAAGGCAACTATGCGGAGTCCATAGAACTCTACAAAATGGCCTTGTAAAAGCCTAGCAAAATGTAAACAGAGATAATGTTTACAAACAAAGAAAAAAATGTCTACCAATAAATCGATAGTAGGTACCAGATACCATAGGCAGCCCAGCCAGTAGGTAGCAGCCTACAGGTATAACCCAACCAAATTAGGAAGTGCGCACAATACAAGTAAGAATCGAACTACATTGTATCTACTTTACGTTGCGCACGTACGCATTCACGCGTCTATAACTAAAAGTACGCAAATAATTCGAATCGACTGGCCTCGAATAGTTCATCGAAGTCACCCGCCATTGCATGCTAGGAATAAACTATTTTCAACAGCTGTTACAAAACTGCGTAAATTCTTTGAATTCAAACGAATTTCACCAGATCAACATGCCGTCCTTGATAGAACCAGTAAATCTGGTTTCGTCATATCATGTATTCAATCCATTGTTTATTTACGTGAACTTACCACTCAAATCTTCGAGCGTATTCAGCTTACGAGTTGCCATTCTTGCGTCTCACGGCTACACAACACAGTAAAAGTTTAATTTCAATACGCAAATTACTTTCGGTTTCAATACACAAATTAGTCTGCGTTTATATTTCTAAAACAGATGAAGAAAACAACCCGACGAGCCCGACGTCTTTGTTTTCTATTTACCACGATGTTTTGATCAAATTTCCGTGTAACAGATGAGGGCGCGCTGATCGGCTTCTCTGATCGATCTGATTGGCTATATTCTAACGAATGTCTACCCAATAGCAAGGTGGAACGTCCAGCATAAAGTTTTTATTGGCGTAATTTTATAAACAAAAGATAATGCTGCCAGCACAAAATAATCTAAGGGTCATTGGACTTTCAATGATTTGTTATTGCCGTGGATTGTCTTCAGAAACTCTAATAAACATTAGAATGCATTTTAATGCAATAAATAAAATAAAAAAAACTTGTCATTTTCTAAACACTCAACAATGGAAAAAATAGACCTTGTTGAGGATTGATTGCCATAGTTAGGAAGAAGAAGAAAAATACTTTTTAGAAGTTTGCTCAAGGCCATAAACAAAAATACGCTTTGTGATAATGACAGACTGATTTGGATTTTTTTGGATCGGATTTTGATGGGTATTGTATTGTCTATGACTGATGGTAATGTCAATAGTCGCTGGCGGTTGTATTGTATTGTTTCTTCTGGGGTAAATGGTGATGACGTTAGTTCTCGTCTCGGAATTTGGTGATACATATTTCAAGTAAATACTAATTATGAGCATAAGCAGTAGTGACAATGATTTTACATCGAAGAGGGCTCTGGAGGAGAAGGAAAGCCCTCGGTAATTCGTGATTTCAGTGTACTGCTTTTCAATAACTGTCGCCGACTGACCTGACAGCTGATTTTGAAAGCGGGAAAGTTAAAGGCGCCAAAGATCACGCTCTGGATCGATTGAAGTGTAATTTGCTTAAAATCTTTAATAAATCTTAATATCTGTCCATTTTAACAGGAACAGAATGCGTTCAGACAATTCAGCGCGTAAAAGTTGGAGCTTAATTGATAAGAGAACCGATCAAGAGGTAAGAAGTTAGGTACTATTCCCGCTTTTTTAGTCCATTTTTGGTTATCAATTACAATTGTTTTTATTTATTGTACTCGGCATCCATTCTTTACTGCTTAAACTGCAATATTAAGCCCTAATTTGGCTTCATAAATCTGTACAATTCGTATACGGAGCTTCAACACCTGTGTGAAAATACCACAATCCCGCCATTTCCCGAATTTTAACACGTTGTGAATGACGTATTGCCGCCTGTAATAGCAAGGATTTGGGGTTTTATGGTCTTAATTATTAGTGGAGCAAGTGTGTCAGGTTGACACACTTGCTCCAACTGTTTTAACTATAATTAAGCTACTGGATTTGAGAAAAGAGGTCCAAGCACTCCGAGCGTCAATTTTTGTTGCACAGGAGATTGTGCTGAGAATTATAGCTTTTACTTGCGGCTTCGCCCCCGTGGTTCTAGATAAACATAGCCTATGTTCCTCAGGTTATAATCTATCTTATTGCCAAATTTCATTACGATCCGTTCAGCCATTTAGTCCTGAATAGGTAGCAAACAAACAAACAGTTACATTTGCATTTACAATATTATTATGGACATTGATTGTCCAGCTTAGGTTCTATCAAGTAATGATCAGGTGAACTGAGAACATGAAACATTTTGCATGTTGTTTTATTACTTAAAATCTTTAAGAATACCAGTCTATATTATAATTGAGAACTTATTATGCAGTCTGTCATTGATTTTCATTAATTTCTAACACACTGATGTAATATTTAGACTGTCAAATTCTAGACCTTCATGATACAGGGTCGACCTAGTGTGGAAGCCACTGTTAATTGGGCTCTTGGTTCAATTAAGTTTTTTTTTACCGTATACAGCCTGATGCCTGGTAAGCAATTGCCATAGCCTATAGCCACTAGCAATACCAGAGATATTACTAACAAGTTGCCAACCCTGTTGTTGATGAGGGCTCACTGTGATAGCAGCATTACTAGTGCAGCATACCCTCGTGGAACTCTAGCAACCTTACTCACTGCAGAAACAACACTACACCAAAGTAGTGTTATTTGACTGTGGTCTTCTGTAAGGTACAGTCCCCACTCTGGCATCTCGATTTTTTTAATGGGATAACCCACGGGAGATCTCAATAAGTACTTTTTAATACTCTTTGATTGTGCAGTGTTAAGAACCAACTTGTAATTATTGTTTTTGTAAAGTATATGTTTATTGTTATTGTATTGTGTTTGTGTGTTAGGTTTTACAAGAGATGGGGGTCAGTTTGCTGGACCCCGATGAGTGTGATGGCCTCAGTGAAGCAGCCTCCTCAGGATTGGTAAGAGTTTCGTCTCAGGGAATCGGGGATAGTAAAAACATTGTTCAAGTAATTAGGCACAACTATTGAACATTATGAAACCTAAATCTTTATTATTTCATTCATAAAATGAAGTCTGTCTGTTTGCTTAGATTTTTTAAACTACTCAATGGATTTTAATGTGATTTTCAGCATAGATAGAGTGATTTCATCGGATGGTTTTCGTGAAGGTTTGTGTAAACTCATGTAGAAGTCGGGGTGGGTTGCTAGTCTATACTAATATTATAAAGAGGAAAGATTTGTATGTATTGAATAGGCTACGAAACTACTGGACCGATTTCAAAAATTCTTTCACTGTTAGGAAGCTACACTATCACTGAGTAACATAGGCTAGCTGCCCGCCCCGGCACGGGTACGGGCACTTTGCACGGGTAGACAAAATATTTGATATCAATGTCTACCCGTGCGAAGCCGAGGCGGGCCGCTAGTTAGCAATAAAGAGGCAGAAACATTTAATTGAATAAAGTAAAACAATTATGTGGTTGCAAAATTTTGGCAATACAAGAAATAAATGAGAGAGCATCAGAAATAGTACAATATGATAAGCAAAGTACTCAATAATATAATGGTAAACAGTACTCAGAACCGATGGGCATGTATGAAGTGATTGATGAATGTAGAAGAGCATCTGCTAAGTATTAGAAAAAAATATTAAAACCTATAAAAGAACTAGCTGACCCGACAGGCGTTGTCCTGTCTTAGCTATGAATTCATATGACAAATAAATCATAGCAAAAGGGATCATTAGTTTATCGCGAAATTAAAAATTAAAAGTTTTTTTTTCAAAAGTGTTTTTCATAAGAACCATCTGACAATAACAATTAGCAAAATCGGTCCAGCCGTTCACGCGTGATGCCGTGACCAAGGGAAATAGGGATTCATTTTTATATATAGAGGTTTTCAAAATTATCTTTGTCTCCAGCATTCACGGAAACGCAAAAGAGACATAGAGAATGTGAACCCGAACGTGATCAGTCCGTGGATCTCGCCGCGCAAGCTCAGCCCCAAGAGCCCGCGCGTCCGGTGCAGCCCCAGCCCGGGGCCCTCCAAGCTCACCACCAGCCCCTGGAGCGAGGAGAAAGGTCAGTGATATTGAATCATATCTGTAACATACATTGGTCAATATAATGGATCACTGCTTCCTGGTAGATACTTGTTGCCTGGTAGAATTATAAAAGATAGATTAAAAAAAAGCAAATAATATACCCTAATAAAACATATGTAATTATAGAGGCAACAGAAATACACATTTATTTTATTTCTACCTCTTACGCATCATGAGATACAGCCGCTGACGGACGGACGGACAGATGGAAGGACGGGCAGCAAAGTCTTAGTAATGCCGAGGTTTTCCCAAAGGAGTACAGCATGGGGTTCTTCACGAAGGGTGTGAAGATATTATTGATGGGCAACGAGAGTGATACCCTGGTGTGCAAGCGTCCATAGGCTATGGTGGCATCTGGTGGGCCATATGCATGTTTGCCACCTTAGTGGTATAAAAAAAAATACGGATCTCTAAGACTTCGGGTACGGAACCCTAAAAATCTGTGTTCAACTAGCTAGCTTGTTTTACAATACACATCACTCCACAGATTGCTGGAAAACTAGAGTAAAAATGAAACACATCACACAAATAAAATTGTCAAAATCATTTTGTCAAAATCAATTGTTTAGGCCCTAATAAGGCACTTATGAAGGTCTAAATTACCACCGGTTCGGAAAAAAAGCCACCTGAGAAGAACCGGCAAGAAACTCAGTGCTCTGTCTTTTTGCATGTAACAATCACCTAGATCGCTCTAGCGATAAGGCCGCCTCTTGTCAACACTTATATTGTACTGTTATTTTAATATTTTATTTATTTTATTTTGTTTTATTCGGAAAACTTACAGCTAGACAACTACATATTAAATAAATAAATATGCTACTTACTTCATGGTGTGCAATAAAGTATATTTGAATTGAATTGAATTGAATCACATATTAAAATGTTTCAAAAAAAAATATCTTCTTTCAGGTAAACAAACAGATTTGGAATGCACTTTGTTGGAACAATGCCCTGTTGATGAGGAGACGCCACTGGCGCAGTCCGTGAGCGCATCATACATGGGACCAGGGTTCAATGCTGGCCCTAAGAGGCAGAGTCTAACACGTATGTATTACTAGCTACTGCCCGCGAACTCGTCCGCATTGAGCTTAGAATCTCAGCGGAAACTAACATTTTAAATGATAAAATGTATCCTATGTGTTAATCCAGGTTATCAACTATCTGTGTTCCAAATTTCATCTAAATCCGTTGAGTAGTTTTTGCGTGAGAGAGTAACAAACATCCATCCATCCATCCATATTAAGTAGGAAGGATTATAGTGTTGTGTTTCTGCTGTGAGTAAGATTGCCAGAGCTCCACGAGGATACGCTGCGCTAGTAGTAATGCTGCTAGCACAGTGAGTTCTCATCAACAACATGGTTGGCAACTTGTTAGTGATACCCCTGGTATTGCTTGCGGCTATAGGCTACGGTGACTGCTTACCATCAGGTGGGCCGTATGCTTGTGTGCCTTATAGGTATAAAAAATAGGTGTTGTTACAGTCGCGCGGCTCCCATTTTGAACATAAAATAACGTTGTGCCCTCTCTTTTGCGCTGATGTGTTCCATCCCTTTCAATCATAACTTAAAGCAGTATTGTAGGGCGTAGCGGTGTCGAGGCATAAATGATAACTCGGAATCGCTTCTGATATATTTATATTCTTTTAAATAATGATTAATTTCACTTTTTCAATATTATTTCGATGACGGGGGCGTCATTTGCTATTCTAAGCATTCTACCAATTCGTGAGGTGCTGTCGCCTTACATTTTATAACTAGCCAGTAACATTGGTGGCAACCAAGGCGTTACAGTATCTCCATCTTTTTCCAGGTCTGAGTGTGGACGATGATCATATAATAAGTCGCAGATACAGATCGGAACCTGTTGGCGAAGACACTTTCAACATTCTCTCAGATGAAATGATGCTCAGTATCTTTAGATGGCTGCCTAAACGGACTCTTGCGCATTGTATGTTGGTTTGCAAGAGGTGAGTAGATGATTGAAGTTTGATGATTCTACTTGAAGTCGATGTCGATTAATCGGCTATTGCCACGATCTTAAGCCGAAGCCGAGATGGCTTAAATCACTCATTTTATTTGAGACTGTTTAGCTGGATGTCGCGGGTTCGATTCCCGCTTTGTAGTGTTCAATCAAAGATCGATTATTTACCTCGTTCATTATCGTTATGCCACACATCTATCACAACATTCTCATACTATCTATCTACTACTATATACTATATACTACTACTACTATATATCTCTGTATGTATGTATCAATGTAACGGAATCTTCCAACGTCATTTTACCGACTTCAAGACGTCTGATCATTTTGATCATTTGCACACGTATTAAGGACAGACAACGATACAATAATTTCATAAACTTATTATAATATCCTGAACAAGGGTCATCAGGATAAATATATTTTACTAGCGGCCCGCCCCGGCTTCGCACGGGTAGACATTTATCAAATATTTTGTCTACCCGTGCGAAGCCGGGGCGGGCAGCTAGTATAATATATAGCCTATGTTACTCAGTGATAATGTAGCTCACTAACGGTGAAAGAATTTTTGTAATCGGTCCAGTAGTTTCGGAGCCTATTCAACACAAACACACAAAAATACAAATCATTCCTCTTTATAATATTAGTATTAGATTAGTATAGATATATTTTTAGTGTGCTTTTCGATTTTTAACTGTAATTTATTTTTCAGATGGTACAGAATGGCCTGTGATGAGACACTGTGGCAAAGACTGGATCTAGGTAATAAGACGCTGAACAAGAACGCCCTGGGCAGAATACTAGCGAGGAAACCCACTATAGTACGGCTTTCTAGCTCCGAAGTAAGCAATTCTTTTTTTTTATACCACTAAGGTGGCACACAAGCATACGGCCCACCTGATGGTAAGCAGTCACTGTAGCCTATAGATGCTAGCAATACCAGAGGTATCACTAACACGTTGCCAACCATGTTGTTGATGAGGACTCACTGTGCTAGCAGCATTACTACTAGCTCAGCGTTTCCTCGTGGAGCACTGGCAACCTTACTTACCGCAGAAACACAAGACTACATCAAAGTAGTGTTAATTGTCTGCGGTCTTCTGTAAGGTGGAGGTCAGTCCCCAGTCGGGCGGCTCCAATTTAAATGGGAAAACCCACAGGAAATCACAAATCGCCCTCCCTCTTTTTTTAAAAGCTCATGGTGTGATTAATCACTGTGCTTAATCTTAGAAAAACTCATTGGTACTGGCCGGGGTTTGACCCTGGGCCCATCAGATGACAGGCCGTTGCTTCAACCACAAGGCTACCACGGCTTTTTGTTGTTTCCAGATAGGTGAATGGCATCCGTCATCGCCGCCAGTGCCGTCTCGCATCCAGTACCTAGACCTCAGCATGAGTTCCATAGATGTCGACACTCTGGACTGTCTGCTAGAGCGATGTCCCGCTCTCAGAAAACTCAGCGTGGAGAGTGTCGCATTGACGGACAACACTTGTCATGTTATCGGTAAGAATTTTTACCCGACTACGGCGAAGCGAGCTCTCAAAAAGAGAGGTCGGGCGAATTCGGTTTACGGCCGACTGGGACTGTATCTCCACCTAACAGAAGACCGCAGTCGAATAACCTAAATAATAATATAAATATTTAAGCCGTGGTGGCCTTGTGGTTGAAGCAACGGCCTGTCATCTGATGGGCCCAGGTTCAAATCCCGGCTTGTACCAATGAGTTTTTCTAAGCTTAAGTACATATACCATGACCTAAACAAGAGATGTAGGGCGAATTGGAATCTTCCGTAGGTTTTCCCATTAATATTGGTGCCCGACTGGGGACTGTACCTCCACCTTACAGAGGACCGCAGTGAATTAACACTGCTTTGATGTAGTGTTGTGTTTCTGCGGTGAGTAAGGTTGCCAGTGCTCCACGAGGATACGCTGGGCTAGTAGTAATGCTGCTAGCACAGTGAGTCCTCATCAACAACAAGGTTGGCAACGCGTTAGTGATACCTCTGGTATTGCTAGCACCTACCATCAGGTAGCCACCTCAAAATGTTGAATGTTGACAGCCAAATATATTGTTCCGTTCTCTAGATTTTTTTTGCCAAACTATGCCTTTCAATCATTATGTACTTTTTTTTAATCGTGTTTATATTTGCAGGAAAATGCTCAAATCTAGAAACTTTGAACATGACAATGGCTCAAGGAATAACTGCTGAAGGGATAACAGCTATACTGAAAGGATGTTCCGGGTAATTTTTCTGTCATTTTTAGTTTGTTAGCGGTTTAAGAAATATAGTTTGTACAGAGTATCTTGGAGCTCTGGTGCCCTTACTCACCGCAGGAACACAACACTACATCATAGTAGTGTTATTTGGCTGCGATCTTCTGTAAGGTGGAGGTACTGTCCCAGTCGGGCGGCTCCTATTTTGAACGGGAGATACCGTTGTGCCCTACCTCTCTTTCTATAAGGAGCTCTGGTGCCCTTACTCACCGCAGGAACACAACACTACATCATAGTAGTGTTATTTGGCTGCGATCTTCTGTAAGGTGGAGGTACTGTCCCAGTCGGGCGGCTCCTATTTTGAACGGGAGATACCGTTGTGCCCTACCTCTCTTTCTATAAGGAGCTCTGGTGCCCTTACTCACCGCAGGAACACAACACTACATCAGAGTAGTGTTATTTGACTGCGATCTTCTGTAAGGTGGAGTTACTGTCCCAGTCGGGCACAGTATGCATAGTGACGTCATTCTAAATCTAATATGGCGAATTTCCACACCATCCTGTATGATATTGGTACCAAATGAAAGGGTTTATAATATATCTTCACGCCTTCCTACAAGCTCGTGGTGTGACTAATCACTGCACTTATAAAAACTCATTGGTACAGACCGGTGGGATTGGAACTTGCGTCGCTAGAATAGCAGGCGACGCTTCATACCACTCTGCCACCACGGCTAATTTCGTTTTTGTCAGAATAAAAGGTTGTATTGAAAATTTATTGTTGTGTTTCCAGGTTAGTATCTCTGAACATATCGTGGTGTATGTTGGGTGAGGCTGCGTTGGCCGCGCTAGCAGCATCCGCGCCAGTCCGCCTGCAGCGACTCAACATGGCCGGATCTCGCGCCATGACTGACGACAGTTAGTATCATACGCCGGTAACCCACAAAAATACAATCCTTTCCTCTTTATAATTTTAGTATAGAGGAAAGAATGTATTTTGTGTGTATGTTTGTATTGAATAGGCTCCGAAACTACTGAACCGATTTCAAAAATTCTTTCACCGTTAGAATGATACATTATCACTGAGTAACATAGGCTATATATTATACTAGCTGCCCGCCCCGGCTTCGCACGGGTAGACATTTATCAAATATTTTTACTACCCGTGCGAAGCCGGGGCGGGCCGCTAGTCTATAATATTAGTATAGATAAATTATTTTAGGTTTTCTGTAATCTTGGGGAGCCCTCCCCGGGTTATAGTAATAAAAGCTAGAAATTCCAGTATAAACAAACAATTATTTTTAGGGTTCTGTACCTTAAAAAGAAAAAGGAACCCTTATAGGATTGTTGTCTGTCTGTCTGTCAAGAATTTTTATCTCAAGAACGCGTGGAGTTATCAAATTGAAATTAATATGAAACACCCGGGTCTGTGGTCCCTTTCGTCTGTTAAATAATTAAACCTGTATGTCAACATGAAGAAAAAATATTACCGTTTATGTCGCTTCATTTAATGACCTCATTTGAAGTTTGCCTACTTTTAACCATTACCTACAAGTGTGTACGGAACCCTCGGTGCGCGAGTCCGACTCGCACTTGTCTTTTTTCGCTTTTTTCACTCGGTTTTTTCCTTTTAAGGTATGGAACCCTAAAAATACTAAATTTATTTCCAAACATAGTACAAACATAGTCGCTTCCCGCTGTCTGTCTGTCCTTATGTATGCTTAGATCATAAGAACTATGCGACGGATTTTGATGCGGTTTTTTTTATAGATAAAGTGATTCATGAGGAAGCTTTTTATGTATAATAAATTATTTTAGGTTTTGTGTAATCTTGGGGAGCCCTCCCCGGGTTATAGTAATAAAAGATAAAAATTCCAGTATGAACAAACTTTTTAAGCTATTGCATAGCTTTTATCGCGGGCCTTGAGCGTGGGGACCGAATCCAGAAATTCCGTAACGAAAAAAACCTAACACCCCCACTCCGCCATCTATCGATAAATACCAGAACTTTTAATGACTTTTTGAAATATCACGCTTGTCTCTTTAGTTTAGCAACCCGCCTTTAGGTGGCATTGGTTGTATTGGAAAACTACCGTAATCAGCTGTTTGTGAGAAAGTATATAGGTATATAAAAAAATACTGCATTAATAAAATAAATAAATAATTATAATTGCATAAGTTGATAAAAAATGCTATGCAATAGCTTTACCGCGGCAGTCTCCGAGTGCCACACCTATTTTTTTTGTCAGTGCTACGCACGCTGGTGAAGCGTTGCCCGCGCCTGGTGGAGCTGGACGTGTCGGACTGCGCGCGGCTGGGCGCCGGCACCCTGCCGGGGCTGGCGGGCCTGCCGCGCCTGGAGCACCTCGCGCTCAGCCGGTGCTACCTCCTGCCGCCCCGGGACCTCGCGTGAGTACACAGCTGCACGAGTTGTCGACAACGCTCTCGTATCGCCTTCGACTATTTTTGTATTGAAAAATGAACAGCGCTGCGGCGGTGAAAAGTGGAACTAAAAATTAGTATGACAATTTTGACATTTCGCGATGAACGTTTTCGAATACGTTGTCGACAATGTTCCTGCTACGGGCACTGTGCCGATACCAGGAACATTTTTTGATGACGCATTCGAAAACGTACGTAACGTTTTTATGGTTGGCACCCCGGTAGTGATACCCCTGGTATTGCTAGCTGCTATAGGCTGCGGTGACTGCTTACCATCAGGTGGGCCGTATGCTTGTGTGCCTCCTTAATGGTATAAAAAAAAACGTAACTCGCGAAATGTCAAAATTGTCATACAATTTTTTAGTGAAATTGTTTGCTTTTTAAATTAAAATTAAATTGTTTGTTTGTTCTAGATTAAATTGTTTGCTTTTCTATAATAATATATTATATAATAAATTCTACAATATCTAGGTACCTTCCCTATAGCGAATGTTGTGTACGCCTCTAAATGATACACATATCAGAATTGTGATTACATTAATATCTAAGTGTAATGTTACAATATGTTGTGTTGTTGGTGTATCTATCTTAAATAAATAATAATTCCACTTTTCACCGCCGCAGCGCTGTTCATTTTTTAATACAATGATAGTCGAAGGCGATACGAAAACGTCGCAAATTGTTCATGGTTGCCCTACGGGCGGGGAAGTTGATATATTTTTCAGTCAGATCCGGTTCATGGGCGTGATAAAGAACATCATCCACGTTTCACAGAGTTTTGATCCAATTCTGAAAATCCGGCCAACGCATATTTTTTTGTATATTCTGTTAGATCTTGTCCGTCTCAGTATTTATTAGCCGGCACTTTCAGATTTGGACCAAAATGTATGATTTCCTTTAGTAAATTGATAATTCTCTAACACTCGACACTGGAAAAATGTCTTTAAAGATAATTAATTGACATAGTAAGGAAGAAGAAGAGTAAACACACGAACACACTTCAAATGGTGTGTTCATCTAAAAATCTTCGTTCGTGGTGGCCTTGTGGTTGAAGCAGCTAATGGACCGATTTTTATATTTCTATTACCAACAGAATGCTATATCATTACTGAGAAACAATGGCTTATAGTAATATTATGTTATATTGCTACGACTCCGTTAAATATATTGTTGCCCTCCACAGGAAGCTGAACGGTATGACTTCGTTACAATACCTGGAGATATGGGGCGTGCTGCCTACCGCTTCCCTTAACACGCTCAAAGCTACCATGCCTTCCATACAGATCAACCAATTCATGTTCAGGTGAGACCATTGCCTTTATACAGTGCAGTGTACAGTATACAGTGTAGTGTACAGTATACAGTGTAGTCTACAATATACACTGCAGTGTACAATATACAGTGCAGTGTACAGTATACAGTGCAGTGTACAGTATACAGTGCAGTGTACAGTATACAGTGTAGTGTACAGTATACAGTGCAGTGTACAATATACAGTGCAGTGTACAGTATACAGTGCAGTGTACAGTATACAGCGCAGTGTACAGTATACAGTGCAGTGTACAGTATACAGTGCAGTGTACAATATACAGCGCAGTGTACAGTATACAGTGCAGTGTACAATATACAGCGCAGTGTACAGTATACAGTGCAGTGTACAGTATACAGTGCAGTGTACAATATACAGTGCAGTGTACAGTATACAGTGCAGTGTACAATATACAGCGCAGTGTACAGTATACAGTGCAGTGTACAATATACAGTGCAGTGTACAATATACACTGCAGTGTACAGTAAACAGCGCAGTGTACAGTATACAGTGCAGTGTACAATATACACTGCAGTGTACAGTATACAGTGCAGTGTACAGTATACAGTGCAGTGTACAATATACAGTGCAGTGTACAGTATACAGTGCAGTGTACAATATACAGCGCAGTGTACAGTATACAGTGCAGTGTACAGTATACAGTGCAGTGTACAATATACAGTGCAGTGTACAGTATACAGTGCAGTGTACAATATACACTGCAGTGTACAATATACACTGCAGTGTACAGTATACAGTGCAGTGTACAGTATACAATGCAGTGTACATTATACAGCGCAGTGTACAGTATACAGTATAGTGTACAGTATACAGTGCAGTGTACAATATACAGTGCAGTGTACAGTATACAGTGCAGTGTACAATATACAGCGCAGTGTACAGTATACAGTGCAGTGTACAATATACAGCGCAGTGTACAGTATACAGTGCAGTGTACAATATACAGCGCAGTGTACAGTATACAGTGCAGTGTACAATATACAGCGCAGTGTACAGTATACAGTGCAGTGTACAATATACACTGCAGTGTACAGTATACAGTGCAGTGTACAATATACATCGCAGTGTACAGTATACAGTGCAGTGTACAATATACAGCGCAGTGTACAGTATACAGTGCAGTGTACAGTATACAGTGCAGTGTACAATATACAGTGCAGTGTACAGTATACAGTGCAGTGTACAATATACACTGCAGTGTACAATATACACTGCAGTGTACAGTATACAGTGCAGTGTACAGTATACAGTGCAGTGTACAGTATACAATGCAGTGTACATTATACAGCGCAGTGTACAGTATACAGTATAGTGTACAGTATACAGTGCAGTGTACAATATACAGTGCAGTGTACAATATACAGTGCAGTGTACAGTATACAGTGCAGTGTACAGTACAGTATACAGTGCAGTGTACAATATACAGTATAGTGTACAGTATACAGTGCAGTGTACAGTATACAGTGCAGTGTACAGTATACAGTGCAGTGTACAATATACAGTATAGTGTACAGTATACAGTGCAGTGTACAGTATACAGTGCAGTGTACAGTATACCGTGCAGTGTACAGTATACAGTGCAGTGCAGTGCAGTATATACCGTTGGTCTAGCGGTTAGTTAATTCGATTGCTACGCTAGGTATCACAGGTTCGAATCCCGTCGGGCCAACATTTATGCGATAAACATTAAGTGTGTGCCTTGATTCTGGACTGGTATTTAAAGTAGAATAAGTTTTGTATCAGAGAACCCTGACGTTTTCCTGGGACAAAAATTATCCTATGTGTTAATCTAGTTTATAAACATGTACCAAATTTCATACAAATCCGTTGAGCCGTTTTTATGCGTTTGAGCAACAAACACAAATCCATTCACCGATCCTTACAAATTATGCACATTTATAATGTTTTTATTTTCTATATTCCCACAGTGCAATCGCAAGGCCAACAGTGGGCACCAGACGGACATCGATATGGGGACTACGGACTAGAGACTGATATAATATTATATTACATGAAGCTTAGCTTATTCCCGCGACTTTGTTAGCCTAGGCATAAGAAAATTAGTTGAATTATTGATTTAAAGAAAAGTTTTCCGTCACGGGACGCCCGGCAGGCTCGAGAGCGGTGGCGTAGAGGCACGAAGTCATGCCACTTGCTGTCACGGCACATGAGTAAGTTTTAATGCCATGGCGAGCCTACTATTGTAGCTCATCAATAATATATGTCTGGATTTTTCAATGGAATTGAGAATGTACTATAAGATTGAATCTGAATATAAATAAATTCTTGTTAATTTTAGTTATGGCAATCCTTTTCTCTTCAATTGATTATTTCTATATCAAATTATAGAGAATGATTTTTTTTAAATTAAAATGTTAGTACTTTCAAATCGTCAGAATCTACCACCAGATTAGGTTTATAGTTTGGTATTATCCTGATGATCCTATTCAGGATATTAAGATAAAGTTGTGAAATTATTTATTGTCATCATCATCAATCCTTAGTGTGTGTGCCAATTATCTTGAAGTCGGTGAAAATATAATTGAAAGATTTTTATATTGAAGATCGATAGGTGAATCTAATAAAAGCAAAGGATTCACCAAACGTTCGCATTTTATTACATTATAATATTAGTAGGATTATAAAAAATACTGTAGTATGGATCAAATTTAAAGTTGTGTAAATAATTTATTGTATTAGAATAAGAAAATATTTTTTATGAATTAAACTTGATGGAGAAATCGATGTATTGTACAAACGTTTTTTTTCTTTACCCTACGCCTAATTACCATTGATTTTCAGCCAAAATCCGCAAATCCCTTGTCACACATTAGCTTCTTTCTGCCTATGGCAATCAATCTTCTTCAAGGACTGTTTCTGTCTGTCGAGTTCGAGACAGCATAGATTTAGAATAATCCTAGGTCTTGTGAGACTAACTAATAGATGAAAGCGCAGCGTGCCACGAATGCCCGTAATTACACCGACAATGCACACTAAAGATCTGTTACTGTTAACAAGTATATTATGTACTCTGAGCTATAACATAGTTTACGAGGCACTGGAAAAATACCACCCAATTCACGCTAAATTATTTACGTTTCGTCTCCCCTTCGATTATATACTTGCAACTTTGCAACGCTCTTTCACAGAGTACATATTATCCGCTCTATAATAATCTAAGCATCTTGTCTTATTGAATTGACAGCATTAAGTTAGTCTATGGTTGGCCATTTGTTACGAAATGACGCATTTATACGAAATATCATAGAGGGAAAGATCGAAGGAAAGTGTGGCAGAGGAAGGCCAAGGATAAGTTACCTGCAACAGATAAAGACGAAGGCTATCGTTATGTCGTACCAAGAGGTCAAAGCGATGGCTAACGATAGAACGGCTTGGCGATTGCTCCACCGACAAGAGCCAAGCTCTTAAATATATGATGATGATGATGGTTGGCCGGCAGGGTTATCCTAAGGGGTTATCTGTCACTTTTCAGTCAATCAGTCAGATTAATAGGTCACACAAATCAATGCAAATGATGACAACCAGACAACGCCGGACAAAAATCGGTGAGTTCTTCAAGCCCTCATATATTTGAAAACGTAGTGGTTATGTACTCTGTGGTTTTGATCACAGAGTATATAAATAACTACTACGTTTGTTTTGATGGCCGTTATCAGATTAGTATATTTAGTAGAGTTGTAACGGATAGTGGTTTGGCCGGATACCGGATATTCGGCAAGCTACGAGACCGGAGCGCCGGATATTCGGCTTCCGGATATACGGCCCTTAATAGTAGTGATGTCGCGATCAAGAAAAACAAAATCCAATTGCTAACAAAATTTACTTTTTCTTAACTACTAGTCTGTCAAAAACAGTAGGTATATAATAAGCCCCTAGGCTGTACTGTCGTTCGTATGTCACCCCGCCGCAGCAGATAGAGCATCCACCGTCTTGATTGGTTTGTTGACAGTACACGTCATAACATGATCACATTGTGTGAAGGATGACAGGAGACACACATTTAGTTCCGTTTCTAGACTTTTATGCCGAAGTATACTTACCTGATGATAATTTAGACCTTCATAAGTGCCTTATTAGGGCCTAAACGGAATAAATGATTTTTGATTTTGATTTTTTAATAAATGATGATGATAAATTTCTTAAATGGCAATTTATTTTTAGCGGCATCTACAATTACGTAACATACCTAGTCGTACATATATGTTATTCAAGTTCTTGGGGTTTGAAATCGGGTCAATTAAAAAAATTATGCATTCGCAGATTTCACTTCGTTCTTGATGTCTTCGTAAGATGGCTGATTCTGAAAGATAGGAAATTGAAGTACGTTATTTCGTTGAATATTATTCGGGAGCAAAACTCCGGTTCACCAAGAACTCAATTTTCAGATCGGGAACTAAATGATACGTTAGATTTTTAATATGTAGATACGAAGCGTAACTTCATTGTACGCAAAGTTCCAGCTACTTTATTTGATCTGAGCCTACTAGGAGGTCAAAGGGATGGCGAACCTATGAACAGCTTTGAACCAAGGGCGCATCCAGCTTGCAAGTCAGGGGAGCTATATAGTCAAGGTCTGGTGAGGACACCCCAATTTCGATTAAAATAAAATTAGGTGTGGCACTCGGAGACTGCCGCGGTAAAGCTATTGCATAGCATTTTTTATCAACTTATGCAATTATAATTATTTATTTATTTTATTAATGCAGTATTTTTTTATATACCTATATACTTTCTCACAAACAGCTGATTACGGTAGTTTTCCAATACAACCAATGCCACCTAAAGGCGGGTTGCTGAACTAAAGAGACAAGCGTGATATTTCAAAAAGTCAAAAAATTCTGGTATTTATCGATAGATGGAACTAAAAAGTATCACCGCTGTGTCGGTCGGAGTGGGGGGTGTTAGGTTTTTTTCGTTACGGAATTTCTGGATTCGGTCCCCACGCTCAAGGCCCGCGATAAAAGCTATGCAATAGCTTAATTAATACAAAGTAATTTGATTTTATTTTTAAAACTAATAATTTAAATCAGGTGTAAATATTATTTTCTATCGATATGAGGTACGGCTTCCTTCACTTGAATGGGGTAGACCCTGCCCTTTTTTAATAATTTCCAATCGTCCTCTGTAATTTCTGCACATGTATATAGCGCAAATCAACATTTTTATATCCCACACAACACGTGTTTAACCGTACAATGCCGTATTGACACTGAACTGACGGAATGAGATTACACACCAACTGTTAGTGTTAATTTTTGACGTTTTGAGCTTGAACCCTATCTAGACAAGTATATAATCAAAGGAGGCGTCATGACCCTCTAGACCCTTGGATTCGCCCTTGAACGGATCACCGTTTGGAATCATCCAATAACACCCTCATAGAGTACGTACCTCCCACATATCATCCTCCCAGGTTGGGAACAGCTTCTTGAAGATGGCAGGCTCCGAGCCCTGCTTCACGGAGACCACTATTGCCGAGTCCACTGTACGATCCATGCCGTCATCTTCTATGTACTCCTGGTGACAGAATTGTTTATTGACACACTCAATACACAGTACCGGGCTTGGGGTCACTGACGCCCCGGGCTAGAATATTGTGGCGCCCACTTAAGGCAATCATTATCGAGTGTACATTTGTTGCTGCACCAATGTGAACTTGTATTAAGACTTTAATATTTCCTTTAGCGTTACCCGGAGCCAATCACATGGATGTAGAAAGTTTGGCAGCTCCTCTTTTTTGATTGTTTACATTTTCAAAGAGAGGTAGGGCGAATTGGGATTTCCCGTGGGTTTTCCCATTATGATTGGAGCCGGGGACTGTACCTCCACCTTACAGAAGACCGCAGTCAAATAACACTACTTGATGTAGTGTTGTGTTTCTGCGATAAGTAAGGTTGCCAGTGCTCCACGAGGATACGCTGCGCTGGTAGTAATGCTGCTAGCACAGTAGGTAAACCCTCATCAACAACATGGTTGGCAACCCGTTAGTGATACCCCTGGTATTGCAGCGGCTATAGGCTACGGTGACTGCTTACCATCAGGTGGGCCGTATGCTTGTGTGCCACCTTAGTGGTATAAAAAAAAACAATACTACGGCGCCCTCCCACATTTGGCGCCTCGGGCCGTCGCCCCATTCCGGCTACGCCTGAGCAGCGGCAGTGAACAGAATATTATATTATTAATGATTACCTTAATTATGTTTTCTCTAGCGTTTTTAGCCCGTTGGTCGATGTTGGTCCCCTGCCACAGATACAACTCCTCGCCAGCGTCGAGGATGTACACACCATCATCTGACAGGTCCTGTGCGACAGAGATAACAACATACATACATCCATACAATAGAAGAGAGGTAGGGCATAACGGTATCTCCCGTTCAAAATAGGAGCCGCCCGACTGGGACAGTACCTCCACCTTACAGAAGATCGCAGCCAAATAACACTACTCTGATGTAGTGTTGTGTTCCTGCGGTGAGTAACGGCACCAGAGCTCCTTATAGAAAGAGAGGTAGGGCACAACGGTATCTCCCGTTCAAAATAGAAGCCGCCCGACTGGGACAGTACCTCCACCTTACAGAAGATCGCAGCCAAATAACACTACTCTGATGTAGTGTTGTGTTCCTGCGGTGAGTAAGGGCACCAGTGCTCCTTATAGAAAGAGAGGTAGGGCACAACGGTATCTCCCGTTCAAAATAGGAGCCGCCCGACTCGAGGCAACAAGGAGTCGAGAACGGTGATAATATAGAGAGGTATACCGTTTGCCGTCAGGGAATGCAAGTCAGAAGGGCAAGCATGAATAAGTTGCGACAAATCGTAATCGTATCGCTTTGACTATTTTTGTATTAAAAAATGAACAGCGCTGCGGCGGTGAAAAGTGGAACTAAAAATTAGTATGAAAATTTTGACGTTTCGCGAGTTACGTTTTCGAATACGTTGTCGACAATGTTCCTGCTACCGGCACAAATCCATAATCACGAAACTCACTTGCTGGCTGAACTCAGAGTCCAAGTCTTCAAATTTGATCTTGCCTGTCACGTTGACAGTGACAGATGTCAGTGTGGTCGGCGTAACCGTTCGCCGGTTGACTGTCAGCCTCCATCCTGAAGGATCTTCCTTCTCCTCAGGTTGTCCACCTTATTTGGGACAAACATACAATAGTAGAATATAGCACAATATAAATGCGTGTGTGTATGTAATACTACTAGTGTCAAGGCAACGCTGCGGCACGGAGTGCCTGCCCCCGATGTAAGGAGGGCGGCGTCCCCCTCCTGCCCCCGATGGAAGGAGGGCGGCGTCCCCCTCCTGCCCCCGTTGTTAGGAAGGCGGCGTCCCCCTCCTGCCCCCGATGTAAGGAGGGCTGAGTCCCCCTCCTGCCCCCGATGTAAGGAGGGCGGCGTCCCTCTCCTGCCCCCGATGTAAGGAGGGCGGCGTCCCCCTCCTGCCCCCGATGTAAGGAGGGCGGCGTCCCCGTCCTGCCCCCGATGTAAGGAGGGCGGCGTCTCCCCCCTGCCCCCGATGGAAGGAGGGCGGCGTCCCCCTTCTGCCCCCGATGTAAGGAGGGCGGCGTCCCCCTCCTGCCCCCGATGTAAGGAGGGCGGCGTGCCCCTCCTGCCCCCGATGGAAAGAGGGCGGCCCCCCCCCCTGCCCCCGATGGAAGGAGGGCGGCGTCCCCCTTCTGCCCCCGATGTAAGGAGGGCGGCGTACCCCTCCTGCCCCCGATGTAAGGAGGGCGGCGTCCCCCTCCTGCCCCCGATGTAAGGAGGGCGGCGTGCCCCTCCTGCCCCCGATGGAAAGAGGGCGGCGTGCCCCTTCTGCCCCCGATGGAGGGAGCGCGGCGTCCCCCTCCGTGCGATGAAAGAAATACCGTGGATCCTACAAGACCAGTCCTCACCCAAAGCTTCCCAGAAGTCATCCGTCTCCTCTCCTTGGTCCAGAACAGTGATCTCCTTCTCTTCTCCTACCATTTGCTTCACGATATTCAACGCAGCTTCTTGCTTTTGTGGGTTTGACTCCTGCAAAATGAGAGTAGGAAAAATATCGGTGGGAAGAAATTTATAGTACAAACATTTGGGGTTGCGGTGTAAGGAATGAACCGGAATCCTCATGACAGCACACCAGGAAATCTGGTGCCCTTACTCACCGCAGGAACACAACACTACATCAGAGTAGTGTTATTTGGGTGCGATCTTCTGTAAGGTGGAGGTTCTGTCCCAGTCGGGCGGCTCCTATTTTGAACGGGAGATACCGTTGTGCCCTACCTCTCTTTCTATAAGGAGCTCTGGTTAGCTTACTCACCGCAGGAACACAACACTACATCAGAGAAGTGTTATTTGGCTGCGATCTTCTGTAAGGTGGAGGTACTGTCCCAGTCGGGCGGCTCCTATTTTGAACGAGAGATACCGTTGTTCCCTACCCCTATTTATGCTAAGCAGTTCTGAATTTGCGTATATGAATGCTTGCAGAATTAGGTTCAGCATATTTTCTTACCTTCCCATTCCAAACGAAGACACCTGCGCTGGTCTGCAGAACGAAGACATCGTCATCTTCAAGAACTTCAGCTGATTCCGACACCTGAACAGCACGCATGTCGACACCTTCCTCTGTGCCTTCAACCTGTAATCATGATATTTTTTCATTCATTCATTAACTTACATAATTTAAAAGAAAGAACATTTCTTCAATTACAATATTGTGTAATAACATATCTCGCTCAGAGAATCAGAATTGCTATCCAGCGTGGCAATGCTGCCAGCATTCTTGGCACGCTCCCGCATGATTCTGGTGTGGGTCAGATCTTTTATCTATAAGTAGGTAGGTTAAGATATGTTTTTGTTTATAGTTTAATCTGTTTTGTATCAATAAATACATTACCCTGAATAGGCGAACGTTATTTTCATCGTAGGTCCCCGTGGAGTTCTCAGGTTTGTAATTATCCTCCTTCCTCCCGAATACCACGGCCAGGTTCCCTGCAAGCATAATAGCATAAAAAAATCTGAAATCGGCCAAGTGGAAGTTGCACTCCCCCGCCGGGGGTTCCGTACTAATAACAAACTAGGTTAAATGAAAAACTTAATTTTGCGGTTAGATCACTAGACATGGCTATTGCACCAACCGCAAACAATTATTTTTTGAGATATTTTTTTTATACCACTAAGGTGGCACACAAGCATATGGCCCACCTGATGGTAAGCATTTACCGTAACCTAAAGCCGCTAGCAATACCAGGGGTATCACTAACGGGTTGCCAATCATCTTGCTGATGAGGACTCACTGTGCTAGCAGCATTACTATTAGCCCAGCGTATCCTCGTGTAGCACTGGCAACCTTACTTACCCCAGAAACACAACATTACATCAAGAAGTATTATTTGACTGCGGTCTTCTGTAAGGCGGAGGTACATTCCCCAGTCGGGCGGCTCCAAATTAATACGGGATAAGACACGGAAAATCCCAAATCGCCCTACCTCTCTTTTTAAAAGCTCATGGTGAGATTAATCACTGTACTTAAGCTTAAAAAACTCATTGGTACAGGCCGGGATTTGAACCTGGGCCCAGCAGATGACAGGCCGTTGCTTCAACCACAAGGCCACCCGGCTTCGAGAGTACTACGCTTCTCCCACGTAACAACGGTTACAATATCGAGGTCTTACCCTTGAATATGCTGAGGAAATGTCTGGTTTCCTTCCCTTGCGGTAATTTCACCACGGTCACATGCTCCAACTCTTCTTCCATCTCTTTCACCAGCTCATACGCTGCAGCTTTGTCGTCGGCTGTATCGTCTGTACCCTATAGGGAAGGGTATAAAGAGATTTCAGTGAGTAAATTGATAATGCTAATAACATGATCCGCCCGACTCAGTACCGCCACCATACAGAAGATCGCAGCCAAATAACACTCCTCTGATGTAGTGTTGTGTTCCTGCGGTAAGTAAGGGCACCAAAGCTCCTTATAGAAAGAGAGGTAGGGCACAACGGTATCTCCCGTTCAAAATAGGAGCCGCCCGACTGGGACAGTACCTCCACCATACAGAAGATCGCAGCCAAATAGCACTACTCTGATGTAGTGTTGTGTTCCTGCGGTGTAAGCCTACGTACCTGACCGTATACGCTGTGCTGGCAAAAATAATAACATAATGAGTCCTCTCCAACAATAAGGCTTCTAACTCGTTGGCGATGTATCATCACGCGAATTCCCTCACACGGTAGGCATAGAGTATAGAGTGCCTCTCACTCATACCTCTTTTACTTCTACATTCATCAATCTCTTCATACATGCTCTATAGTTCTGAATACTCAGTTATTAACGGTAAAGAAGAGGATTAAAGACTAGCTTTTGCCCGTGGCTTCGCCCGCACGGTTCTAGATAAAGATAGCCTACGTCCTTCCCCAGGTTGTAATCTATCTCATTGCCAAATTTCTTTACGATCCGTTCAGCCGTGAAAAGGTAGCACACAAAAAGAGTTACAATAAGTTTTATTAGTGGATACTACGTACGATCCACCAGTAGATGACGTGAGAGTCGTCCCCAGTATCAGCGGAGTATTGGTACTTTAAGACGTACGTCTCACTGTTGTAGAGGACTGAAAGTCCTCCCTGGAATTTGTCTGTCACGTCCTCTTGGTCTCCGGAAAACCTGAGGGTTTAAATGTATACATTTTAAAAAGAGAGGTAGGGCGAAATGTTATTTCCCGTGGGTTCTCCCACAAATATTGGAGCCGCCCCACTGGGGACTGTACCTCCTTACAGAAGACCGCAGTGAAATAACACTACTTTAATGTAGTGTTGTGTTTCTGGGGTAAGTAAGGTTGTGTGTAAAAGTGCTCCACGAGTAATGCCGCTAGCACAGTGAGTCCTCATCAGCAACAGGGTTGGTAACCCGTTAGTGATACCCCTGGTATTGCTAGCGGCTATAGGTTACGGTGACCGCTTACCATCAGGTGGGCCGTAAGCATGTATGCAAAATTAGGGGTATATATACATATATATATAAATAAAGGCTACCGGGTCATCTTACCTGATAACAGTAAGGCGGCCGTCACCACCGTCTGGCATGTATCCTCTAGCGTTGGCACTTTTGCCAATCAGCTTGGCTGCTAGCTCAGACTCTTCAGCATCACCCGAGAAGTAACCGGCGTCTGGAAAAAGAAATCAGTGGGAAATTCATCCTCACACATTGGAAACGAAATAGTTTCGCACAGCGTGGTTCCAAAGGAGTTTTCTCCCGCGCACGATCAAATTGTGGAATTAACTCCCCACCGTGGTTTTCCCAAAGGAGTACAGCATGGGGTTCTTCAAATGGGTGTGAAGAGATTTTTAAGGGTCGGCAATGCGCGTGTGATACTCCTTCTTGATATATGCCGAGACCGCTGGTCTAGTGGTTACTATACCTGACTGCTTCGCTAGGGGTCGCGGGTTCGATTCCCGCCGGGCAAACATTTATGTGACAAATATGTTTGCCTTGCGTCTGGGTGTTTGGTATGTATTATAAGTATGAATTTACAAACAAAAAGTATATAAGTATTATATCAGCTGCTGGCTCCCATAGTACAAGCTTTGCTTAGTTTGGGGCCAGATGGCGCTGTGTGATAATGTCCGAGCATTATTTATTATATTTGATATGATAAACCTTCCTCTTGAATCTATAAAAAAACTGCATCAAAATCCGTCGCGTAGTTTCAAAGATCTAAGCATACATAGGGAGACAGATAGCGCGGGAAGCGACTGTGTTATACTACGTAGTGATTCGCAATTAATTGTAATTCAAAGAATGTTTTATTTTCCACTCACACACGACACAAGAAAAACCAGTCATACCATTAACAGTGAATAATAAAAAAATAAAGAAACGATTAAATAAAGCTAAATTAAAGACTATGAAGATTATCGTCCTCACAAAATAATCACTAGTCTACTCTATAATAATAATAATAATAAATTGTTTATTCAGTAACATAACAAGTTAACATTTTAGTGTTGGAAGCCTCCTTTTAAGCAAGGGTGTGCTTGTAATAGGAGATTCCGCTCTTCCTTATATCTATTACAAGTTACATTTTAAACAAATTAGCTTAAAGTATATTTATTTATTAAAGTATAAATTTAGAAAAACTAGAAAAACAATCAAACAAAAAAGTGTGTGTGTGTGTGTGTGTGTGTGTGTGTGTGTGTGTGTGTGTGTGTGTGTGTGTGTGTGTGTGTGTGTGTGTGTGTGTGTGTGTGTGTGTGTGTGTGTGTGTGTGTGTGTGTGTGTGTGTGTGTGTGTGTGTGTGTCTGCGTCTACTCTACACCTCCTTACTTCTAAGCGTAGCGGTTGTGTTCTCTTGGTTCTAAACCATAGATAATTGCAAAGGTCTACAGAGTAAAGCATACCCTATAATGAATGAGACAGACAAAACTAAGCAAAATGAGGTGTTTACCAATTTCAGAGATCATAGTTTTGGTTGACGTCACAGCAGTGGTCTCCCAATTATGGAAGTATTGCTTGAAGGTGGAACTTTCTGAACCCTCTGCTACTCTGGTCACAGGCACCTTGTAACATACATGAGATATTGTACATATTGGTCTTGTGGTTGAAGCAACGACCTGTCATCTGATTTGCCCAGGTTCAAAACCCGGCCTGTACCAATGAGTTTTTTAACTGTACAGTGATTAATCACAGCATGAGCGTAAAAAGAGCGCGTGAAATGGGTGTGGGTTTACCTATTAAAATTGGAGCTGGGGACTGTACCTCCGCCTTACAGAAGACCGCAGTCAAATAACACTACTTTTATGTAGTGCTGTGTTTCTGCGGTGAGTAAGGTTACCAGTGCTCCACGAGGATACGCTGAGCTAGTAGTCATGCTGCTAGCACAGTGAGTACTCATCAACATCAGGTTTGGCTACTCGTTAGTGATACCCCGGTTCTTCTCAGGTGGTTTTTTTTCCGAACATGTAGTAATTTCGACCTTCATAAGTGCCTAATTAGGATTTGATTGTATACCTAGCGGCTATAGGCTACGGTGACTGCTTACCATCAGATGGGCCGTATGCTTGTGTGACACCTTAGTGGTATAAAAAAACTTTACGTCAAGTACTTCACGGGATAGGTAGAGAGTATAGAGCGCAATTTCACTCTCATGCACACACTCTTTTGCTTCTTATACATTCATCAATCTGACACTAAATTATCATCGGTGGAAAGTTGGAGTTGTGTTTCTACCTTGTCGGGGACCCTTGTGGGGAGGCGTATTGTATATCTTACCCAATTGGGATAACCCTTCACGTCCAAGTATTTTTGGGCAAAGTCGTAGTAATTCCTCTTTGTGTCGGCAACCACTCCTGCGCCCAGCCAAATGTAAACTCCGGAACAAGGTGTGTCCAAGATGTAAACTTCCTGAAAAAAAAAAGAAGTTCCAGTATAAATATATAATCAAAAACCTCCACTCAGTGCCGGCGTTAGGGAGGGGCATGATGAGGCGACGGCCCAGGGCGCCATATTCAGCGGAGGAGTCTTATAAAAAAACCGGCCAAGTGCGAGTCGGACTCGTGCACCGAGGGTTCCGTACACCCTTGTAGGTAAGGCTTAGGTAAGGTTAAAAGTAGGCGAACTTCAAATGAGGTCATTATTCGTCGGTGACTCTCAACTGCGCGAAACAGGAATATTTTTTAGTAAATTCGCATTTTAAAGAAACAAGCTACATATATACGGTTTTCAGATTTTTCCCTTTACTTGTCCTGTAGGCACTATTTCCTACCAAATTTCATGGTTCTAGGTTAACGGGAAGTCCCCTGTATGTTTTGATTCCCTTGTTAAATCGCAAAATATGCGAAAATTTGCGACATAAACGGTAATATCTTTTCTTCATATTGACTTACAGGTTTGATTATTTTACAGCCGAAAGGGACCACAGACCCGGGTATTTCATATTAATTTCAATTTGATAACTCCACGGGTTCTTGAGATAAAATTCTTGACAGACAGGCAGAAAATCCATAGATATTTTTTTTAGCCCGCGAAAATTTTAGGTTCCTCTGAGATTCTAAGCTCTACGCGGACGTAGTCGCGAGCAGAAGCTAGTACGCACATATAAGCGAATTATTCAGCGTTATTAAATGTATTTAATTTTGAAGGAGGTAGGCAATGTTTTTTAATTTTTGCCTGTATGCAATGGTTCCCTAAGGAACTTCAACTGGCCATCACTTGGCATAGGTAGGTCGGAGACCTCTGATAGCTTGCATGAATATTCTACATTACGTACCTATATTATGGAAAAGACAGGCTTACCTCGGATGATAACTGACTCTGTTTGTAAGGCTTGCTCAGCGAAATTAGGTCCAATTGGTCTCCTACAAGCACCCTGTATAGATACACAGCGGACATATCGGATCGGGCGTAACTCTGGAACAAAGATTAAAAGAAAACATGATAATAAAAACATTGGGTATAAGTAATGTTGCCAATGCTCCACGAGGATACGCTAGTAGTAATGTTAGCACAGTGAGTCCCTATCAACAACATGGTTGGCAACTCGTTAGTGATTCTCCTGGTATTGCTAGCGGCTATAGGCTACGGTGACTGTTTACCATCAGGTGGGCCGTATGCTTGTGTGACAGGTTAGTGGTATAAAAAAAAGCAAAAGAGGTGTGTCTCTACCAACCCTGAAAAGGACTGCGTGATGACATGTATGTAGTTTTATGTATGCATTACCTCAGTGGATTCCTCATTGGCTAGATCATCCTTGGTCCCTGATCCCAAGGCCTCAAAGAACAATCCGTAGTCCTCATCCGAAGAGAATTCATCTGCAAAAAAAAACATACTAATATTATAAATGTATTAGTATTTCTTTTAAATACCAATTAGTATTATATTGTTTCTTGTTTTAAGCCTTATTAGTTACATCACCAACTGGCCGTTAAGATGTATCCTAAATCCATTCCATCCCACGGTCGCCTGGAAGAGATCGCTGAGTGTCACACTGTATTCTTGTATTGTATTCCTTGGTGTTGTACAATAAAGTTTTAAATAAATAAATAAATAAATAAAATATAGGGAAGTATCTCTGTTCGTTTGTTTGGTATCTTTCACGACTAAACAAACGGCTGAACGGATCGTAATGGCCAATGAAATATATTATTACTGGGGAAGGAGAGGCTATCTTTTGCTTTTATATAAATGCAGACGTAGTCACGGGAACAGCTAGTTAAGTTATTCCTGAAATGAGAACACAGACTCCAAATGTCTGAGTCTTAGAGTAGACAATTGTGTCGATTCTGTTGTACAAAATCACTAAACATAACTAATTTGACATGACTCAAAGACTAAAGTATTGCCATCCTTATTTAACCCTGCACATGAAAGAGGGATAGCAAGACTTTTGGACCTGCCAAATAGTTTAATTTAATAATTTCGTACAACAGAATTGGAACCAATATTATACAACGTGCCATACTGAATCGTATAACCAGTAAGTATTGTACGAGTGTTTAAACTACAAGATTTGACGAGACCGCTGGTCTAGTGGTTAGTATACCTGACTGCTACGCTAGGAGTCGCGGGTTCGATTCCCGCCGGGGTGAACATTGGTGTGACAAATCTTTTATTTTTTTTCTTTTGTTGACGAGGGGGAAACCTTCAAAAGGTATCCGCCTGCAGACGGGGAATGTGAGATTTTGACTCACTAAAACCCCCCGGTGGCCATCCTCCGTGCTATAGGAGGGCTCCGGGATCTCCTGTGGAACGCACCGGTGCCCTCCTACACTTTGCCTGAGCACGTCCCGGGGGCAGCCATGCGGTTAACGGTGTTTGGTATGTATAATGAGAATGTATTTACAAAAACAATGTATATATGTATTGTATCAGCTGCTGGTTCTCATAGTACAAGCTTTGCTTAGTTTGGGACCAGATGGCGCTGTGTGTTGATATCCGAAAATATAATAAAAGAGAGGTAGGGCGATTTGGGATTTCCCGTGGGATTTCCCATTAAAATTGGAGCCGCCCGACTGGACAGAGTACCTCCACCTTACAGTAGACCGCAGGGAAATAACACTACTTGTAGTAGTGTTGTGTTTCTGCGCTCAGTATGGTTGCCAGTGCTCTATGAGGATACCCTGCGATAATAGAAATGCTGCTAGCACAGTGAGTCCTCATCTGATGATGAGGACTTACTGTCCAACAGGGTTGGCAACTTGTTACTTGTGACTGCTTACCATCAGCCGGGTCGTATGCTTCAGTGCCACCTTAGTGTTATAAAAAAATATATAAAAATGTATAACCGATTATCTCAATAGTAGCTCTTCCGTTATGGTAATCATCTCTCAAAGTGTTGGCAACACTGATGATCTTCCGCCTTTGAGTAGCCTTAGCTCCCTCCGGCATCAGCACAAAGATATCATGCTCATTCTCCAGGATAAAGCAGTGGTCTTTGGTGAGGGACGAAGCATCAGCTGTTACCTGAAAAAAAGAAAGGATAGCTCTTTTCGCAGTGTCAGATATTCTGCCACTAACACTACACTGTGTTCCGGTGTGAAAGGCACTGTAGCTGGTGACATTACTGGCCATAAGAGACTAGGTACTAGATGGTAGGCCTCTTATTGCAAGAGTCCGGCTAGGTGCGAACCACCGCAGTGTCAGATATTCTGCCGCCAAGCACTAGTGTACGTACACTACACTGTGTTCCGGTGTGAAGAGCACTGCAGCTAGTGACATTATTGGCCATAAGAGACTAGATACTAGGTGGTAGGCCTCTTATTGCAAGAGTCCGGCTAGGTGCGAACCACCGCAGTGTCAGATATTCTGCCGCCAAGCACTAGTGTACGTACACTACACTGTGTTCCGGTGTGAAAGGCACTATAGCTAGTGACATTACTGGCCATAAGAGACTAGGTACTAAAGTAAGAGATAGGCCTGATAGTTATTTTCTCTGGAAATATTTCTATTTCAATCTTCAAGTTTATCTTTATAATTCGGTAATTTCCTGATATTCCGATCGTGAAATTATGATAACTAAATGAAAAAGATTATCTTTTCAGATATCTTTGATTCAGTCTTTATCATTTAGAATTTGCTTGGAAATTATTCGTAATAATGTTTTGCCACCAAGTGTATACGGCTGATAGGACGGACAATCATCCGATTATTGCACAAATTAAAAAAGCCGTCAGTTTTAAGCCGTGGTGGCCTTGTGTAAGTAAGGTTGCCAGTGCTCCACGAGGATACGCTGGGCTAGTAGTAATGCTGCTAGCACAGTAAGTCCTCATCAATAAAATGGTTGGCAGCCCGTTAGTGATACCCCTGGTATTGCTAGCGGCTATAGGCTACGGTGACTGCTTACCATCAGGTGGCCCGTATGCTTGTGTGCCCCTTAGTGGTATAAAAATATATGTTTATTCAATCAAGAAGCCTTGATATTACTTTCCAGGAATGAGAATGAACTCAGCAAACCTCTGTCATAAGGTATATATTGTATCATACGGCGAAGCCAAAAGGGAGGGTTATGTTTTTAGCAGTCTATGTAAGTTACTGTTTTTTAATGACATGAAAATGGGTCTTATATATAAGTAAACAATTAAAATATATTATTAAAAGGAGTCCCTGTAGGCAAGGTTCCGAAGATACTGGCAGCGTTCCCCCTCTGAATAGCAAGACTAAATCTTTGTGCGAGGTATAGACTCCTTTTAATAATATATTTTAATATTTATATTATATTTTTAAGGTTTTTAGTTTTAGGTTCCAATTAATTGTTTGTTTATGTGTTGTAAACTCTGAGTAAACAATTTAATATCACGTATAAGACCCGATTTCATGTCTTTACGTATGTTCCTCCGTAGCACCTAAACTATTCATTCTAATTTGATGAATAAGGTGTCAATCGATCCGTTATAATAGCCCGGGTAATATAGGCTACATTTTAACCGACTTCAACAATAGGAGGCTTCGATTTCATTCCATTTTAGCGCGGTTTTAATGCTTCTCTTGCGTAATCGGTTTTTTTTACCACTAAGGTGGCACACCAGCATACGGCCCACCTGCTGGCAAGCAGTCACCGTAGCCTATAGCCGCTAGCAATACCAGGGGGATCACTAACGGGTTGCCAACCCTGTTGTTGATGAGGACTCACTGTGCTAGCATTACTACTAGCAGCGTATGCTAGTGGAGCACTGGCAACCTTACTCACCGATACACAATACTAGATCAAACGTTAGTTTTTTCAAACTTTTATATTACGAGTGTTTTTCGACTTTATTGTTTCTTCTTCTATTTAAGAGTTTTACTCTTGTCGGTGCAGCCGATGAATCTCCCTCCACTTCTCCCTGTCCAGTGCTACTTCTTTGACCTTCCTATACGACGTGACGGCTATCTTATCCTTAACTTGCTTGATGTAACATATCCTTGGTCGTCCCCTGCCACGCCTTCCTTCTATTTTACCTTCCATAATTGTATTTATAAAACCGTCATGTCGTAAAATTTTCATCATTTTATGCTAAGCTATAATGAATCTTGAAGAGAAGTTACCTCTTCGATCCTCATGTTGTCACAGCCAGAGAGCTTCAGGAGTCTCTTCGCAGCCCCAGCGTTGGTCTCCACTTCTGTGAACCCTGACTCGTTGCCGCCCTCCAGATATCTGATAGCTGCAATGTCAATTAAACATTAATTACGACTATTAAAATAAGCTCTTCACTTACATTAAACATATTATACACTAGCGGCCCGCCCCGGCTTTGCACAGGTAGACATTTAGATCAAATATTTGATCTACCCGTGAAAAGCCGGGGCGGGCAGCTAGCCTATGTTACTCAGTGATAGTTTAGCTTTCTAACGGTGAAAGAATTTTTGAAATCGGTCCAGTAGTTTTGGAGCCTATAGACATTTACCAAATATTTTGTCGACCCGAGCGAAGTCGGTGCGGTCAGCTAGTATAATATATAGCCTATGTTACTCAGTGAAAATGTAGCTTTCTAACAATGAAAGAATTTTTGAAATCGGGCCAGTACTTTTTGAGTTTATTCGTTACATACAAAAATACAAATCTTTCCTCTTTATAATATTAGTGTAGACTTGTATCTCTGAAATTCACGGAGCCTCATAAGCAATACCCATAAGGTCCGGTCCTTTGTCTAGGCTTGCGTGGGGATATATATCCAACACGTAGAGGCCCGTTCGAGAATTTTAATATTTAGTAAGGGATACACGTGGCGAGTATCATCCCCGGAATGTATAGTGATGCACCCGGGGATGATCCTCGCCGAGTGCGGAGACTATTTCATGGGGATGGAAAACTAAAAATGGGTTGTTATACACTTGTCAAAATCAAAATCAAAATCAAAAATCATTTATTCAGTTTAGGCCCTAATAAGGCTCTTATGAAGGTCGAAATTACCACCGGTTCGGAAAAAAAGCCACCTGAGAAGAACCGGCAAGAAACTCAGTGCTCTGTACTTGTATTATTATTGTCCCATATATATTACGTGCAATTTAGCTATGAAATATATTATATACTAGCACGAAGCTTGAAAAGGGTACCAAAACACACATTTACACACAGACTTTCACATTTATATTATAATATTAGTGGGATTAGTGTAATTTCAGAATTCCATATCCGTTGTCTATACGTGTGAAGCCGAGGCGGGTCGCTAGTATGAGTATAAAAAACCGGCCAAGTGCGAGTCGGACTCGCGCACCGAGGTTTCCGTACACACTTCCAGGTAAGGTTAAAAGTAGACGAAATTAAAATGAGATCATTATTCGTCGGTGACTCTCAACAGCGCGATTCAGGAATATATTTTAGTAAATTCGCTTTTAAAAAAAATACATATTTACAGTTTTCAGATGTTTCCCTTTACTTGTGCTGTAAGACACTGCTTCCTGCAAAGTCATGATTCTAGGTCAACGGGAAGTAAGTACCCTATATGTTTTGATTCCCTTGTGAAATCGCAAAATATGCGAAAATTTGCCTCATAAACGGTTATATCTTTTCTTCATAATGACTTACAGGTTTGATTATTTTGCAGCCGAAAGCTAACACTGACCCGGGTAGTTTATATTAATTTCAATTTGATATCTCCACGCGTTCTTGAGATAAAAATTCTTGACAGACAGACAGAGAGAACAACAAAGTGATCCTATAAGGATTCATTTTTCCTTTTAAGGTACGGAACCCTAATAATTACATACCAGGCTTAAAGTATCCCAAGAACAAGCTGGATTCGTGTCCTTGAACCTCTCGATGGTGTACCGCTCTTCCTCCAAGCATGTCATCCAGGGTCACCGTCAATATAGCTGCCGAGCCCTTCTTGTCCTGCGTGGTGTTGCTGCCCAGCCAGAAGTGGGCGTCGTAGGCCAGAGGTCTGTCATTCTCGCCTGTCGTCTGAAGATAAGGATTCAATGCAAGGGCTTCAAGTTGAGTAAAAGGAATTTTTGCAGGAGCCACAGCACGCTATTGATACTGGAGTTGCAAGCGTCCATAGGCTACGGTAACCGATTACTATCAGGCGGGCCATATGCTTGTGGTTGAAGTAACGGCCTGTCTGATGGGCCCAGGTTCAAACCACGCCTGTACCAATGAGTTTTCTAAGCTTAAGTACAGTGTTTAGTCACACTATGTGCTTAAAAAGAGAGGTAGGGTGAAATGGAATCTCCCGTGGATTTCCCATAAAATAGGAGCCGCCCGACTGGGACAGTACCTCCACCTTACAGGAGATCGCAGCCAAACAACACTTCTCTGATGTAGTGTTGTGTTCCTGCGGTGAGTAAGGGCACCAGAGCTCCTTATAGAAAGAGTGGTGGGGCACAACGGTATCTTCTGTTCAAAATAGGAGCCGCCCGACTGGGACAGTACCTCCAACTTACAGAAGATGGCAGCCGAATAACACTACTGTGATGTAGTGTAGCAGTCAGGTAATAATCACTAGACCAATGGTATTGTCATGACACCTAAATATAAAATTATGTTACCTTAAGAACTATGTATGAATCGCCATTGTAGAATTTTCCAAACTGCTTGGACTCTATAGCAACCGGTTCAAATTTCTGCAAAAAATAATATTTCTTATAAATAAAATTAAAGTTTCGGTACGGTATGTTTGTGTTCAGTAAACTCGAAAAGTAGGCTTTAGACGAACTTGATATTAGCTTCACCTGTATGTATGTTTAAGAGAGGTGGGCGATTTGGCATTTCCCGTGGGATTTCCCATTTAAATTGGAGCCGCTCGACTGGGGACTGTACCTCCACCTTACAGAAGACCACAGTGAAATAACACTACTTGATGTAGTGTTGTGTTTCTGCGGTAAGTAAGGTTGCCAGTGCTACACGAGGATCCGCTGGGCTAGTAGTAATGCTAATGCTGCTAGCACAGTGAGTCCTCATCAACAACATGGTTGGCAACCCGTTAGTGATACCCCTGGTATTGGCTACGGTGACTGGTAACCATCAGGTGGGCCGTTTACTTGTGTGCCACCTTAGTGGTATAAAAAAATATATGTATGTATCTATCAATTTAACGGAATCTTCAGAATCTCTCAGTCATTCTCACCGACACTTCAAGACGTCTGTAGCGGGAGCATGAATAAATTTCAAAGATGTTTCCGTACCACCTTCGACTATTTTTATATTGAAGCAGCGGTGAAAGGTGGAACTAAAAATGAGTATGACAATTTTGACATATCGCGAGTTACGTTTTCGAATACGTCGTCGAAAAATGTTCTTGTTACCGATGCTGATCATTGTGATAATTTGCACACGTATTAAGGACCGATGACAATACAATAATGACACAACTTTATCCTAATATGTACTAACTGTGCCCTAATGACTAGGATAATCAGGATAATTACATTTTTAATCGTTTTTTTTAGTTTTCTAAACAAGCAATTTATTATTCCTAAGTTCCCGCACAAACGGAAATATACCTGCTACCTCAGAGTAGATAATGGTGCCAATTCTGTTGTTCAAAATTACTAAGCTTAACTAATTTGACAGATCTAAAAATATTGACATCCTTATTTAACCCCGCACATGAGAAAGGGATAGTAAGTATTTTAGACCTGTCAAATTAGTTAAGTTTAGTCATTTTGAACAACAGAATGGACACCATTATACCACGTACAATTACAATTCTAATAATTGACAACTTTAGGGGAATTTATAATTTGTTTCTTGAACGTTGAATTTAAAAATAACTTTTTTAGTACATACCAGAACGTTATCGGGAATTAAATATTTACGGCTTTTCGAAAACAAAAAAAAACCTTTGTGTCCAGACGTGCAACAGCGGAAATTGACAAAAAAAAAACAAAAAGAAAGGTTCTAAAGTTTACTTACATCAATAGTCCAAATTTCAATGCCAGGATTTCCACCGGCTTCGGAAAATGCGGTGTGCTCCATCGTCCTGTCACTTTGATGTATCTATTTCGACTAAACCGGCTAAAAATGTACATAACTTATCTATTGATAACAGATGAGGTGGTGTGACTCACACCAGTAATCTAATCTAATAACAATACGTAGAATCATCCGTGCGTAATATATGTTTTACTATGGACACGAAGTGTGTATGTTTGTACTACTTCCACAACAATAAATGTTTAAATTACAGTTCTACAAAAACTTTGATAAATTAGTGGAAACTAGAACTAAACTAAATTAAATTGGGACCATTTGGGACATTTTATTTACATGTAATTTAGTTTGTACGTTTATTGTTAATAGTTTTAGCTTTAAATTTAGTTTTAATTAATATTATAAATCAAAACTAATAATGAACATATTCGTAGATGTGAATGTTAATAGCTAAGCAAAAAAGTCTAGTAACGTAACAACATTTTTGGCTACTGGCAACCTTCACAAAATGTAAAAAAACCCACTTCTTTCTCAAAAACTACGGGGGCGAAGCCACGAGTAAGAGCTAGTAAGAAATGAAAGTGTTTTAAATGATTAAAGTTTTATTTCAATTGCACAATAATTTATAACGTTTTAACAGCAATACATATTCAGTTAAAAAAAACATTGTTTCAGCTATCACAATCGCTACCTACCCTGTATAAAAGTACGATTTTTAAGTATCTTTATCACATAGTATAAAATGAACTCGCTCCCGCTGTCTGTTCGCCTAGGTCTTTTAAACTACTCAACGGATTTGAATGCAGTTTTCAGCAATAGATAGAGTGATTCAAGAGGAAGGTTTAAATGTATAATGCATCCGAGAATCCGAGCAAAGCCGAGGCGGGTCGCTAAATTTTGAAATAAAGTAGGGACTGATTTATTATCTACACTAATATTACAAAGAGGAAAGATTTTAGTGTTTATTTGTTTGTGTTGAATAAGCTCCGAAACTACTGAACTGATTTGTAAAATTCTTTTACCATTTGAAGCCGACATTATCCCTGATGAACATAGGCTACTTTTTACCGCGACAAATGCTTCATTCCTACGGGGAAACGGGTAATCTACACTAATATTATAAAGAGGAAAGATTTGTATTTTTGTATGTAACGAATAAACTCAAAAAGTACTGGACCGATTTCAAAAAATCTTTCACCGTTAGAAAGCTACATTTTCACTGAGTAACATAGGCTATATATTATACTAGCTGCCCGCCCCGGCTTCGCTCGGGTCGACAAAATATTTGATAAATGTCTATAGGCTCCGAAACTACTGGACCGATTTCAAAAATTCTTTCACTGTTAGAAAGCTAAACTATCACTGAGTAACATAGGCTAGCTGCCTGCCCCGGCTTTGCACGGGTAGACAAAATATTTGATCTAAATGTCTACCCGTTCGAAGCCGGGGCGGGCCGCTAGTAGTATAATATATTGCTACGCGGGCGAAAGTCGTGGGGAAACACATAGTTATGTTATAAACTAAATCACAAAGCAATCCTGGAACAGTGGACTATTCTCAGTAGTTCCCTTAGCAGTACCTTTTAGGGAACTACTGGGAATTTTCGATCTCATAGTTCCTTCAATGGTAATAAGGAAGCTACTGAATGTTTTTGTTTCTGTAGTTACCTGATTATCAGATCATAAGAACATGATTATTATTTAGCATGAATGTAAAAGAAGCAAAAGAAGTGTGCACGTCTCTAGTCAAATGTCGCTCTATACTCTCTGCCTACCCCGTGAGGGACTATGTATATTTTTTCCAATACAAGAATTTTCAACTTTTGAACCAAGTATAATTGATAGATAGATAGCTAAATAAATATAGTCGATAATAATAAAACAAATGAATTTAAAAATAAATGGTTGGCTTTTGAAGTCAATTCAATATCATTGACTGGTTCAACCTGTGAACAAAACACATCGATCAATATCTTCTTAATTATAGCACAGTTTAAAAATCGGTCAAGTGCGAGTTGGACTCGCGTACTGACGGTGCCGTACTAAAATCAAAGTAGGCTAACTTACAAAGCTAACTTTCCCGTTTCTGATTACATATTTTTATTATTGTTGTTATTGTGGCAGCATAAATACATTTTTAACTGTCTACCTATTACGGATCATGAGATACAGCCCGCTGACAGACAGACGGACGGATGGACAGACACCGAAGCCGAAGTCTTAAAAGGGTTCCGTTGGTTAGTCTTCGGGTACGGACCCCTAGAAGTCTATTCCCACCGTCTGAACCGAATAAACAATTTTTGATTATGATCCACATTTACCTTCAAAACTTGGCTCTCTTTTCTACAGCTGATATCATCTATGGAAGTCCGGAATCTTTCTATATCCTGTATGTCGGTCGTATCGGGTTGAAATTTGAAGCTGAAAATTAGTTTATTTATTAACATCTTTTATAAGCTTCATCAGTAATATCTATTATGAAGGGGTCAAAAGTGGCGCCAAATGGTTCGTGTAATATTACACACGGTGCCGCTCGCCTAGCTTGAACTTGGCTTGACACGCTCCGCGTGTCTAGATCTATACTAATATTATAAAGAGGAAAGATTTGTATTTTTGTGTGTATTGTATTTAATAGGCTCCAAAGTCTCCGAAACTACTGGACCGAATTCAAAAATTCTAAAGCTACATTATCACTGAGTATCATAGGCTATATATTATACTAGCTGCCCGCCCCGCCTTGCACGGGTAGACAAAATATTTGATAACCGTGCGAAGCCGGGGCGGGCCGCTAAGCAATTTATAAACGTCACAAACAAACACCCAAACGCAAAGCAATAAAATGTACCGCCTCCGGTGGGAATCGAACCCGCGACCCCTAGCGTAGCAGTCAGGAAACCTAACACCTAGACCAGTGGTGTTGTAAGCGTTGGAAACAGAGTTTTAGTTTGGCAATCAAGTTTAGAAACGGAACTAAATGTGTGTCTCCTGTCATCCTTCACACAATGTGATCCATGTGTGATCAACAAACCAATCAAGACGGTGGATGCTCTATACGAGCTGCGGCGGGGTGACATACGAACGACACAGTACAGCCCCTATTATTATATACTATATTGCCAGACTGTAAGTACCTACTTCGTTCGTATCGCTTCCCTCGCAATCGGCGTGTCGTCTTCTGCTTCCAGTTTATTTGGGGTCTCTTCAGAACTTGTATCAGTCTTCTCTTCAGAACTATCCGATTTATAATCTGGCGTGGAATAAGATTTATTAGTATTTCTTGTAGTAAGTAGTTGACACGCAAGCGTTTGGCCCATCTGATGATGAGCAGTCAAGTGGCTTAAAGACACTGAGGACTCACGGTGCCCCATATCCTTACTGCCAGCACAGGGTATTCTATCAGAGCTCTGGTGCCCTTACTCACCGTAGGAACACAAAACTACATCAGAGTAGTGTTATTTGGCTGCGATCTTCTGTAAGGCGGAGGTACTGTCCCAGTCGGGCGGCTCCTTTGACCGGGAGATACAGTTTAAATGATGGTCAACAGCTCACCACAACCACACGGCAACCACGGCTTGATTATAATTTATAAGGACATATTAAAATTATACCATTATCTTTATATATTACGGCCAACTCTTTCTCCATTTTAGATTCCTCTTCATCAATGCTGGCTTCTATATCTGTTGTCTCCTTGGCTGCGGTGGTCGTGACCTGAACATATACACCCATGTCATTATACCTGATGGTAAGTAGTGGCTCAGCCTTACACGCTTGCAATACCAGGTGTATCACCAGTGCTACTCTTCGCCGACCCTGCCCTAATCTCTCCCCACCCTTATTGAAGGCCCCATACTTGCTGTAGTCACTTGCCGGTACCGTGAGTTTTAAACGGAAGTTTCTTTAAAACTTGGTTTCAATGTGTGAGGATGAATTTGTCGCCGAATTCGCGAGGTGCCGTACTAGTTTTTTTTAAACCACTAAGGTGGCACACAAGTTCTCGGTCCACCTGATGGTAAGCAGTCACCGTAGCCTATAGCCGCTAGCAATACCAGGGATATCACTAACGAGTTGCCAACGCTGTTGTTGATGAGGACTCACTGTGCTAGCCACTCGACCACAACAAGTGTGTGGGTAAGGACAGTTAGATAAAAGGTAAGTAAACTTTTTACAGCGGTAGTTTTCTTCATCTCCTTTCTCGTGGTAAGCAAGATGGTAGCCGGGGGCTTGCCGTCATCATCATCGGCTGAAGGTTCCTCTTCCAAACCTGGAGGCAGTTCTGCAGACGAAAGATAACATACATACATATCATCACGCCAAGTCCCTCAAGGTGGAGGCAGAAAGTATATAGAATACTAGCGGCCCGCCCCGGCTTCGCACGGGTAGACATTTTTCAATAATTTGGCTACCCGTGCGAAGCCGGGGCGAGCAGCTAGAACAATATATAGCCTATGTCACTCAGTGATGATGTAGCTTTCTAACGGTGACAGAATTTTTGATTCAATTGTGAATTTTTGGTCCAGTAGTTTCGGAGCCTTATTCAATAGAAACATATACACAAACATGCCAATCTTTCCTCTTTATAAAATTACAATTAGTATAGATATAGAGAACGTCACTCTTGACTTGCACACCTCTCGCTTCTTCTACATTCATCAATCTTTTCATACATGACCGCCGGTTCCGAGTACTCTTTACCTTTCCATCATTGAGTGCTTTGGACATTTGATCTAGGAAGTTGGACCTTGGCCTTCCACAGCTTCTTCTATCAATAATATTCGCATTGTACCGTAAGGAAAAGGTCTTATTTCGTAATTAATCAATGCAGAGAATACGCTGCGAATACTGTGTGTAGATTAAAAGAGATAGGGCGGATCTCCCATAGGTTGTCCCATTAAAATTGGAGCCGCCCGACTGGGGACTGTACCTCCACCTTAAAGAAGACCGCAGTCAAATAACACTACTTTGATGTAGTGTTGTGTCCGTGGTAATTAAGGTTGCCTGTGCTCCACGTGGATACGCTGGGCTAGTAGTAGTGCTGCTATCACAGTGAGTCCTCATCAACAACATGGTTGGCAACCCGTTAGTGATACCCCTGGTATTGCTAGCGGCTATAGGCTACGGTGACTGCTTACCATCAGATGGGCCGTATGTGTATAATGGTATAAAAAACAGATACTTATGATAGTAAAAACTTGAAAAATGTTTTCTTACCTCGAATCGGAGTACCGATTTCAATGATCTCTTGGCCCATTGATTCTGTTAGAGATTTCACATTATTTTTGCCAAAAACGTTAGAAGCAAATGTTAAAACCAAAAATAGTAATACCGCACGCATTATGACTGGTTTGTGAGAATTTTAACCTTTCGGAAAAATCGGAATTTCTTTTTGCAGTTTTGTTCGCAATGTACCTACTAGATTAGAGTTAATTAAAAACCAGATGGTTCAGATCAGTCAAAGAGGACTATTTTAGAATCGAACAACAAAATGACACTCATTTTCTGACACTTACTATTTGTAAAACCCAAATTAATAACTAAAACACATCATCTTTAAAAATAACAGCTAAGATACGCTCGAAAAACTCACCTTTGAAACAAAAAAACTTAATCTAAATCGGTACATTCGTTTGGGTGATTAGCCGGAACAAACAGACAGACAGACAAATAAATTACTTTTACATTTTCTCGTCAAATGGCACTCTGTACTCTCTATTTAAAGTAGCTTAAAAGTTAGATATCAAAACCAAATGTTTGTTAAAAAAATCCAGTTTTCAAAATATATATATAAATAGTATAGCAGTGTAAATGTATGTAACGACTAAACCTAAAAACTACTAGCTACATTATCACTGAGTAACATAGCCTATTTATTATGTTGCTACGCGGGCGAAGTCGTGGGGAAAAGGCTAGTAACAATGCCTACCCGGTATCTTGGCGTCATGATATGTATGTAATTACACGGTCTACTTTATAAAGTTTGCAAGTCTTTTATTTTAAATTAATGTTCGCTTTATTCCTAGGTTCAGAATTAGGTTCAGACCTAGATAGTTAGCTAATGGGGTCACCGTACAACTGCCAAGTGCATTGATCAGTTCAAACTTAACTGTGATTGCCTGTGGACGCTGTGTCATTAAGAAGGTATGGATGTGATCGGTATTCTATGTCCAGAGAAATAATGGGATTGACAAACTATAGCACTATAAGTTATAAAACATAAATATCACTCAAATCAAATTTATACTTTTGTCCGGCTAGGTGAGTACCACTGCAGTGTCAGATATTCTGCCGCTAAGCACTAGTGTACGTACACTACACTGTTCCGGTGTGAAGGGCACTGTAGCTAGTGACATTACTGGCCATCAGAGACTGGATACTAGGTGGTAGGCCTCTTATTGCAAGAGTCCGGCTAGTTGGGTACCACCGCAGAGTCAGATATTCTGCCGCCAAGCACTAGTGTACGTACACTACACTGTTCCGGTGTGAAGGGCACTGTAGCTAGTGACATTACTGGCCATCAGAGACTGGATACTAGGTGGTAGGCCTCTTATTGCAAGAGTCCGGCTAGTTGGGTACCACCGCAGAGTCAGATATTCTGCCGCCAAGCACTAGTGTACGTACACTACACTGTTCCGGTGTGAAGGGCACTGTAGCTAGTGACATTACTGGCCATCAGAGACTGGATACTAGGTGGTAGGCGTGTAAGCCGCTTACCATCAGTCCTGCCGTTTGCTTTTTGCCATCTTAGTCTTAGTATTTAATTGAATGACTTTTAGATATTTTTTAGACCCCGGGTTTTCTGAATTATGAACTGAATTCAGCAAGGCATTCTAGTAGCCATAGCAAGAACAACTTTCCACTACGTATTCGCTTTCATCTATTTTTGTATAGGAAAATGAACAGCGCTGAGCCGGCGAAAAGTGGAATTAAATATTCGTATCAAACTCTTGACATTTTGGTTGAGTTACGTTTTTGAATACATTAGAAAGATATTCCTGCTGAAGATACGATCGAAAGTCTCCTGTTCCATCCAACAGATGGAGTAACTAGAAGTAATTGAACGAATGTTGCCTTTTTGTTCCATAGATGGAGTTGGATGTTCATCTGAGGCGCACTATCGATGAATACTGGGGCTTTGAGTTGATCGGAGGGGCTGATTGTGGTATACCACTTACTATAGTTAAGGTAAGCTTATTTAATTTGTTTTATCTACGGTCACTTCAAAAATAATAATAATTAATAACTAATTAAATACGCTTGGGTGTCAGCTGACTCAAAAAAATGATTAAATGATAATGATGAGGTTTTCCCAAAGAAGTACAGCATTCTTCAAGGGTGTGAAGAGATTTCTGAAGGGTCGGCAACGCGAGAGTTATACCCGGTGTTGCAAGCGTCCATAGGCTATGGTGACTGCTTACCATCAGGTGGGACGAATGCTTATTTGCCTTTATACCTTCGTGGTATAAAAAAGCTCGCTCGTTAGTTTTTGTTCTGATGCTCCGACGCACGGCATGACTGGAGTTTACGTCAATAACGTCAGCTTGTCGGTAAAGTAGAGAGGAACAGTCTCTGCTTTACCGACGTGCCCTCATCAACGTACAACTACCGCGGCAAGAAAATACAACCGCTACGCTAGAACTACCGTTACGGCCACGGCTGTACGTGTAAATTTCCATTTTACCCTCAATTTGCATTTTTTTTTAAACTCTTTTCTAAATTTGTCTACCTTAATGTCGTGTCGACCTCAGTATTTTCTTCAAAATTAGTATGTTACTAGCGACCCACCCCGGCTGCGCTCGGCCAGCGTTAGCCACATAAGTTAATACCGACATAACACATATTAATTGTACAAAAAACCTTTCTCTTGAATCACTCTATCTATTAAAAAATAAATTAGGTGTGGCACTCGGAGACTGCCGCGGTAAAGCTATTGCATAGCATTTTTATCAACTTATGCAATTATAATTATTTATTTATTTTATTAATGCAGTATTTTTTTATATACCTATATACTTTCTCACAAACAGCTGATTACGGTAGTTTTCCAATACAACCAATGCCACCTAAAGGCGGGTTGCTGAACCAAAGAGACAAGCGTGATATTTCAAAAAGTCATTAAAAGTTCTGGTATTTATCGATAGATGAAAAAACTAAAATGTATCACCGCTGTGCAGGTCGGAGTGGGGGGTGTTAGGTTTTTTTCGTTACGGAATTTCTGGATTCGGTCCCCACGCTCAAGGCCCGCGATAAAAGCTGTGCAATAGCTTAAAAACGCATCAAAATCCGTTGCGTTGTTTTAAAGATCACGCAGTAGCATACATAGGGACAGACAGACAGCGGGAAGTGACTTTGTTTTATACCATGTAGTGATCTATGCTCTGTATTAGGATAGGACCGATGACAATACATGTGTTCTTTAGTTTTTTAAACTGTGTCTGTAATATAGAAGTTTTGAATATAGGAATAGTTCTACTTTGACGTGTTCTTGAATCGACTGTCGATCAACAGATTGCATCTCACATTGACAGTGAGCATAGTCTAGCCTAGTGTCTATATATAAAGTGTCTGGCAGGCTGTCAATATGTCAATCAGATGACCTTATTACAATGAACTTGCGTAACGAATGAAATAGATCGATTTGTATCAATCAATGTAAATCCAACCTATCTACGACTACTATCCATACTATCATCTAATATTATAGTAACTCTGTTTGTTTGTTTGCCACTTTCTCAATCTCACGGCTAAACGGATCATGATGAAAGGACATCATCCATGTTTCATAGAGATTTGATCCAAATCTGAAAGTGCCGGCCAACGCATTTTTTTTGTATATTCTGTTCGAGCTTGTCCGTCTGAGCATTTATTACTATGGCACCACAAGTTGGAAATTACAGGAAATTTAATTTGTCTTGGTTATTTAGAATTCCTCTTTACAACAAAAATGTATGGAAATTCTGATTTTAGAACTCAAACAGGTTTGGTGCCACAGTGAAAAATCTTCATACGGGCAAGCTCTAACAGAATATTTATAAAAAAAATGCGTTGGACGGCACTTTCAGATTTGGACCAAAATGGATGATGTCCTTTGGCAATGCGATAGATTATAACCTGGGGGAAGGTTATCTTTAACTAGGACCATGCGGGCGAAACCGCGGGTAAAAACTAGCTTATATATATATATATATATACAGGCAAAGGTAAATTCGTTTTTATTTTATTTGTAAATGAATTATTTTGGCAACTATTGACTATTGAGTCAATAGTCTAGGTCTACTAGCAGCGTATCCTCGTGGAGCACTGGCAACCTTACTCACCGCAGAAACACAACACTACATCAAGTAGTGTTATTTCACTGCGGTCTTCTGTAAGGTACAGTCCCCAGTCGGGCTCCAATCTTAATGGGAAAACCCACGGAAGATCGCAATTCGCTCTACCTCTCATTTTTAGCTCATGGTGTGATTAATCCCTGTACTTAAGCTTAGAAAAACTCATTGGTACAGGCCGGGATTTGAACCTGGGTGATGGGCCGTTGCTTCAACCACAAGGCCACCGGTTCCGAGTACTCTTTAATCTCATTCAGCGAGTATAGATAGATAGCTGTGGTTATTGCAGGTACAACCGTCATCTCCAGCGTATAGGGCGGGTCTACGAGACACGGACATCATTCTGCGACTGAACGGGGAAGATGCCAGCGATTTGAAATACAACGATGCTCGAAGAACAGTCGCTGAGTGTGGGGATACTCTCGACTTGCTGATATCACGGTTAGTTTTCACAAGTATTTTTAGGGTTCCGTACCTTAAAAGGAAAAAAGGAACCCTTATACGTCTGTCTGTCTGTCAGGAATTTTTATCTCAGGAACGCGTGGAGTTACCAAATTGAAATTAATATGAAATACGCGGGTCTATAGTCTCTTTCGGCTGTAAAATAATCGAACTTGTAAGTCAATATGAAGAAAAGAAGTGATCGTTTATGTCGCAAATTTTCGCATATTTTGCGATTTCACAAGGGAATAAAAAGGGAATAAGGAAAAACATCTGAAAACCGTAAATATGTAGTATTTTTGAGATAGATAGATAGATAGATAACTCTCTTTGTTGAACACCAAAATCAATAACTGAAGAACATAAAATACATTATAAATCGGTACAATTGGCGACCTTATCACAAGATGTGATCTCTTCCAGAGATTAGCGATTAGATAAGCGAATTTACTAGAAAATATTCGACGAATGATGACCTCATTTGAAGTTCGCCTACGTTTAATCTTACTAGAAGTGTGTACAGAACCCTCGTTGCGCGAGTCCGACTCGTACTTGGCCGGTTTTTTTTATTAAGTACGGGGCAGCGATTGACCGCGATCTCAACTGATGGTAAGTGAAGATGTGGTGGAAGGTGGGGCTCGCTTGTCCGTTAGTAGCCTATTCACACTAGTCTTAAAGAGTCCCAGGTTGTAGGATTCAGGGAACACTGACGAGGGGAGAGAAGTTTTCATATTAGCTTATTACTAATGTTGTCAATGTAACGGAATCTTTCGTCGTCATTTTCAGTGACTTCGAGAGCTGTAGCGTCAGCAAGAACAGTCATATAGATTTCGACTATTTTAGAGAAAATGAACAGCATTTGTGTTTAAATGAACAGCGCTGCGCCGGCGTAAAGTGGAACTAATAAAATTTATGAAAATTTTGACTTTTTGTGAGTTACGTTGTAGAATACGTAGTCGATAGATGTTCTTGCTACCACTACGGATCGTGTTAATTTGCACACGTATTGAGGACCGATGATAATATATAATATCATAACTTTATCCTAATATCCCGACCAGGATCAACAGGCGGAATCAGTTTCTATGTGACTGCCTGTGGACACAGAACAAAACTACATCAGAGTAGTGTTATTTGGCTGCGATCTTCTGTAAAGTGGAGGTACTATCCCAGTCGGGCGACTCCTATTTTGAACGGGAGATAACGTTGTGCCCTACCTCTCTTTCTATAAGGAGCTCTCGTGCCCTTACTCACCGCAGGAACACAACACTACATCAGAGTAGTGTTATTTGGCTGCGATCTTCTGTAAGGTGGAGGTACTGTCCCAGTCGGGCGGCTCCTTATTATATCGACAACTCCATTACGATCTACCTCAATCTTTCAATCAAGATTACTGCCGCTAATATCTTAGACAACCGTTTAGCTATTGACTTATGAGTAATATAGTTTATTTTTAATCTACGATTTTATTTACAAATCAATAAGTCATGCAATTACTCTGCCAAAAGCTAATATAGTTATTTGACCTTGAATTTCATGGCTAAATTGCAGAAAACTGGTTTCGTTTTCAGTTAATCTTTCTATGTGTCTAAGGCGGTTGGTCGAAATGAAGTTTTATCTCATTTACAATAATAAGTAAGGGATTTTATTTATTTTGATTGATTTATATCAGTTTTATTTGAGTTTTTAAGTGGTTGCGTTTCTCACAGTTTAATGTAATAATTGCTATAAATAGTTCAAAAGTGTTATTCTATTGATATTTGACTGTTTTTACGGTTTGTTGTGAAGTGTTGTGTTGTGAGTTTATCGATTTATCGATTATAATAACGATAAATAGTTAAAGAAAGATATATTTTGGTTAATACGGATTATTCGTGTAATAATCAACATCTGCTTACAATTTCAAGTCTCTAACCTTAACCCCAGGCGCTTAGGCTGTGCGTTGATATGTCAGCCAGACAGTTTCTGCTTTTATATATATACAGATTCTATACCACTACATATAAGAGTTGATATTCTAAGCATAAAATACAGATATAAATTAAATTTTAGTGTTAATTAAATTGTAATAAAATAGCTAGCTAGTGAGAAAATGAGTTGTGAAAATAGCAGTGAAGTGTCGCTTATTGCTATTTTAATAAGCAAATATCATAGGAGTGATCATTTCAATGTAACTATAACATTATACCCTTTTTTTTCTTACTAAAAAGTTGGCTAGCAAGCGTACGGCTGGCCTGATAGTAAGCGGACACCGTAGCCTATATACGCTACAGCAATACCAGGGCTATCTCTAACGCGTTGCCAACCTGAAGTCCCGCTTGTGCTTGCAGTATATTCTTACTGACATCACAGTATCGTCTCGCGGAGTCTATCCTTGTCGAGCTCCGAAAACTGCTTCACAGATTTACAATTTCTTTTCTAAAGATACCGCTGTGGATACGCTACTTATAAGCCTAAGTCACCATGGCATGAACTTGGTACCAATAACATTTAATATATTGATAATTTTTTTTTTGCTTCCAGCGGTCTCTACGACCCGGTTCTCGACGAATCGGAGCCGGTAATCGACCTACAACCGGAAGATTTCGACCAACCGTCAACTCCGCCAACTGAGGTATTCCAAATTCAAACATTCGACCCAATAAAAGAACCGGAAAACCGGTCTTTGACAGCTTCGCCCTTTGTTCCAAACACCAAACCCTACCGTCCCTTTTCTACCGAACCTCTTGAAGTACCCCCTTTAGAGGATCCAATCATCCTAAACCCTGAATATAGAGATGATTTTCGACTTACCAATGTTGAAGAGGACGTGTTCTCATCACTATTTGGTGATATAAAGGTAGAAGCTAAATACAAATTGCCAATTAATAAAAAGTATGACCCTGATGCTGCTAAGAAATTGATTAAACAGGAAGAAGTTCTCAATAATATCGCTTTGCTTGAAGAGAGTATTTGTAAACAATCGAATAATTCTCAAAAAGATGTTTCACTTGATGGAAGGTCTCATTTGGAAGTCAAAAGTAACAAATCACTTAACGAAAGTAGCAGCCAATTTAATCTGGATACAGTTTATCAATCTATGAATTCTTCTAAGAACACTAAAGAAGAAATACAATTCTATGATTCAAAAACAGAGAAATTAACAAAAGATTTTGTATTTGAACAACTGACGAAAGAAAGAGTCGGAAAAGATACATATGAAGACTTAGAGATACAGCAAATAGCGGAAACAGCAATACTTTTAGTGGATGATAGCATCAACAGAGCAATTTCAGTTACAGATGAAATAAAAAATGAAATTGGCGTTGAGCTATGCACTTATTACGATAGTTCTGAAGTTACATCTGACAGTATTAAATCCAAAGAATTTGAATCGGTTGAACATAATATTCAAAAATCATATAACAATGAAACTAAAACCATTGTTAAAGATTTTGAAAATATTATTGTGGAAGATAATAGAAGAAACGAAGAAAGAAAACAGTCTATACAACAGGAAATACAAAATACCATCGAAGCAGGTAGTGTTAGACAAAAAACTGAAATATTCAGTAATGATTCTGAAGTTAAATCGATCGATATAAAATCTGAATCACAAAAGGCAAAATCTATTAAAATTAAAAACGATGAGTGTAAGCGATCAGAAAACACAGATGTTAAGAACGCAAATACTAGAAATACACATAAATCGTCAGAACAAAGAGTGTACTCCCTTGGATTGCAAACGATACCTAATATTAAAGGTTCACTACATTCTTCGTGTCAATACGATTTGTTACTGAAAACGTTTTTCATACATCTTACCGATGTTATGGTAGCACTATCTAGATTTGTATTATCTGAACCTGCTACCAAAAATCCAGATAGATTGAATGTATCACAATCAGTATTTAAATCTTCTGAATCAAACCATGCTAAGGAATCTTATAAAAAGGCACAATGTGTGAAAACAGACTTCGAAATGAATGAAAGGAAAGATCAAACAGAATACACAGACCAAAATCAAGCACGTCACGTGGAAAGAAGCAAAACCACTGAAAATGAAAAAGAAATAAATACTGAAACTAAATCTGGTGCAAAAATGTCACAACTCTGTGAGAGAAAAACTGAAGCATTGACACACAAAATGGACGCTGTCATATCTGAATTTCAGTCTAAATCCACTGAACAGTTTGATACATGTTCTAATCGTAGTAGCAGATCTAGAAGTAGAAGTAGAATAGAAGAGGAAGTTATGAGTGACAGTGATCCCCTGGATTGGCTAGAAAAGCATGAGAAGACGTCATTTACTCACACTGAAGCTAAAAGAACCGACACTAAACATGAATCGTCGAAAACTAAAACACATAAATCAAGGCCTAGTAAGCAGACTTACTTAGCTGTTGTGGAATCTCATGTTTATACAAATAAAGATGCTATCCTCGAAGATTATGCAGCTGAAATATCTGAAACAGCTTCAGTACACAGCGCTGAGGAAATTAACATTGCTAAACAATCTATAGAAACTATGAGTATTGAGAAGGCAGCCATGGAACATGTAAGCGAATTAAAGAAAGCTATTGTTATTGAAGAACATCCACCGATCATCAAAGAAAATTCCTTATGTATCGCTATAGCTGAATCCACTGAAGTGAATGTTGAATCTAAGAGTGAAGAATTAACTATAGAAAACGTGAAAGTTGAAAATGCTATTAGCAGTATGGAAGACAATTATTCATCAGCTAAAAAGGAAATCGTTGCCACATACGCTTTGGCGGAAGATAAAGAAATAAATACTGATGTAAAGGAAACCAAAATATTTAATTCAGAGCAATATGTTTCAGAAACAGCTCATACTACTATTGAAGAAAACTACAACTCAGCTCAAATGTCATCCGTACAATCAATGGCATTCGCAAAATCAACAGATCTTAATATGGAAGTCTCTGAAACAAGCACATTTGACTCTAAAAAAATAGAAACAAGTGAAGCGAAAATCACAAGTACTGAAGAATTATCAACTGTGAAACAAACACAGACAAAGTCATTAGCTTTGGCTAAATCTGGGGAAATTATTACAGAGGTAAATCAAGCAAACACTTTTGACCAACAAGAATTGAAAACTGAGCTCGCTTCTGCTACTTTGGAAGAAGATTATACACAAACTGTTGCTGTACATAAGCCTAACATACAACTAAACACTGATGTTACAATAGATGAAAAATTAACTTTAAAAGCGAGTCCAGAAAAAACACTCGATGAGCAATCAGCTGCTTTAAAAATAGTTAAATATCAAGTAATCGGTGAAGGTGAGTCTGTACATATGACAAATGATACGGAAATCGAGATTAGAGAAGATTTTGAACTGAAAAAATTACAAGAAACTGCAGAAGTACACAGTGAAAGTTATTCCAGACATGAAGCTATGAAATCTAGTTATTCTTCTGAATCTAAGCTTTCTTCAGAAATATCTTTGTCTCAATCAGAAGTAGCTAAGCTCTCCGTGTCTTCTAAAATAGGATCTATTTCAGCAATATCCACGCACAACGGAGACTTGACTAAAGTGTTAAATACACAACTATCGATAGAAAGTGATGAGAATAATAACACATCCAATCCTCCCACTGTCCCCGCCACTCCTGTAACTGATGAATACGTATTTAAGCTAGAAATTCCTCTTCCCAAAAGTAGAGGCACTACTCCTATCCCTAGAGATATTAGCCCCGAGAAAGATGAGGACCCTCATATTGTCAAAAAGAGGTTAATGCCCCATATCGAGACTACAATTGAGAGCGTAGTCTATGACCAGCCTTTACCAACTCCTCCAGAGGATAAGCCTTCGTCGCCCGTTTTTACTAAGCCTGGTTTAAAAGGTGGTAGTGTTGCAGAGTTCAAGGTATGATTTTCGAAACTTAACAGTTTTCATGAACCACTAAGTACATTGGCCATGACAGCACAACTTCTAAACTCTTATCTTAAGATGACCATAAAATGCCTGAAAATAAAATTTTATTTGAGGATACATTTGTTTATATCACGCAAGGGTACTCGCGCTTAGTTTTTGTCTCACTGGCATGGCATTTCTAGTATTAATTTGCTAACCAAATTGTCACGAAATAAATTAGCTTTGTCCGCTGACAGTATACTCATTCAAGGGTCGAATGCACGATTGATTTGCCAATAGTAAATTTAGATACATTGGAATCAATCCAAAAATGTACATTTATAATACTGAATCAATCTATCGCCTTCATTTATACGTACAAGCTTTTCCTCTGCGACTTCGTAACAATAAGAATAAATGAACAATCGGTTTCGCATAGCATTAGCTTTAAATCCGTTCTTAGTGGGTGTGGCTTACATCGTGATAATGACAAAGCCAAATTTCATGTCAATCTGGCTAGTTTTGGAGATCTCGTGTTGATTGAGTGTGAGGTATTTCGCTTATTCAAGTAACGGTTCTGAATGCTACTTATTATTAAATTTTAAAGGTGAAACGCCTCCTGACTGTGTAATGTACAATATTTTGTAGCGGCCTTTAAGTAGTTCTGCAATGCTAATTGTAGTTACAATTGTAATTTTATTGTAGTTATAGTTAATAGTTTCATCAGTTCATTTCACCTCATTTCAGTTAAAAAAAAAAAAAAATCTCATGGATAAACAATATTAATACTTGTATCAAATATTTCAGAATACTTTCCGAGTTCCCGAAAAGCTAATGCAAGTTATAAAACTGAACATCAACTAGAAAGAAAAGATATATTTATTCCTAATTTTAATAAATAAGTAGATACTATTTACAGTAAATATATATATGCTTTAATAAAAAAATATTATAAGTTATATTAAACAAAAGTATAATCAAACACAGGAGGAAATTCGAGAAATAGAAAGAAAATCATCCCTACTAGCTTCAGCCATTGACGAAACCATAAAAAGCATAGAAGAATACAAAGAATCCATAGGAATGAAGTCGTCGGAAGAATTTGCATCATTCAAAACTGAGCACTCAACAACAAAAGCCTTTTCTGGACATACAGTAACAAAGGCTAAATCGAATCCAATTGCTGAAATTAAAATGAATGGATTCAGTAACATCGAAGACGATAACCTGGAAAATGGTTCTGATACACCAAACTATACAATTGAAGATAACTTAGAGAAAAGCAAATCATCAGAAACCGTAGAAGATGTAAAAACTGAAAATCTTACCAAATATATAACCACATTTGACGATACCAAAGTCAAAGAAAAAGAACAAGATACAGAAATAAAAACTGTGAACTCTGTAGCAGTACCTTATGATTTGTCTGAAATTAAAACAGTGGTAACAGGGGCACTCCAAGGCTCTGAAACGAATACTGCAGTCCCGGAGACTGAATACATATGTGAGCTAACTCCTGAAAAGATCGAAAGACCAATTAAGAATTTTGTGAAAATATTTCCTACAGATGTTGAAGAAAGTGTTATATGTAATGGTTTGATAGAAAAAAAGCCATCTGATTGGAAATCTGAGGAATTGGAAGGGTTTAGACCGGTTCACTTCGATCCTGATGCACCGAAGGGAAGGTGTTATGACGGCAATACTGTTCAAGTAAGACTTTCTATTGATTAACTAGGTCCCGCCCCGGCTTCCCATGGTGCAATTATACCAAATTACCGAATTTTTCAGTGGATTTTCTGGAAATTATAAATACAACAAACGTAACAACCAAATCAGACGAGCATTATTTTCAATGTAAATCAGTTACTAAATTTTAGTTCGCTATTAGCATATCACGAGACACTGAAAATCATTCCGCCCGAATGTGGCCAAAAACTCTTAATCTAGGAATCAATTCGGGTATTTTTGGACAATGTAGTTAAAAATGACAGCGTGACAACTTACAAAATTTCTAACGACACATTACCTACTTTCAGGAACCTCTAGTTGAAGAACATAAAAAGATGTACATGACTCCTGATGGTGAGTTGATGGGCACAGTACAAGGAATAGTCGACGGGCTTGAAAATGCTATGGTTGATCAAGAAGTAGCGAGTAAGTCTGACTTTATGTTTGCTTACTATCTCAGTACAAATGATAGAAAGAGATTTCTTGCCGGTTCTTCTCAGGTGGCTTTTTTTCCGAACCGATGGTAATTTAGACCTTCATAAGAGCCTTATTAGGGCCTAAACTGAATAAATGATTTTTGATTTTGATTTTGAGATAAATAATAGTATCTCTTTAACAACAAGCAACATCATTGTTTAATACGAAAAATAAAAGACGATGAACAAAGAAAACTACTTTCAGTTTTATATTTCTAGCTTATTTTTCTACATTATCTATGTAACTCTGTAGTTGTACGTAGTTTAATATCTACTCTGAGTCTGTAGTGTTTAAACATTACTATTAAATATCAAGTTCATCGTCATCTAAGACACTATAGTAGATTGTATCATAAGGGAGCAAAATAGTATTTTGACGGCGAGGGCGCATTTTTGAATCCAGAGCGAAGTGAGGGATTCTTTTGTAGAATCCTGAACGTAGCGAGGTGTTCAAAGTACGTCGCCCGAGCCAAAAATACTTTGAATTGATTTTCATTTCTAGATTAACATATATAGAGCAGGGTGATAAAGAATTCCATAGATTTTTTTTGTGTTTGTTAGTACTATAAAATTGTAATCATGGTGTTTCTTTTCAGAGGCACTCGGCAAGCCTGGTATGCCGGAGGAGAAGATTGCAGAATTGATCTCAGGAGAAGCTGAGATGTTGCGAGAGGCACACGTTATGGGGTATGTTGCTACTTCTGATGAAGACTAGACTATTCTCTTCATTCATTTATTTCTATCTTTCTTTTCTATATCTCTTCTATCTTTATTTAATTAATTCTATCTTTACTTACATTTAAAATTCCGATGTGCGTGTCATTATAATTCATCCCCTAAACTTTAATTACTGTTGATAATTTTCTTTTGATGTGAAATATCTATTGGCGCCTTGGCTGTAACCAAATGTCATGGCGGCAAACGGAATGACGCTGTTTATTTACAAATTATGAGCAAATCTTCCGTTACTATCGATCTAGTTATTATATCTATTGTATATTTTATCGTTTCATTAAACTTCCTAAAGTCTAAGCTTATGTTAATCGAAAAGATACTGTGTGAAGTGTGAAGCTGCATCAACCATTTTGTATATATAAACATTCATTCATATTACTGACATTCACCAAGTAAGTACGATTCTTATACTATTTATTGTACTTCATACTCATCCATATTCATACTCACAATATCATACTAAGACAATTTCGGAGTGGCCAGGAAGTATAGAGCGCCATTTCACTTGGATTGCAAGCCTCTTTTACTTCTTCTACATTCTTCAATCTCATAATAATATATATAATAATAATAATAATAATAATAATAATGTTTGGACATTATCACACAGCGCCATCTGGCCCCAAACTAAGCAAAGCTTGCACTATGGGAACCAGCCACTGATACAATACTTATATACTTTTTTTTTGTAAATACATACTTATAATACATACCAAACACCCAAACAATAATAAAATCACACCCGCCGGTTCCAAGTTCATTGATCATTTGATTTCAAAGTTTGACCTTAGCCTTCCACGGCTTCTTCTTCCACACACATTCGCATTTACTGACTCATTCGAAATGTCCAAACCAACATAGCATTAACTTTTTCATATCTCTTTCGCTACAGTTATTTTAAGGAACTCTTTATTGCGAATTCGATCGACAGTGTTTTCTTTCAGATGATCACTGATATTCGTCAATTTATCGAATAGCGTAGGTATGCTATTAATTCATATTATAGCACCAAAACATGTAGAGCGAAGATGCGAAACTGAATGATTCAAGTTTTTTTTCAACTTGGTTTAGTGGGCAGCATAATGCTTCTCAGTATATAATTTTCAACTAAATTGTTGCTTTGTAAAAAATGTCTAAATACTGACGATTGTATAGATGAGGGCGTCAAAATTCTACAGCCTATACTTGATAATTGTGCAAATCTGCCACTACTACTCTACTTCACCATAATACACTACTATGTCGTCTAAATAAACAAAAACACAAATTTACAATGACAAAATGGTTGACAGCCTCACAAGGGTACTCTCCTCTCACATGCACCGCCCCGATGATTCCAGCGTGGACTTTAACAAGATAAAGCCAATTGTGGAAAGTCTCAAAGATTCTGAAGTCATAAAGGCACTGAATGAAGAATTACTGAAGAAGAAAGCAGAAGAGAAGAAGAAAGATAAGACGAAGGTGACCACCTTCCTGCAGAAGCCCAAAAGACCGGTCCCAAGAATCAAGTTTGGCTACCATGGATATGTTGAGAAGGATGAAGACCACGAGGTAAGTACAGTGGCGTCGGATAATACCAAATACAACTCCGATCTCTATTTATACATTCTTTATTTACAAGTCTTCGTATAATTCTCTACATTATTTTTTTTCATTCATATTCTTTTATGATAAGAGTTCCAAATGAAACAGTAAAATTTTAAGTTTTATTTATTAAATATTGTGTCTTATCTTGCCCGCACTGCACAGTCTTTTTTTGTCATCGGCTGATTGGCGGAAACAGCAGTGGATTCCACTGCAGTTGTTTTAAGCAATGCCTTGGTTTCTCTCAGTTGGGCTTATTCTATTTTGAGCGGAGAATTCCTTTTTATATCCTCTTGAAGTTGAGGTGGTTTCTGTGGTAAGGAAGGTTGCCAGTGCTCCACGAGGATACGTTGGGCTAGTAGCAAGTGAGTCTTCAACAACATGGTTGACAACTCGTTAGTGATATCACTGGTATTACTAGCGGCTATAGACTACGGTGACTGCTTACCATCAGGTGGATATGCTTGTGAGCCATCCACGAGTTTAAAAAAAAGTAGTGTGGGGTTAACTTTGTCAGTATGCAATCAATTATAGAAATTACTTCACTAATGTAAAACTGTATTATGCTTACATAGCATTTTCTATATATTTTATCGATACGCGAGCGTAATACCGGAAACAGCTAGTATTGCACATGGTCCAATCATTATTGCTTCATATATTTGAGACCGCATACTAAAATCTGAATCACTTGCCAAGATTTTGATCGATCATGTCCTAACCTAGGTCACGTAGCAATTGTTTGTTATAAATAAATTCTTTACTTATATTGACATCTGAATTGGACTGAATTTGTTATAACATTTGCGTATAAGGCACGTACTAACTAGTCGACATTGGATGCAACGTTGCAGAAATTCTTAATTATAAAGCCCTCAGTTTTGTCCCCGTGGAATAGGTTGAGTTTTGTAAAGTCCTTTACCAAAATACACACGTCCCTGTCGGTTTAAGGTAAGCGAAAATGTAAGAATCGATGGAGAAATTGTGTAGATAAATACAGATATTATAGCAGATGGAAAGAGATGGAAAAGGAACACATATTGTGGTGAATACAAAGTGAAAACGAATGGATGGACCGTGTGAAAGTTGACATGGCCAGCGAGAAAGTAAACACAGCGATGGCTGATAGAGAAGAATTGGAGAGAAACTGGTATTGTCGTGAATATAAAGTGAAGTGGATGTGATAATAAATCGATAGATTGTGTGAAAACTAGAACTAAAGAAAAAACGCTAGAAGGGACGGTGAATATAGATATGGCGGCTGATAGAGAGGAATGGAAGATAAAGTATTACTACAACTCTAGTAATAGATATAAAGAGGAATGTAAAGAGGAAAGATTGTGTTTTTGTGTGTTTGTTTGTATTGAATAGGCTCTGAAACGACTGGATCGATTTCAAAAATTCTTTCACCATTAGAAAGCTACATTATCATTGAGTTACATAGGCTATATATTATACTAGCGGCCCGCCCCGGCTGCGCACGGGTAGACAAAATATTTTATAAACGTCTACCCGTGCGCAGCCGGGGCGGGCCGCTAGTAATATATAATTTAAGGTCAGGATAACAATGAATGTATATCATTAATCCGCTGCCAGCTTCCTAGTTGATAATGAATTTGAGTCTAAATTTTTGGCGCAAATTCAAGGAATCCCATTTGACTGCAAAAGGAAATGAGAATATTCAGTGTTATTTCATTTGTGGTAGAGAGTGGTGTTACTAGTAGTGTGGACTAATTATAAGAAATCAAGATCGGTAAATAATTAAATTGAAATTATTTGGAATTATCGCGGGTCTCTTTCGGGGTGAATCAGGTTATAGAGCGCCATTTCACTCTCGATTTTACATCACATCTCTTGAGCTTCTACATTAATCAATATATGGTTATTGTACAATAGATTGCATAAATTTACAAATTAAACGAACTTTTATCACATTTCCTGACACTGATTAAATTGTCGCCTATTGAAAAATGTTGGTTGGTTAATTAGTTTACCAGTAAAGTTATTACTGTTGTCTAACAAGATCAGTGTTTGTAGGATAGTTACCGTAGCAAATGGACGCTTGCAATTCTGGGGGGGTTCAACATTTTGCCGGTCCTGCAACAATTTCTTGACGTATTTCTTGAAGAACCGCATGTGTACTGTACTTCCTTGGATATTAATTTCGGGAACCATGAGCTATGAATGACTGTGAATGATCCTTAACACGGCAAGTGACTGGTAGTAATTGTCACGTATAGAAAAAGAAGCCGCTTGTATAACCCTGACGGGGATCATCGTTTTAGGGTTCCGTTCCTTAAAAGGAAAAAAGGAACCCTTATAGGATCACTTCGTCGTCCGCATGTCTGTCTGTCAAGAATTTTTATCTCAAGAACGCGTGGAGTTATCAAATTGAAATTAATATGAAATACCCGGGTCTATAGTAAGTGTGTAAGTCAATATGAAGAAAAGATATGAGCGTTTGTGTCGCAAATTTTACGATTTCACAAGGGAAACACAACCTATAGGGTACTTCCCGTTCACCTAGAATCATGAAATTTGGCAAAAAGCACTTATAGCACAAATAAAGGAAAAATCTATATACCGTAAATATGTAGTTGTATTTTTTGTAATGCGAATTTACTAAAAAATATTCCTGAATCGCGCTGTTGAGAGTCACCTCCGAATAATGACCTCATTTGATGTTTGCCTATTTTTAATCTTACCTAAAAGTGTGTACGGAACCCTCGGTGCGCGAGTCCGACTCGCACTTGGCCGGTTTTTTTCTCATTATTTATCTCTTTATTTCAGGAGCCTTACAAAGTACAGATAGTGAAACAGCCGAAGCCTAAAGTAGCTCCTGATTACAAACCTAAGGTAAATTATTTTTGAAGTTTTTATAAGCTCTTGTGTTGTACCTATGTAGTATTTTACAACGTCATTTTCATCGACTTCAAGAAGTCAGATGTCTTTGAAAATTAGCACACGTATTAAGGACCGATGACAATACAATAATATCATAACTTTATCCTAAATTATGACCAGGGTCATAAAACCTTTTAAGAGAGGTAGGGAGAAATGGGATCTCTCGTGGGTTTTCCCATTAATATTGGAGCCGCCCGACAGGGGACTGTACCTCCGCCTTACAGAAGACCGCAGTCAAATAACACAACTTATACGTAATGTCGTGTTTCTGCGGTTGCCAGTTCTCCACGAGGATACGCTGGGATAGTAGTTGGCAACTCATTAGTGATATCCCTGATATTGCAGGCGGCTATAGGTAACGATGACTGCTTATCATCAGGTGGGCCGTATACTTGTGTGCCACCTTAGTGGTATAAAAAAAACATCACATAAGGGCTTCATTAAGCTGAAAGAACAAAGTTAGTATTCAATATCTTTTTCTAGGACTTCGAAACAGGTCCACTTCCGTGGGAAGAGAGAGCGGAGTTAGAATCGTCTCTTCCACCAGTGGAACCCGAGGAACCTATTCTGGTTCCAGAGGACACGCCGCAGTTCTTGGAAGCTGTCGACCCTCTTCCGGAGAGCGAGGTCCCTGACCTTGAAGACACTGGTGAGATTTTTTTTTATACCTATGTGGCACACAAGCATACGGCCCACCACTGGTAAGCAGTCACCGTAGCCTATAGCCACTAGCAATACCAGGGGTATCACTCGCGCGTTGCCGACCCTTAAATCCCTAATATAGGGTAATCCGGCCGCTCTTCGTTGTGACGCCGTCTAATATGAATTAATAGGGAAGATCGTTTTAGAGAAACATACGTAATTATGTAAGAAGAGCACTCAGACTGAGCTGATTAGTGGATAGTGGATAGTATTTTATTCGTAAATGTCAAATATTACAGGTCAACAATAATAAAAATAACAAAACATATAAGAACATAATAAAAACGGAGATACAGTCGACAGGAAATAATGATTAAATAGCAAAAATAATAAAAACAAAAATTGCACTGTTAAAGTAACAACAGAGTCAATTCAAACATTCTTCTACGTCATAGAAAGTCTGCTCGATTAACACGGTATACAAACTTTTAACCCGTGTTTCCCCCCCATAAGGAATATATTTTGAGACAAAACATACCGTATGTCCTTCCCGAGGTTAAAGTCTGTCTCATTGCCAAATTTAATTACAATCCGTTCAGCCGTTTAGTCGTGACAAGGTAGCAGACAAACAGAGTTACTTTCGCATTTATAATATTAGTTTGGATTTCCCGTTTCCGTGGAAACTTTGGAATAAAAAGTATTAAAAAATAATTCTCCTATTAAAATCATTTTGTTTAAATTTAAAGTCGGATCTGTGCCGGTAGCCGGTAGCAGGAACATTGTCGACAACGTATTCAAAAACGTAACTCGCGAAATTTCAAAATTGTCATTTGTAAGTTCTTTTAAGTATTTTTTCTCAAACGATGAAACTATGAAAGTTGTGCCCGGATTGCTTCTGCCCGGTTAGAATAAATCGTAGATCCATCGATGCTAATAGGATACAGATGTCATGTAACGTATCTTTATCAGGTATCCCTCTACCAGAACCAGCCCCTGTCACTCTAGAAGAAGAAGCACATCAAGAAGAGGGAGAAGAAGAACCGGAAGCCAAAGAAGAAGAAACATTAGATCTAGAGGCCGTTGTTGCAGAAACAGAGGACATTGTTGTTGAAATGGAACAGAACAGAATGGCCAATCAACTTCTAGGAAACATTCAGAATATGATTGGTAAGCTAGATGTTGTAATACTAAACTTACTGTACATATACTGAGTTTTGTTTTATACCAGTAAGGTGGCACACAAGCATACGGCCCACTTGACGGTAAGCAGTCACCGTAGCCTATAGCCGCTAGCAATACCAGGGATAGCACTAACGGGTTGCCAACCATGATGTTGATGAGGACTCACTGTGCTAGCAGCATTACTACTAGCGCAGCGTATCCTCGTAGAGCACTGGCAACCTTACTCAACACAGAAACACAACACTACGTCCAAATAGTGCTATTTGCCTGCGATCTCCAGTAAGGTGGAAGTACAGTCCCCAGTCGGGCGGCTCCAATATTAATGGGATAACCCACAGGAGATCCCAATTTGCCCTATCTTAAAAGTAGTTAGAGATTGATGAATGCAGAAGAAGCAAAAGAGGTGTGTAAGAGTGAAATGGCTCTATACTCTCTGTCTACCTCGTGAAGGGCTTGGCGTGAAGATATCTGTATTAAAATTGCTTCTGCAGATCCCAACGCACCAATAGACCAACAGTTGGCCCAAATGCGCCAACAGCTGGCGGCGTTGGCCCAGCTCCCAGGAGTCATCCAGCAGACATTAGAACACGTCTCTAAGCAGTTCACCCAACTCAGTCAAATGGTAAGTGATCTGACAGTTCCCTTCACACCGGTAAGGGGGCGTCCATTAATTACGTGAGACATTTTTGAGAATTTTTCAAATTTCATGTTTAAAATATATATAAACAAAGCAGGTTAGCTGTACCTGTACCATGTACCTGTCCGTGCGTCTCTGATATTCGGCTCTTTACGACGTTCGTCAAGTCGCACTTGTGGATACAGTTTACTCGATAGCGCTTAAACAATCGAACGCTACTTCGCTGCTCTGCGGGGTTCGGATACGACGAATGCTATTGTGTCAGTCAGATTTGGCCGTATTTTATTCTAGAAAAAAAATATCACGCATTTTTACACCGTTTTGGACTATCCCGACGGATCCCGCCCCCCCTAAAACACCTCACGTAATTACTGGACGCCCTGTATGGGAAAATACAAACGCTGCGCCGATGAAAAGTGGAACTAAAAATTGTTCGAGTGATTCGAATACATAGTCGCCAGTTGTTCTTGCTCGAGCTGCGGAACAAAGTATAGTGTACGTAACTTACTTGTACTCGTATTTTTCATAGGAATCTGTTCGTATGAGATCCCAATCTGAAGTGAGGACAGAGAGCAGTGAAGACTACACTGATGGTGAGTGGTATTTCAAATTGAAAAGTGCTAGAGATTGCCCGAAACTTACAAATATCTCTTTATAATAGTTACTAGCGGCCCGCCCCGGCTTCGCACGGGTAGACATTTATATCAAATATTTTGTCTACCCGTGCAAAGCCGGGGCGGGCAGCTAGTATAATATATAGCCTATGTTACTCAGTGATGATGTAGCTTTCTAACGGTGAAAGAATTTTTGAAATCGGTCCAGTAGTTTCGGAGCCTATAGACATTTATCAAATATTTTGTCTACCCGAGCGAAGCCGGGGCGGGCAGCTAGTATAATATATAGCCTATGTTACTCAGTGATGATGTAGCTTTCTAACGGTGAAAGTATTTTTGAAATCGGTCCCGTAGTTTCGGAGCCTATTCAATACATACAAAAATACAAATCTTTCCTCTTTATAATATTAGTATAGATAACAATTAAGGAACAACTGAATTGAACGATGAAAAAGGGCTACGTTGGTTTGGACAAATGAAGGTAGACCAATGGTGTAGATTCTGTTTTCAAATTCTAAACTGAACAAGGACATCATACATGTTTCACAGAGATTTGGTCCTAAAGCTGAAGTTGCGTGTGCGTTGGTCGGCCTTTTCAGATTTGGACCAAAATGGATGATGTCCTTTAACACTAAAAATATTTCCATCCTTATCTACCCCGCACAAGAAAGGGATAGCAAAACTTTTTATCCTGTCAAATTTGTTATTTATTTAGTACAACAAAATCGATACCATTGTCTACCTTATTTTGAGAAATAGGTATCCATGTTAAGTTAGTATTTGAAATGTAAATTTTATGCAATTGTTTTGGTTTTTAAAAGAGTAATTGCTGAGTTTCTTGCCGGATTCTTCTCAGCAAAACCGACCTTCCGAATCCGGTGTGGTAGATTCTGACGATTTGAAAGTGCTTGCCTGTAAAGTCTAGTCAAATAAAGATATTTTTGACTTGAATTTTGAATTGAATACCTTTCTAAATCAAATTGACAAAGTATTCAATGATGGGAAATAGTCGAACCCTGGCGGACATGTATGAAGAGATTGATGAAAGCGAGGAGATGTGCCCTGAAATTCAAGAGCTGAAGTGACCCCCTATATTCCGTGCGTAATCCGAAATGGTATGATGATACGCGTGTTTCTTCCAATCAGGTTCTGAGGAAAACCAGCAAACACAAAATATTGAGCCACATGAGAACCGCCATGTCACAAGTCCTGAACCAACTGTCACAATAGAAGAGATACCCCCTACTCCTGTTGCTGAAAGGAATGGAGAAGTGATGCTAGTGCCTACGGCTGAGGAACTGGAGAAGATGAGGCAGGAAGAACAAGAGATGAGGAGGATGGAACAGCAAAAGAAGGTAAGCTATTTCTTACACGCTTTAATTAGGTACACCTCTGTACCTTTCTATCCATGTAACGGGATTTTTCTCAAAGTTACTTTTAACCTTTGCTGACATTAAGGGGAGCGTGATGGGGTGACGGCCCAGGACGCCAAATTAGGGGGGTGTCATATAAATGAAAATTAAGTTGAGCCCCAATACTTTCTACATCCATGTGATTGGCTCCGGGTAACGCTAAAGGAAATATTTAAATTCTTAATACCAGTTCACATTGGTGCACCAACAAATGTACACTCGATAATGATTGCCTTAAGTGGGCGCCACAATATTCTAGCCCGGGGCGTCAGTGGACCTAACGCCAGTCTGGTCATTGGGCTGAAGAAACAATATAATAATAATAATGCTTGGACATTATCACACAGCATCTGGTCCCAAACTAAGCAAAGCTTGTACTATGACAACCAGCAGCTGATACAATACTTATTTACTTTTATTTTCGTAAAAACATACTTATAATATAATACATACCAACACCTTGACGCAGGGCATGTTTGTCACGTAAATTTTTGCCTCGGCGGGAATCGAACCCGCGACCCATAGCGTAGCAGTTAGGTATACTAACCACTAGACCAGCGGTGTCTATTAAAACCACCCGAAATATCTTTAAATTCTGAAGGTTTCGAATCAAAACCAACTGGATCAAGAATCAAGGATGGTGAAGCAAAGACCTACTCCTCGGGTGGGGAAACCGAAGCGGGTGTTTGGGCCCCTATCCCCTGAAGAAAGGCCCATAGTCCTCCCAGGAGGCCGTAAATGGAGGGGGCCTAAGGACGCCTATAATGACCAAATTTTCGCCGAAGCTATGCAAGCTCAAGCCGAGCTTATCCAAGGAAAAACTTTAGGGTATAGATTTGTGTTGCTTTTTTTATGATTTGTTGGAGAGGAGCCATGCAAATTGAGCTTTATCGTAGTAATAGTACCTACCTACTAGTTGTGAGGTTTAAAAATTAGTTAATTTAAAACATTTTATTAGCTTTACCTATGTATATATGTATTTGTCAATGGGATGGAATCTTTCAAACTCAGACCGACGTCGGTCTGAACTTTAAAAGATTATATTACAGACTTCAATAAACACAAAATTATTCGAAACTTGTTAATTCTTTAAGACTCGACACTGGCAAAAATACTCCTTAAAGAGGATTGATTGCCATAGTTAGGAAGAAGATGAAGAATACATCTGATCATGATGTACATTTCGTAGTCGGTAGTCGTTTATTGTCGATGACAATGCAATACTTTCTAACGCTATTTGCATTGCTTTTCTCCGTAATTTTCTATTTATATTTTTTGATGTGAAGTTTTCCATAGTATTTTTTGATTTACACTGATTGGAAAAATATTATAATTTTACCTACATTACTCTTATGGACTTGTAAACAATTATGAAAAATTTTAAAAGATGAATTTGAAGATTAATATATTTGGAAAATTTTAGGACCACATTTAGGAATAAGTACTTCCTATATTTACCGCGAGATAGCGTTGTATTTTTCCAGACAGGCACTAATCAAATCATATTCGTTTAAATCGACTTAGATTTCGCTTATTCATAAAAGTATGTGTATCAAGTTCACCAATAAAAATAACTAGTTTTGGAACCCTTAGAATAATGAGCTCGCTAACGATGGTAGCCTCAGCGAGCATTAATCATTATTCTGTGGTTCAACTCACTGTTTTATAAAATTCGTTGATTGTCAAGTTAGAATATTGTTTCACTTCAAATATTGTTATTTTTAGCATGATTTCTTCTATTCACGTTTTTTTACATTATTTCTCATGAATCAATATCATTTTAGGTCATTTGAGAGTGATTTGCTTCCGTACGATGAAAGGTTTGATATCTAAACATTACTTATTAGGTACTGTAGTTATATACATATATGTACAGACAATGTGTATATACAGGGCCGAAGAGTTCTGGAGGCCCGGGGCTACGAAAGTGTGGAAGCCCATACTTATTTTCCCACAAAAATAAATTCAGTCGACTGTAAAAATAAAAAAATATCTAACAAATACTGTACGTAAAACAGTGAAAGAAAATTATCAAAAAATATTCAGGGAACAGGTTGTTTAACGTCGAAATAAGAAGGGTTTTCATTTCGAAATCTCTTCTGACTGCCCTTTAGCCCTCCCTTCCGGCCCTGTATATAAATTATACATGTATATAGAGGGTAACAAACCAACACGGCCGTATCTTTGTATGAACATGGATGACAAAAGGATTTTCGACAATTCGGACTTTCATTTCGAAGTTTACCATACGAATTGTAAAGTGATATTACTAATAGTAAATGTATTCGAAGTCCAAACAAGCTTCTTCAATATGGCCGTTTCGGTGTGTTTCATATACATAATACACTGTATATATTATATAGTATACTTTAATATTATTTACAACTCACTGACGTGATGTTGTGTATACCTACGTTTAGAGAAATAAAATATCTCGAAGCGTAAAAGTATCGCTTCCCTTGTTCAGGCGAAAAATGGTTTCAAAATGTCGACTACTTTCTAAAGGCATCGCTTACATGGCCACGCAAAGCGGATAAGCTTCGCCATATCATTATCTATCTCTCTTGCACATACGGAGAATTGTACGGGAATAACAGGACTAGCTATAGTATAATATTGGATTGAAACACATAGTACGATGCTAAAAAAATAGGTGTGGCACTCGGAGACTGCCGCGGTAAAGGTATTGCATAGCATTTTTTATCAACTTATGCAATTATAATTATTTATTTATTTTATTAATGCAGTATTTTTTTATATACCTATATACTTTCTCACAAACAGCTGATTACGGTAGTTTTCCAATACAACCAATGCCACCTAAAGGCGGGTTGCTGAACTAAAGAGACAAGCGTGATATTTCAAAAAGTCATTAAAAGTTCTGGTATTAAGTTATCGGTAGATGGAACTAAAAAGTATCACCGCTGTGCCGGTCGGAGTGGGGGGTGTTAGGTTTTTTTCGTTACGGAATTTCTGGATTCAGTCCCCACGCTCAAGGACCGCGATAAAAGCTATGCAATAGCTTAAAAATATTAAAACTGTTACGTAGTACATTCGATTGTAATTTATTAATTTAAGTATATACTGGTTATGAGTTTTCACTGCAACTGTATATGCTGCAGTCAAAACTCATAGCCGGTCAAAGTACTTTTGACAAGAGTAATTCTTAATATGTTACGGTCAAAAGTACTTTTGACTGCGAGTTTTGACTGCAACATATTCTTAATCATAAATTACATTGTTTTGAGTTGTACTTGTATGTTGCTTGTATAATCTTCATTTTACATCGTTATCTTTAATCTCGCTCAGTATCTTTTGATGTGAAACGCCAATTGGCTCGCCTTGGCAGTAAAACCGACTCGTATACCATGACGGCAAGTGGCATGACTGTGCCGTCATGCCTCTACGCCACCGTTCTCGACCTCATGCGTGTGCGCGCATATACACTTATCAAAAAATATTTTTCATTTTATTTCAAGAAGCGAAATACTTGCCATACAGTCTGGCAAAGAGTATATAATAATAGGGGCGCCACTGTGCCGTTCTTATGGCAACTCGGATAGAGCATTAACCATTTGATTGGTTTGTTTACAGTAAACGTCATTATGTAATTCCATTTTGTTAAGGTTGCCAGTAGACAAAAAATAGTTCAGTTTCTAGATTTTTTTGCAAAACTAACGCAGCGAATGTGTTAAACGGTTTGTACGTAGTATATTATCTACTCTGAGCTACGGGTAACGCTCTCTCATGATAAATTTCATTGTAGTTGTTGTTTGACGTGTGTTCTAAGTGAGTGTTCTGTTTGTTTGCATGTATGATCGCTGGTGGCAGATTGACAGCTGGAATCAGGTTTGGCCCTGGGTTAATAGCCAACCGTTTTTTAGGAAGAATAGGTACGTAAAATATAACCATTAAAAATAACTTGTAATATCAGACCATGCTTCGGGGTGGCAAAAAAAATACGATTTACAGTAATCGCTTATGGTAACATCTGTCGATTTCCTGCAATTGTGGGAGTGATTTCTTGAAAGGGACAAGAAGCTGGGGAAGCGTTTTTTTTTATTTGACCCTCAGAATAAGGACATGGATTTGAATAATGAAAGAAATAAATAATATTTTATTTTCTACTCACACACGACACAACAACAAATATTTCTATCAATTACAGTTAAGAATTACATTTCAAAATCGAAATAGATACTTTAAGTAAAATCTAGATTATTTTCTATGTTCTTCAGCAAATCACTATCGTTTAGAATATCTATACAGTGGCGTCGTTGTTTGTCAAAATTACTAAACTTAACTTATTTGACAGGTCTAAAAGTCTTGCTATCCCTTACTTATGTGCGTAATTAAATAAGGATGGCAATACTTTTAGACCTGTCAAATTTGTTAAGTTTAGTAAATCTGACAACAGAATCGACACCAATCTATACCGTAGACTTGTCTCAGACCTTAGATCAAGCAATCAATAAACAATGAAACAAAATAATAAGCAAAAGAAATCCTACCCTGTGCCTTTTAATGAATGCCGCGGTAGAGTTGGCCGTCGAAAGACACTAGGTACATGCGACTTATGTAAGGCTCGCTGGTTTTTATGTAAATTTATCGAGTACCATGATCATTCCAGGGAATCAAACTGCCACTTAGTAGACTTGCACGCTCTGAGAGAACAACTGGTACCTTGCCTTAACAAGATGATTGAAGTGAGTCCCTCCCGTAGACAGAGTAACTAGTTGCCGATGGTACTGCGTAACTTCGTCGTATATTATATAGCCGTATTTTTGTGTGTGAGGAGAGCAAAAGATGCTTTTAACCCAAATAGTTTCTCTGTCTATTTATTTTGCTAGCGTGTGTTACTATTGCATGATGTTTCAATTGTATCTTGATGATTAGATTATTATTATTATTATCACTTCTGTTTTCGTCTAATCCACTTATAAAAGGGAGAATTTATTCTTAATTTAACAACTTTTTGTATTCTAAAAGCTTCTAGTTTTAGCATATACAATTCCTAAAACGGCATAATGCTTGGCTAAAAAAGAATGCTAGATTTCCTGGCCTACCTATTAGTACTTACCTATTTACTTCCTGGTTCACTGTGTGCAAATAAAGCTCCAAAATCCTATTTACAGCATACGACTGCCATCCATAGATATCAAAGCTGTGAACTTATTCGTATGTACAAAAAAGATAAAGAAGATAGTGCTTTGCTAAGATTCTTACAGAGAACTAAGAGAGGACCGTTCTTGGATGTCAATAATAAAAACATGTCTATTATTATATTGGATGAATAAGTTTAATAGAAATAAATAATAAAAAAAACTGATACGATACTAGCAGCCAAAAATCCTTATGGGATCCTTGTATTCGATTTTATTTTTTTACGAAAAACATTTCATAAATTAATTTCTATGATAATTTCTGTAATGGTCATTGCAGTTCTTATCCATAAAATAGACAGTAATTATTTAGAAAATAAATACATATAAGAATTATGCAGCCAACTAAACCCAGTTTTCGATGGCAGCCACAACTGTGACTTTAAGCTTTATTTGCACCATAGCGAAAGGGCCGCAAGAACAGCTGATATAATAATTCCAGGGTAAACTTCATGAAGTACGAAAAGCCACCCGTATCCCTGGACCATCTACAGAGGTCGGAGGTGCTTCGTATGATTCAGAGTCAGGACGACCCTCCCAGGAAGAGGGTCGAGCTGCTCACCCCTGTTATTGCTGAGGCTGACTACAGAGAGGTACGTTAATACCTTTTGATTTATCCTACTAATATTATCTAAAAAAAATATATACCTCTAAGGTGGCACACAAGCATACGGCCCACCCGATGGTAAGCAATCATCATAGCCTATAGCCGCTAGCAATACCAGGGATATCACTAACGGGTTGCCAACCATGCTGTTGATGAGGACTCACTGTGCTAGCAGCATTACTACTAGCCCAGCGTATCCTCGTGGAGCACTGGCAACCTTGCTTACTGCAGAAACACAACACTACATCAAATAATAATTTCACTGCGGTCTTCTGTAAGGTGGAGGTACAGTCCCCAGTCGGGCGGCTCCAATTTAAATGGGACAACCCACGGGAAATCCCAAATCGCCCTACCTCTCTTAATTAGCTGCCCGCCCGGCTTCGCACGGGTAGACGAAATATTTGATAAATGTCTACCCATGCGAATTTTTCAGCTGAAAGGGACCATAGACCCGGGTATTTCATATTAATTTCAATTTGTTAACTCCACGCGTTCTCGAGATAAAAATACTTGACAGACAGACAGACAGACGGGCAACAAAATGATCATATAAGGGTTCCTTTTTCCTTTTAAGGTAAGGAACCCTAAAAAGGAATGAAGCCGGTTAAAATGTACCCTATTCTACCCGGGCCATAATAAATAATCGATTGACACCTTATTCATCAAAATCGGATGGATAGTCTAGGCGTTAGGGTGAAACACACGTAAATACAAACATAGACTGCTAAAATCATTATGCCTCGTTTTGCTTTCGCCGTGGTCGGGTAATAGACCAGATTCTAAATCTGCCCCCTAGGGTCAAGCCCGTTCAGCCTACTGGTAAATACGTCACTGGCTGCATGCATCACTTAATATAATCTTTAACCAGGATTTTTTTTTCAGAGAGTTCGTTCCTTGACCCCGAATGGAGCCAGAGGAGTGCACTTCAACCTTCCTCAGCAGTTGGAACCATAATCTATTCATACCGATGATGTGTTCTTTAATTAAACCTGAATAAACTTATATTATTGTGTGTTACCATTTTTCTACTATTGTTGTTGTTTGAAAATAAAGTTTGAACAGTTTTATAAGGATTTTATTGCATCTGATGACTTTTGGAGTTGTAATCGTCGTGACCGTTCTCGTACGAATTATAAATCCGAAAAGTTTCATCTCATTGCAGTTTAGATGAGACTGTTACTTCGTTCGCTTGCTATTTTTGTATTATTATGACTAATTTCAACAAAAACAGCAAGAAACAATACATAAATAATTATTGACTCATTTGTTGTAATGCGCTACTCGGACAAACCATTGGAAAAACTGTGTGTTTTGTGGGAACACGAGCAAAATCCATAATGGGCAAACCACGTTATGTTTTTACAAAAATACGAATTAGATAACAGGAACTGGAACACAAAGAAAAACAACACTTACGTCAATGTCAAACAAAACTCTAATCTCAATGTCACTCACGGTGGCCTACTCAGCACTTTAGCTGCTAGAGCTAGATTAAGCATTATTTTCATCAATATTACGCTGAAATCTCTAGATAACAAAAAGCATTTTTTATTCAGTAACTGGTCCTATTACCCAAATGTGGAAATGTTGGAATATCGAATAACAAGCATTCTTTATACAATAATTTATTATAGAATCTAATCTAATAATAATTAACAGGTCAATAATAATGAAAACTAAACAAGGAGAAAGAAAAAAAAACCTAACCTAATATAAAAAAATAAAACACTTTTCCCAAATTGTTGTCTCGCGGGAGGATGCCAAGAAGGCTGGCAGCATTGCCAAGCTGTATGGCAATGCTGATACTATGCGCAAAATATGTTCCAGCCTTCTTGTCAGCAGAGGCCCTAATCAACCGTCGTAAGACGTCCTTGTATAGCAGATAAGCCTCTGGACCCCATGGCCCCGTGGCATTCTTTTGAGGTAATAAGCACCCTTTACAGTATCAAGCTGGCAGCCCCGAACACAAATGTCACTTGTCAGTCAGTCAAGTCAAGTCAACACATGTCGGATTGTTTTGCTTGTACGCTAATTTGTTTTCACTGAAGAAAATAAAGTACTGGAAAATTCTGAGTCTTCAATTCAATATTAATGCAGTGAGTGCAGGTGATAATTAAAAAATAAAATTGTTGAAAAATAATGGTGACCTCAAAAGTAAGTAGTTTTATAGATTTTTAATGTTACAGAGTCGAAATAAAATTACTTCTTACATTTTATTTTGTATTGCTAGTGTTTGAGCGACTTTCAACTTCACCTTGAACTTTACCGGTACCTATATTATCAATTTTGCTTATCATGGTGTCATTTTGATTTTAAGTCGTCGGTGTATGCCGTAGTACGGTGGCAAAGTAGACTTCGGTGGTGAAGTACGGTCGGCAACGCGCGAGTGATACCCCTGGTGTTGCAAGCGTCCATAGGCTGCGGTAACCCCTTACCATCACGCGGGCCGTATGCTTGTTTGCCACCTTAGTGGTTTAAAAAAACGAAATAGGGGCCTAAATTAAATAAATATTTTATTTTTATATTGATAACTTAAAAAGAATATCCTATAGTAACTCAATTGGTATACTCAAATAGATTTTCAATTTGTTTTCTAAATATCACGTTTTTACCAAAATCTAACTGAGCCTGAGGTTTTATAACTAGTATATATAAATCATATCAAATAAATTTATTGCAAGGAAATTGTTGTGACCACGGCTCTGTCCTCTGTACATCATCATGAATATGTATTAGCCCTTTTCAACTAACTTAAAAATAAGGAGGAGGTTCTCAATTCAACTGTTTTTTTTTGGTTACCAAAACTACACTGTCACCACACAGTGCTCACTCATAGAAGGGTCATGAATGTGTCATTCTTAGAATTATACACCAACATAACTGTCATCTCTAATAACACAATTTACGAGACACTGGAAAAATCTCAACCGCTCCGCCTGATTCCCGCCAAAAACCTCATGTTACATTGCATATGCAAGTACTTTAAGACTTGTTTTTTTTTCAGTTGGAAGTCTTAGTGGACTTTGGCCCGAAGGTGGATGAGAATTTATTGAGCAAGACATTAAGTGAGTTAAAATCACAGGATGGCATCACAGAGGTTAGTTTGCAATCGAAAAACAACTATTATTATCACTGACAGCCCTGATTGTAAGCCTCTATTCTATACGAGACTGCTGATCTAATGTTACAGTCAGTACTAACACCTGACTGCTATGGTAGAGGTTGCGGGTTCGATTCCCGTCGGGGCAAACATTTATGCGACAAATATGTTTGCCTTGCGTCTGGGTGTTTCGTATGTATTATAAGATTTATAAATATGTTTTACAGAAAAAAGTATACAAGTAATGTATCAGCTAGTGGTTTCCATGGTACAAGCTTTTCTTAGTTTGGGGCTAGATGGCGCTGTGTGATAATTTCCAAGCATTATTATTATTATACAGTACCGGCGTTAGGGTCACGGTCGCCCCGGGCTAGAATATTGTGGCGCCCACTTAAGGTTATCGTTATCGAGTGTACATTTGTTGCTGCACCAATGTGAACTTGTATTAAGAATTAGGAAGTTTTGGAGGTCATCTTAATTTGTTTTATTTTTGATTTGTTTTTATATTATTTCTTACGCGGTACCAGTTAACCAGTTTGCCTACTGAAGACACTACCTTAGTGTACTCTAACAATCGATCTTTCCTCAAATAGGCAACATTCAAGGATGGAGCAGTGTTGGTGGAGACTGTACTACCCAGCTCGCAGGTACTAGACATGGTCGCTAGGACCTCGGGGAAGAGAGCTGTTCTGCAGGGGTTTGGAGGTCAATTTAATACATATATATAACAACAGATAGATACTATATGACCTACTAGCTGTTCGACCTCGTTTGCATTTGTTTGAAGACAAAAGTAGCCTTTGTTATTATAATCTATCTCATCGACCCGTTCAGCCGTTCAGCCGTTCAGTCGTGAAAAGGTAGCAAACAAACAAACAGATTTACTTTCGCATTTATAATATTAGGATGGATGCAAAAGTTAGGATGTATGGATGTTTGTTACTCTTTCACGCAAAAACTACTGAACGGATTTGGATGAAATTTGGAACACAGATAGTTTATAACCTGGATTAACACATAGGATACTATTTATCCCGGGAAAATGTTAGGTTCCTCTGGGATTCTAAGCTCAACGCGGATGTAGTCGCGAGCAGAAGCTAGTACTACCTATATCAACGTAAGGTGTGTCGTAGTTTGAATGAAAATAAGGGCGAAATGGGATCTCCTGTGGGTTTTTCTATTAACATTGGAGCCGCCCGTCTCGGGACTGTACCTCCACCTTACAGAAGACCACAGTCATATAACACTACTTTGATTTAGTGTTATGATTCTGCGGTGAGTAAGGTCAGTGCTCCACGAGAATACGCTGCGCTATTAGTATTACTGAAAGTAATACTGCTAGCCACTGTGCTAGTCCTCATCAACAACTTGGTTGACAACTCGTTAGTGATATCCCTGGTATTGCTAGCGGCTATAGGCTACGGTGACTGCTTACCATCAGGTCGGCCTTATAAAAAATATTTCAGACAACCAGTCGGCCGTGGCGATGGTGTCGCAGTGCTGTGGTGCGGGTTCAGTCCTGGGAGTGATCAGGTTCCAGCAGACTGCCGACGGGGGCCTAGTGGCCGACGGCAGCATCGACGGATTAGCGACCGGAGAACATGGCTTGCACGTCCACCAAGCGGGGGACTTGAGTCAGGTCGGGATTAAATCTTTTTTTTTGTACCACTGAGCGGTTACCGTAGCCTATGGACGCTTGCAACACGACGCCTGTTACTTTCGCATTTATAATCTATACATAAAAATGAATCCCTATTTCCCTTGGTCACGGCATCACGCGTGAACGGCTGGACCGATTTCGCTAATTCTTTTTTATTTGTGTCTGTTATTGTCAGGAGAAGGTCAGAAAAATTGAAAAATAAACCGGATCCTTTTTAATTTCGCGATAAACTAAAGGTTCTTTTTGCTATGGTGTATTTGTCATATGAATTCATAGCTAAGACAGGACAACGTCAGGTCACGACAACGTCTGTCAGGACAGCTAGTTAACAATAACAAGTTCTTGAAGAAGGGTGTGACTCTTCACAATCGATTTCTGAAGGGTGGTAAACGCGTGAGATATACCCCTAGTGTTGCAAGCGTCCATAGGCTACGGTGACCGCTTACCATCAGGTGCGCCGTATGCATGTTTGCCACCTTAGTGGTATAAAAAAAAAGTGTCGTGTGTCGTCCAACAGGGTTGTCTAACGATCGGGGAGCACTTCAACCCTTACGATAGTCCGCACGGGGGGCCTACCGACCCGGTGGACTTGCGGCACGCGGGGGACTTGGGGAACATCGTCGCGGACGAGGCCGGGAGGGCTACCTTTAGGATTGTCGACCATGTACTGAAGGTAAACATACATACATATCATCACGCCAAGTCCCTCACGGGGTAGGCAGAGAGTATAGAGCGACATTTCACTAGAGACTTGCACACCTCTTTTGCTTCTTCTACATTCATCAATCTCTTCATACATACATATCATCACGCCAAGACCCTCAAGGGGTAGGCAGAGAATAGGAACCATATCATCAAATTAAGAAAACAAGATTTTTTTTAATAAATAGAGGCCTAACTCTGAACATAACATAATTTTTTGCGAATTCACACAAATCCTGCAAACTATAGTCTTGCAAAAAAGTCTAGAAACGGAACTAAATGTGTGTCTCCTGTCAACCTTCACACAATGTGATCATGTTATGACGTGTACTGTCAACAAACCAATCAAGACGGTGGATGCTCTATACGAGCTGCGGCGGGTTGACATACGAACGACACAGTACAGCCCCTATTATTATATACTGTTTTTGGCCCCACTTGTTATTATTGTGTGGGTCAGGTGTGGGACATCGTGGGGCGGTCGATAGCGGTGACCGAGAGAAGAGACGACCTCGGCAGGGGCTCGGCCCCCACCTCCAAGACGAACGGGGACAGTGGCAAGCCGTAAGTTACAAGCTTTTATGACGAGACCTCTGGTCTAGTGATTAGTATACCTGACTGCTACGCTGGGGTCACGGGTTCTATTCCCGCTAGAGCAAACATTTATGTGACGAATATGTTTGCCTAGCGTCTGGGTGTTTAGTATGTATTATAAGTATGTATTTACAAAAAAAAGTATTACATAAGTATTGTATCAGCTGCTGGTTCTCATAGTACAAGCGTTGCTTAGTTTGGGGCCAGATGGCGCTGTGTGACAATGTCCAAGCATTATTATTTATTTATAATGCCGGATTTAGAGGTCTGCAGGCCTCGGGGCAACGAAGGAGTGGTGGTCCCTAGCCCCAATTATTATCCAAATAAAATGGAAATAAAAATTGTCGAGATCCAAAATACTCTAGGTATTAAAGCGACATAAAATATTAAAGTTAAAAGTAGTTTACTAGTCTTAATTTGAATTTACGAAGTCTCTTGTGGGGGGCCCTCATTTGTAGAGGCCCCGGGGCTGTACGCCCGGTTGCCCTCCCCTAAATCCGGCCCTGAGCTTTTATTTAGTTTCACCTGTCCGTTGTGTGTGTTACACACACACACACACACAATCAAATCTTGCAAGTTAAAGGACATCATCCAAGTTTCATAGAGATTTGGTCCAAATTAGATAGTGCCGGCCAACGCTTTTTTTTCGTATATTATGATCGAGCTTGTCCGTCTGAGCATTTATTACTATGGCATCAAATCTGGACATAACAAGACATTTCATATGTTTTTGTTATCTTGTATTCCTATTTTCAACAAGAATGTATGAAAATTCAGATTTTCTAACTCGTATAAGATCAACGACCATGGTCCTACAACTCTGGTGCCGTAGTAATAAATGTTCAGACGGGCAATCTTTAACAGAATATACAAAAATATTGCCGGATTGATGGCCGGCACTTTCAGATTTGGACCAAAATGGATGATGTCCTGTGACTAGGGATTGCAATCCAGCACCATTTTCTATCTAGCTGGATTTTTGCTGGATCGACTTAATTCAAGCTGGATTCCAGAGCGGATCCAGCATCCATACAAATTGTAGGTATTTTTTTAGAAAACAGGTACAAAAACTATTTTATCCGTCCATTTTATCCATAGAGTAAAGAACCAGGGATCCCATGGATAAAACGGACCCTCTTGCTAGCATTCTGCTGTCTGTCCGCATGTCACGGGTCTATCTCGAACACGAAATGAGTTACATTACAGTACAGACCTAAATTTGTTCTGCCTGTTTATTTTTTGACCAAGCATACGGCCCGCCTGATCGTAAGTGCTAAACATAGGCTACAGACGCTTATAACACAGGCTGTCACTCGCGCGGTGTCGACCCTTTAGAAACCCTGGTTTTCCCAAAAGAGCACGGCATGTGATTCTTCAGAGATTTTACATGGTCGGCAACGCACGAAATGTTGCAAGCCTCCGTAGGCTACGGTGACCACTTAACATCAGTACTTGATTGCCACCTTAGTGGTTAATAAAAAAATCCCTTTTCATTCATATTCACCATTCATACTTGTAACTAGTGTCTGCAAATGTCCTTTAGATGTAAATAAAATACAAAATATAATATGAATTTCCGCAAAGTAACACTTGATTCTATTCAATATATCCTTCAGATGATCCTTAAAATCACCCATTTGTACTCTACAGTCATTCATTATAGACTTTAAATGGTTAGTTAATTTAAAATATTATAATTCTTGATGAAATATCTCACGGAGCAGGCTCTTTCTGCCTCTACGCTGGTCGGATTCAGGTAATTTCCGGGCCATCACTCGATTATCGATACATGCGGATCCGCACTGCTGGATCCAGCAGGCGAAAAAGAGCGCTGGATCCAGCTGGATTGCTGGATGCTGGATCCAGCAATTGCAATGTCACACCTGTGAGATCCCTACCTGTGACCCACTTCCCGGGTCACAGGTAGGGATCTCACAGGTGTACGATTGAGCTGAAATTTGGCCTACAAGGGTTCCTGTGACAATGCTCAATTCTACCTAAATGCCGCCATTTTTAATCCAATATGACGGATGTTACAAAATGGAGATTTATCATTTCTACAGTAACCTCAATGATATGGGTGTCAAATTAAAGGGCTTGATGACAGAAACACAGTATTTTAATTTACAACTAATAAAAGCTTGTTGCTCCGGGTTGAAGGAAAACATCGTGAGGAAATCTGCATACGTCTGAGATGATATTCAAGGACGTATGTAGTGCCTAAGAGACGGCGACGGACCATCTGTCACGTTAGCACCAAATTATCTTCGGTGGAAAGTGGGTGTTGTAGCACTCTGCCTACCCTTTTGGAGACCCTTGTGGGAAGGGGTGAAGATATATTATTATTTTCTACACTTCTATTTACTAATTTATTTTATTTATTTATTTCAATTTAAATCAGGCTACGAGGCCCATATTACATATACCTTACTGACTAATATTATTAAGAAAGATTTATATTTTTGTATGTAACGAATAAACTTAAAAACTACTGAACCTTTTTTAACAATTCTTTCACCAACAGAATGCTATATTATCACTGAGTAACGTAGGTTATATATTATGTTGCTATGCAGGCCAAGTCACGGGAAACAAGCTAGTAAAAATAATATTTTAAACTTTCAGTATAGCGTGTGGAATAATCGCTCGCTCCGCTGGTGTTTTTGAGAATCCGAAGAGGATTTGCGCTTGTGACGGCGTCGTTGTGTGGGACGAGAGAGACAAACCTATCGCCGGCAAAGGTAGGAGAGAGAATGACAGATGCTGCCAACGGGAGACGGAGAAAGATAGGTGCTGTCAGAAAGAGAAGGAGAATGTCAAACCGTGTTGTAAGGTTTAGTTTGTGGGATTTTGTTAAAGTTTGTTGGAATATACATCACATCATATTCTTAAGTATACAAATCCCTCGATATATCATCACGGGTAGGCAAAGAGTATAGAGCGGCATTTCACTAGAGACTTGCACATCTCTTTTGCTTCTTCTACATTCATCAATCTCTACATACATACATATCATCACGCCAAGTCCCTCACGGGGTAGGCAGAGAGTAGGTATAGAGCGACATTTCACGAGAGACTTGCACACCTCTTTTGCTTCTTCTACATTCATCAATCTCTTCATACATACATACCATCACGCCAAGTCCCTCACGGGGTAGGCAGAGAGTATAGCGCGCGTCACTCTTGACTTGCACACCTCTCGCTTCTTCTACATTCATCAATCTCTTCATACATGCCCGCCGGTTCCGAGTACACTTTACCTATTTATTTTTATATTGTCAATTTATAAATTATTAAGTTGGTGTTGTTTGGTTTGTTGAATAAAAGTACATGGATAAGTTGATTCCTTGTTTTATTGAGCAACTAGCGGCCCGGCCCGGCTTTGCACGGGTAGACATTTATATCAAATATTTAGTCTAGCCTATGTTAATCAGTGATAGTGTAGCTTTCTAACGGTGAAAGAATTTTTGAAATCGGTCCAGTAGTTTCGGAGCCTATAGACATTTATCAAATATTTTGTCTACCCGAGCGAAGCCGGGGCGGGAAGCTAGTATAATATATAGCCTATGTTACTCAGTGATAATGTAGCTTTCTAACGGTGCAAGAATTTTTGAAATCGGTCCAGTAGCTTCGGAGCCTATTCAATACATACAAAAATACAAATCTTTCCTCTTTATAATATTAGTATAGATATTTACCGGTGTGCGAGTCCAACTCGCCGTTTTTAGCTGTCAAAAGATTTAATGTTGGTCCTACTATAGTTTAACTGAAAGACCAGTTTTTCTTATTAATTAGTCACTTTATTTGGTTTAGTTTTTGATATAGCTACATTGCACATTTATGAAATACACCTTATTGTGCGATTATTAAACATTATTTATTAAAATTTTGACACCTGTCAAATAGACACAATACATGTCATCTGTCAAAGAGACCTGTCAAATCTACGTGTCGAATATGCCAAGTTACACACGGTAACTTAATATAATTATTGTTCTAATACATTACAATTACTAAATTATTTCTGATATCATTATATCGCCCTGGTGTTATTCCACACACTGTTGTCGGCACTAGATGTAATCCAATCATTCATCAGGTCATTTAATTGTTACACAAAGCGACTGCCATCTCACCTTCGCTACACATTCTACAGGGACCATCCACTAGCTGGGTTACACCAGTTATCAGACTCGGCTTCTGACACTACTCTAACGTTTGACAGAGATTAATAAAATGGTTTGTAACTTACGAAATCTAAAGAAATAAAATAAACAAATTTCACTTATACACACGTGATTATGATAGGTACCGCATTTTCCTAAAAAATATAATTATTTGTAGCAGAATATTATGGTGCCAATTCTCTTTTCACTTAAGCTACAGTAAATTATAACTGTCAAATGTTTTAGTGCAGTCAAATCAAATGAGGTGCTGTTCAAACTATGAATCAATAAACAACAGCATGGGCTAAATATTTTAGTTCAGTTTAATTTTATTTAAGATTAATAAATGAAATACAACTATCGAAATAAAAGTTGTCTTGTCAAGTCTGTTAATACAGATGCCGCACGGCTCATCGGTGATCATATTTTGGGCCAAGTCAAAGCTTAAGATTTTTATCCCAACGTTTATAAAACGCGGTAATTTGTACGGAAAACAAATATAAGCGACTTTTACCGTCTAGTTTTAGAGATATAGAAAAAGGCTCACGGGTGAGTCCCGTGGCCTACGAAGGATTTCGATTTTTCCTTTGCCGGGGGTCACCTCGCGGGTCACCCCGCTCAGAGATCAAGCCCGATTAATCCTTATTTGACGTCTATTTAACTACGTCACTTTGTTTAGCTGTCAAAAGTCACCCTTCATCTTGGGCCTACTGTAATTACTAAGTTATTTGCTGGTTAATTGTTAGAATGCATAAAATAAACACTTTACAATGTAACACGTTAGTTTAACATTTAAAATTATTTAGAATGTGTAACATATTACTACTATTTTACATTAATTATGTCGATTTCTGTTCTATGTTACGGTTGTGTTGAAAAAGGATAGGTAGATTTTTTTTACCAGTAATTTTGAACCGGCCAGTGTGAGACACATGCCATACTTCATCACACAGTATTTCAACAGTCCTTGAGAATTCATGAAATACTTAAACACACGTTAACATATAAAACGCAAGCTTAAAAACTCGAGAGAGCCTTAGAGTAGTCGCATATGATGTGTAAAATATGACATCTGTAGCCCTAGCAACAACTTTCGCCTACGTATCGCTTTCGACTGTTCTTGTATGTGAAAATTACAGCGCTGCGGCGGTGAAAAGTGGAACTAAAAATTAGTATGAATATTTTGACATTTCGCGTTCTTGTGACGGCTAACTGGACGTCCGCTCGCGCTCATTGGTCAAATCAAATAACGCGCTTCCTCGGCTTTTCCTCCACAATTCCGTCCCGTTTCTCAATCTTTGTCATAGATAGCAGGAAAGCAGCGAAAGATGTCACACATCAAAAGTAACATGTTACACAATTCTAATTTTCACAATACTTAGATCGTATGTAATACTGGAAATGGTCAGGAAAATTGGTCTACAGCAATTAACACACGCATTGCTATAATTAACGAATAATATAATATTTACAAATTAATAATAATAAGCGCAAGCAGTAATGTCACTAACTACACAGTGCCCTTCACACCGGAACAGTGTAGTGTACGTACACTAGTGCTTGGCGGCAGAATATCTGACACTGCGGTGGTACCCACCTAGCCGGACTCTTGCAATAAGAGGCTTACCACCTAGTCTCTTATGGCCAGTAATGTCACTAGCTACAGTGCCCTTCACACCGGAACACAGTGTAGTGTACGTACACTAGTGCTTGGCGGCAGAATATCTGACACTGCGGTGGTACCCACCTAGCCGGACTCTTGCAATAAGAGGCCTACCACCTAGTACCTAGTCTCTTATGGCCAGTAATGTCACTAGCTACAGTGCCCTTCACACCGGAACAGTGAAGTGTACGTACACTAGTGCTTGGCGACAGAATATACGCTTATACCTACATATATTTTTCTGACCATTTGCTGTGAAAGGTATATATTACCTGTACATATTTGAACACATCAATCATATAGATAGTAGGTATCAGTTTTTAGGTAGGTAAAAATGTGTATATATACATCGAGCAAGTGGGTTGTACAAAAACGTTTATAGATATAGTCTGGCAATAAAGTCTAGAAACGGAACTAAATGTGTGTCTCCTGTCACCCTTCACACAATGTGATCATGTTATGACGTGTACTGTCAACAAACCAATCAAGACGGTGGATGCTCTATACGAGCTGCGGCGGGGTGACATACGAACGACACAGTACAGCCCCTATTATTATATACTCTATATTGCCAGACAGTACATCATACACAGATAGAGCGACGTTTCACTCTTGACTTGCACACCTCTTGCTTGTTCTATATTCGACATTAAAAGCATTTTAATAACATTATCATGAGCTATTCCGTTCATTTATCTACAAAAAGATGGATATGAAAATTGGGTTTATTACAAGTACATGATAATCTTATGTCTAATAAAACAATCGCTATTATTATCTATGGTAGGCTAACCAAAATTAAGCTAAATTGCTACTTTAAGGTAATGTCGTTCTAGAATGTCTACACAAAATGCAAAAATATGAACTTCGTAATAAATGTTCAAAGAGGTCCAGCTATGAAGTCACTACCACAATTAATTAATTTAACGACACTGCATAATGTTAAGTTAGAATCCATGAAGCTGTTTAAACTACAGACCATGCTGACCATGCCAAACAATTAAACCTTTTATAATTTGGCATACATACATCTAGTTTCTACAAACACTCGAAAAACATAACCCTCTTTTAAAAAAACTATTTATAAGCAACGACAATTCAAACATGTAATGACAATAATATTGACATTTCGAGTATACTGTACACTGCGCTGTATACTGTACACGGCACTGTATACTGTACACTGCACTGTATACTGTACACTGCGCTGTATACTGTACACTGCGCTGTATACTGTACACTGCGCTGTATACTGTACACGGCACTGTATACTGTACACTGCACTGTATACTGTACACTGCGCTGTATACTGTACACTGCGCTGTATACTGTACACTGCGCTGTATACTGTACACGGCACTGTATACTGTACACTGCGCTGTATACTGTACACGGCAATGTTAATGTAAGTGCACAATTTCTCATCTCTTTATTGTTTGTATAAAAATAGTCTAATTTTTTTGGTGAATATAGAACAGAAGACAATAGAAAAGAAGAAACATACCTAATGAAATTGCTAACTGCGTTCGTTTGACTCAAATGAACGCTAAATAAAAAATATACTCGTATAGCATTCACAATTCACAGCCACTATTTGTTCACACAAACCCACAAGAATATTTGTTATGACTTACATTTAATACAGCAGCGCCGAACGCAACTAGCGTTTTAAAGCGGTAATGATTTAGGGTCGGCAGCGCGCGAGTGATACCCCTGGTGTGCAAGCGTCAATAGGCTACGGTAACAGCTTACCATCAGGCGAGCCGTATGCTTGTTTGCCACTTTAGAGGTATAAAAAAATAAGCCTTAGACATTTCATGTGTATCCAGAAGTCAATACGATTATTAAAAAAATATATAAGTACCTTTTTAGTACCTAAAGTATACAAAATACCATAGCAGAACTCAATTGCTTATACAGCCAAATGTATCTGCTTTGCAGAATGCTCAAAGTAAAGAATATTTTTTGATACACAATCAAAAATAATATTTCCATCCAAGCTCCGCTTCATAACACTTTTTATCACAATTTTGCAAACAAATGGCTATGAACATCACAGGCCGTCCCAGGGATATGCCACATGGAGGGAAAGTATCTTGAATATTGTAGATGGAACATTTTACATTCATAGTTAATAAAATAATTAATTAAACATAGTTAATTAAACAACTTTGAACCGGGAATCGAACCGTTACACGAGAAAATAATCACCCTGTAGCTTTATCATACTGACCGAAAGGCCTCGTCATAAGGATAATTTTTTGCTAAGTGACCATCATGAATTTTAACATTTTTGATACAAAATTAATCATTTTATCAAATGCTCAAAATGATCCGATATCCGTGGGACGTCCTGTATATGTTAAGAATATTACTAACTAGCGGCCCGCCCCGGCTTCGCACGGGTAGACATTTATCAAAAACATTGTCTACCCGTATTTAGACTTTTTCGGGCAATTTTTTAAAATTTTACCGTATGAACCGTCCTCGTACTTCAAGGAATATTCTAAAAAAACGAATTAGCGAAATTAGTTCAGCCGCTCTCGAGATTGGCGCTTAGCAACACATTCAGCGATTCATTTTTATATTAATTATTTATTTTATTATTATAGACGAATCAACTTCCTTGACGTGGCAAAACATGCGACAGGCGCGTTATCACTGATTATAAGATCTAGCTATCTTAATAATGGGATGATGAAGCAGGCACGTAATATTACAAAAATGTTATTTAATTAGGTCAGTGCTTGCATAATAAATATCGGAACGAATGTCATGACGTATACTGCGCTCGTTCTGTCTATTGTGTAAGATGCGTGTAAGAAAAGGACAGATTATGCCATGTGTACGGCATTATTGACAGACGACCAAACGGAGACAAACGCACGATTTGGCATATATTCGCGTTTGCCACATGTGTTTGTTACGGACACTTTTGAGCGCAAACCCGAAGTCCATGTATATATATTTACCTATAATAGGTATGTACGATGAATTTTAAAATTTCTTTTACAAAACTGATACACTGAAAGACATGCATTCTTCAGGAACATTCGGTCTCTTTCATACATTGTACATTAAAGTGAGATGACAATACGTATCCAACCTCATACTCTCGTAGCTAAGTGACATCCTGTTCCTTAGTGAGGAAAAGAGACAACAAACATTTTGACAACCGCATAATAAAAATAGTTCGCCATAAAATTATTCTTACAAGCTTTTATTTAGTTTTACCAGTCCGGTGTGTGTGTAATCAAATCTTGCAAGTTAAATTTGACCCACATCCCAGTGTCCGATTGAGCTGTAATTTGGCATACACGTTTCGTTCCCGTAACATGCACGATTAGTGATTACCTAACTGCCGCCATTTTTTATTCAAAATGGCGGACTTCACAAAATGAAATTGTCAATTTTACACAGTAACCCCTATGATATGCGTATCAAATGAAATAATTAAATGAGCCAAACACAGTAAGTAAAGTGATGTGATGTCATTCTAAATCCAATATGGCGGCCACCGCAAGATGGATATTTATCATTTCCACAGTAACCCCTATGACAGGGATCAAATGAAGGGCTTGATGACCGAATAAAAGCTTGTATTGGAAATCTTTTTCTCATCTTACAAAAACAATCTTACGCTTAAGATTGACAACCAATGAAACATGTAAAGCAACTCGTGACGTCATTTTCAATCGACCGAAGAATCAGAGTCCTCATTCTTAGTGCAGATGTAGAATGCAATGACTGGAATCGAACCCAGTACCATGCAAGACCCCATGCCGTAGAAACACCATGAGTACCCGCCAGTTACGTCGCGGATATAGCCTGCAAAAATGATACTAGCTTAAACAATGTTACAGTGTGAGTTGTAACAATGTTGCAGTTACAAAACCCACTTTCCACCGAATATAATTTCGTGCCAACGTGACAGATGGTGAGTCCGTCGCCGTCTCTTAGGCACTACATTCCATACCATATACCATACCAACTAGATCTGCAAATAAATATTTTTGCAACGAGGATACGCTGCGCTAGTAGAGTCCTCATCAGCAACAGGGTTGGCAACGCGTTAGTGATACCCCTGGTATTGTTAGCGGCTATAGGCTAAGGTGACCGCTTATCACCTGGTTGGCTGTACGCTTGTATTTCAACTTAGTGGTATAAGAATAACTTACCAGCGGTTGGGGGTACGGACACAGCGGCCAAGCTTTGGAACATTCTGACCAGACCGTAGGATGAAGCGATACGCGCCGTCCCAAAAGCATCAGCCAATAGAACTGGGACCAACAGGAACCAACACCCCAGACATAGACCGTACGCCCCTGGAACACAATTCAACACTCTTTAAATAAAAAAAAACAAGCTTTTAATCAGTTGTTAACAAAAACCAACTTCGTAGCTTTCATTTTTATATTTGGAAATACCTACTTATGCCAAGAAGAACTTTGTTAAACATTGTTATGTCATGATTGTTACATGAAGAAAAGACAGAGCACTGAGTTTCTTGCCGGTTCTTCTCAGCTGGCTTTTTTTCCAAACCGGTGGTAATTTAGACCTTCATAAGTGCCTTATTAGGGCCTAAACTTATAAAATGTAAATGAGTTTCATTTCAAGCCCTTTCATTTAAAAACCCATATCATAGGGGTTATTGTGGAAATTCTCGATTTTGTGCAATACGCCATATTGGATTAAAAATGGCGGCATTAAAGTAATCGGGCATTGTCATGCCAAGGCCAAATTTCAGCTCAATCGGACACTGGCAAGTGGGTCATATTTAACTTGCAAGATTTGATTACACACACACACACACACACACACACACCGGACAGGTGAATCTAAATAAAAGCTTGTTAAAATATGAAGTCCTCACCAGATGCAACAGCAAGCGCCCACCAGGAAGTCAAGTTAGGTAGAGTCAACACTGCCACGCCGGCTACCAATATACTGTAAGAGAAATTACCAAGATTGTAAATGAACGAACGAACAACTTCCATTAGACCTACGGCCGAATTTTGAAAGTATTAAAACAGGCGAAACAATGGATAATTAAAAAAAATATTTTTTTAATGTTAATAATATTTATTAAAATATCTACAATACATAAATAATGGTAATAATAATGCTTGCACATTATCACACAGCACCATCTGGCCTCATACTAAGCAAAGCTTGTACTATGAGAACCAGCAGCTGATATAATTTACTTATATACTTTTTTTTGCATATACATACTTGTAATACATACCAAACACCCAGACAACATGTATATCACATAAATGTTCATCTCGACGGGAATGGAACCCGCGAGCAGTCAGGTATACTAACCACTAGACCAGCGGTCTCGTCAAATAGATGATAATAGATAGAACATGTAGATTTAATAACAACAGGAGTCACCTTATAATGTAAGCCTTCTTTCTGCAGAACAGATGCAGATCACATAGCCACCCAAGGCCCAGTCTCCCGCACAAGTCTAGCACTGCGCTGATGGCCACCAGACGCCCTATAAATGGAAACACGACTAATGAAAATGAACATATGTGACTTGTTGGGCAAACATTCAAGTGTTAAGGTATAAATACATATATTTTTTATGCTACGAAGGCATCAACCAAGCTAAGGAATGTTGTTTTTTTTTTCTTTAAGCTACATAACATAATTGTACACTGCACTGTATACTGTACACTGCACTTTATACTGTACTCTGCACTGTATACTGTACACTGCATACTGTACACTGCACAGTATACTGTACACTACACTGTATACTGTACACTGCCTACGATGGAATTGCTCGCCTTAACATTAGGAGAAATAAAAGAAAATAAGTATTATTGATATCTACTCACCAGCTGCCGTTTTGGTATGTCCCACAGATACGGTATAAGCAGGTAGGTAGTACAGCGCGTACGGCGACCCACACGACATGAGGGCCACTGACGCGCAGAGGAGGCCAAACCTCCAGGACTTTAGGAGGGACACGTCCAGATATCTACAAGAGAAAACAATAATTAAATATTGTTTTTTTTACATATAACGAAATAAGTAGAGATCTGCCATCAACATGCAGATCAAATAAAATAAAAAAACATTAAAAAAACTGTTGTATTTTTCGTCGATAAATCTATAATTCTTTAGAGCGCCATCTAGCGGTGCTTTGAATTTTAATTCCTTATTTTTTGTTTCAAACATATCTATAAACAACAATTATCCATAAAAAAATTGACAGTTTTATTTGTTTGTTACCAAAAACATCGATGTTTACTTTTTTACATATATAAAAATAAATAAAAACACATTTAATTTAACAATAGACTGTTTATTAGTTTGTTACCATAAACATAAATGTTTTAGATACATCGATATTTACATCGTACGAAACAAAAGTGTCGATGTCGACATCGATGTAAACATCGATGTTTTTCTTATATCGATCAGCCCTACTCGGGCTACAGTGCCGGTAGCAGGAACATTTTGCGACTATGTATTCGAAAACGTACTCGCGAAATGTCAAAATTGTCATACTTATTTTTAGTTCCACTTTTCACCGCTGCAGCGCTGTTCATTTTTCAATACAAAAAGAGTCGAAGGCGATAAGAAAACGTTGCAATTTATTCATGTTTGCGCTACTGGTCAAGCTAATAACAGTGCCGGTAGCACGAACTTTTTCGACAACGTATTCGAAAACGTAACTCGCGAAATGTCAAAATTGTCATACTATTTTTTAGTTCCACTTTTCACCGCCGCGGCGCTGTTCAATTCCCCATACAATAATAGAATAACAGTAGTGCATTTCAATTACACGCCATGTATTGCCTCACCTGGAAATCTTCTCGACGCATCCCCTTTTCTTGGCCTTCGGCAGTATCTCTTCTTTCGGCAACTCTTGTTCCTGCTTCACCGGCACTGCCTCAGCTAGCTTACTCTGGATCAGGCGACTGGGGAGCGGCGTGCGGATGTACAGGGAACTAGAAAAAAATACAGTAAAAACAATGCGATTTAAAATGGATTTAACTGGATAATCCTCATCAGGGTACTAAGACAAAGTGATATACTATCATCGACCGATAATCAGAGGTTATCTCCTAATACACTGATCTTATCTTGAAACACTGGTCTTCTCCTAAAAGACTACTCGACTCATGAAAGAAGAGACTTCTTAAAAAAGGCCGTCCCCCGAAAGAACTCCGTCTTCCGAAAGAACTCCGTCTTCCGAAAGTACGGTCTTCTCCCGAAAGACGGGTCTTCAGACAAAGGCCAATTTTTCTTAAAATAAAAATGCTTGGACATTATCACACACCGCCATCTAGCCCCAAACTGAGCAAAGCTTGCAGCTGATACAATACTTATATATTTTTGTAAATGCATACCAAACACACCATACAGCCTCAAGTCAAACACATTTTTTTATCACATAAATATTTGCCCTAGCTGGAACCGAACCCACAGCCCTTAGCGTAGCAATCAGCTAATACTAACCACTAGACTAGCGGTCTGGTCAAAATAAGAGATTACTCCTAAAAGAACGCCCAATACTGTAGTGTATGTGGATTTATTATTTACCTAAGTATAGGTATTGTTAGAGTTTATTTTTCAAACTTCAAGATAGTTTTTACACAGCAAGTTTATTCAACGAATTTGCGAATAGAACAGAGAGCGGTACCCTCTTTACAATCGTTTTTATACACTCATTATGACTACAAGCGCCATTTTTATGCTTCCGTTAAATGTTGCCATAGTGAATAAACACAAATCATAGATGGCGTTTCTCATACTTTAACATATTATTATTGCCCTACATTATATTAAGTAATCGATAAATATAAATAGCTATCAGTATATACTTACATTTGTATGTATATATGTATATAACAGCCATATGCACAATAGTCCACACATATACAATTATACACACACACATACATCACACTGTCTCGAGCGCACCACGTCAGTTGACACGAGAGCGCAAGCGAGAGTGGACGTGATTTCGTACCAGGAATTATTGTGCGTGCCGAGCCTGTGTTTTACTATACATTACAAATACTCAGTCATCTTCTTACCGAGTGATCTTCCTCCTACTAGCCTTGTAGACGCAAGTGCTATCAGTAGACAAGTCCTCAACAGAGTGCAGGATGGATGAGGATCGGGCAGGTCGCAGCCGCAGCCGTGCCACTTCCCGCGGTAGACCTGGACAAACGAATTGGTACAAGTCTAGCCGTAGCTTAGACTGGCCTTGTGGTTCAAAATCATAAAATCATTTATTCAGTTTAGGCCCTAATAAGGCACTTATGAAGGTCTAAATTACCACCGGTTCGGAAAAAGCCACCTGAGAAGAACCGGCAAGAAACTCAGTGCTCTGTCATTTTTTATGGAGCAATCAATTATAGTTTTAAGCCGTGGTGGGCTTGTGGTTGAAGCAACGGCCTGCCATCTGATGGGCCCAGGTTCGAATCCGGGCCTGTACCAATGAGTTTTTCTAAGCTTAAGTACAGTGATGAATCACACCATGAGCTTTAAAAAAGAGAGATAGGGCGATTTGGGATTTCCCGTGGGTTTTCCCATTTAAATTGGAGCCGCCCGACTATACCTCCGTCTTATAGAAGACCGCAGTGAAATAAAATTACTTGATGTAATGTAATGTTGTGTTTCTGCGGTAAATAAGGTTGCCAGTGCTCCACGAGGATATTCTGGGCTAGTAGTATTGCTGCTAGCACAGTGAGTCCTCATCAACAACATGGTTGGCACCCCGTTAGTGATACCCCTGGTATTGCTAGCGGCTATAGGCTACGGTGACTGCTTACCATGAGGTAGGCCGTATGCTTGTGTGCCACCATAGTGGTAAAAAAAAAAAAGTTGCACTGAGGTTGAAGTGACCGCCTGTCTTCTGATGTGTTTTTTCGTTTCACAGGTGGCTTTATTTTAAGTAAAAACATGTACATATCAGCACGCCATGTCCCTAACGGGGTAGGCAGAGTGTATAGAGCGACATTGCACTCTTGACTTACAAGCATAGTTGGCGAGCTTAAGCGTTATAGTTTTTTTCTTCGCCGCGTACAGCCATCTTTATTATTCCAGTATATCCGGTATCTGTAAACAATTTAAATACATACCGACTACTCCAAGCACATCCAACCCCTCAGAATCTTCGGAATCCGACAACAGGTTCTGCATCGGGGGTCTGGTGACCTGACGGAAAATATTTAAGTAAAAATAATAATGCTAGGATATTACCACACATCGCCATCTGGTCCCGAACTGAGCAAACAATTGACAGAAGGTCTCCTAACTCACCGCACGAACACAACACTACATCAGAGTAGTGTTATTTGTCTGCGATCTTCTGTAAGGTGGAGGTACTGTCCCAGTCGGGCGCCTCCTATTTTGAACGGGAGATACCGTTGTGCCCTACCTCTCTTTCTATAAGGAGCTCTGGTGCCCTTACTCACCGCAGGAACACAACACTACATCAGAGTAGTGTTATTTGGCTGCGATCTTCTGTAAGGTGGAGGTACTGTCCCAGTCGGGCGCCTCCTATTTTGAACGGGAGATACCGTTGTGCCCTACCTCTCTTTCTAAAAGGAGCTCTGGTGCCCTTACTCACCGCAGGAACACAACACTACATCAGAGGAGTATTATTTGGCTGCGATCTTCTGTGTGTGTCTCACCTCTATTAAGCTTGGGTGGATGATTTCGGAGATAAGATTGGTCCTCTTTGCCTCTTCGCTCAGCATATTGTTCTTGTGGTTGAAGGCTAGCTCTGAATCCGGCTGGAACAGATTCTGGAGGCGATTGTCTCTACCCTCTGTTTTCACTGGGTACAAAATATACACTCATTATTAACCACATTCTATCTCGGTTCCCTCGCGTAGTCATAAATGCGACAGGAAGTCAAAAAAGCCGTGGTGGCCTTGTGGTTGAAGCAATGGCCTGACATCTGATGGGCCCAGTTCAAACCCCGGCCTGTACCAATGAGTTTTTCTAAGCTTAACTACAGTGATTAATCCCACCATTAGCTTTAAAAAAAACGAGGATGGGAGATTTGGGATTTCCCGTTGGTTTTCTGTAAGGTGTAGGTACATTCCCCAGTCGGGCGGCTCCGATTTTAATGGCAAAACCCACGGGAGTCACAATTCACCCTACCTTTCTTTTAAAAATATATCATATAAGAGTCTTACCCTCTTGAATCTCATTCAGCAGCGTAGTGTGTTCTGTGTTAGTGGTGGTGGGCGTGGGGAGCGCGGGGGCCGTGGGGGCCGCCCGGTACAACGTCGCCGACACACACACGTGCAGCATGCCGCCGCCTGCAGACACGGCGAGCATTCTCTCTTATGGCCAGTAATGTCACTAGCTACAGTGTCCTTCACACCGGAACACAGTGTAGTGTACGTACACTAGTGCTTGGCGGCAGAATATCTGACACTGTGGTGGTACCCACCTAGCCGGACTCTTGCAATAAGAGGCCTCCCACCTAGTACCTAGTCTCTTATGGCCAGTAATGTCACTAGCTACAGTGTCCTTCACACCGGAACACAGTGTAGTGTACGTACACTAGTGCTTGGCGACAGAATATCTGACACTGCGGTGGTACCCACCTAGCCGGACTCTTGCAATAAGAGGCCTACCACCTAGTACCTAGTCTCTTATGGCCAGTAATATCACTAGCTCCTGACTTACCAAGTAAAAGAACAGTCCCATGCAATCCGTACATATCCACAAGTTTCTCGATTAGCATTGGGAAGACGAAGCTACCAGCAGCCGTCCCGCTCACACAGATACCATTTGCTAAAGCCCTGAAAGAGAAAATAATATATAATAATACATCTTCACGCCTTCCTACAAGGATCCGCGAAGAGGTAGGTACATGTGTTACAACCCCCAGTTTCCACCGAAGATAATTTGGTGCCAACGTGACAGATGGTGAGTCCGTCGCCGTCTCTTAGGCACTACATGCGTCCTTGAATTTCTTCTCAGATGTATGCAGGTCTCCTCACGATGTTTTCCTTCACTAGTTATGCGATAGCAATAATATGTAGATCTATATAATATGAAATATCTTTGGTTTGAATTGAACGTTTTTGGAGTTGACTTAAGCGATTCGGGGAAGGCATGTAAGATATTTCAAAATTAATAAATCAACTCATAAATTACCCGCAATAACTTAAATACCTCGTAATACGGGTTTAACTTTCTATAAATCCTGACCAGATAGTTATAACTGACAGAAATTACCAATCTTACTTGATGTGAACAAAATCGGCCACAAAGCCACCGTAGGGCTCAGTTTGCTGGTAAACCTGCCACAGCAGTCTGAACTCGAGTTTTTATTTATTTAAAGCAAAACTGGAACTAAAGGTTATTGAGACTCAATCGGAAGCGGCCAGATAGAGTAGTATATAATCTAATCGATGAATCTAATAGACTTTCAACAATAATAACGACAATAGCTAGAACGTTGGATCGTCCGCTTCCGATTGAGTCTCAATACCGCTCAGTTCCAGTATTGCTTTATGCAATATTGTTTATTATATACCTGTGCTTATCGAAGTATTGTGAAACAATGACAATGCCAGGTGTAGTGGACAGACCGCCGCCAATTCCTGGAAACAAAAAAGAAATCTAATCACTTACTCAAGACTACTTAAGTACAACATACTTAGTTACTGTAATCCCCCTACTGTCAGTATAGCGTATCCTCACAGAGCTGTGATGCCCTTACTCACCGCAGGAACACAACACTACATCAGAGTAGCGTTATTTCGCTGCGATCTTCTGTAAGGTGGAGGTACTGTCCCAGTCGGGCGGCTTCTTGTACAGTTTAAGTTTGTTAGGGCCACGCTACGGAATCTGTTTCAAATGGATATGTACCGGTCATGACCCCAAAGCTGAGCAGTAGATGCAGAAGCCCCTTGCTGAAGTAGGAGAGCGCGAGGCCCGCTGCACAGAACAGTCCTCCGATGAACACCACTAAGCGACAGGAGTACTTCTCACACAACGCTGATGAGAGCGGTGCTGGAACATAGATAAACATATTTCTTAACATAGTATATAAAAAATTGGGCAAGTGCGAGTTGGATTCGCACACCAAGGATTCCGTACTAAAAACGAACCAGTTTAAATAAAAAACTTAACTGTGGTTCGATCCTTAGACACGGCTTTGCACCAACCGCAAATAATAAGTTTGTGATGGTAAATTGGCTCTTTATTTTAAGAAAATATGTGTAGCATTCACACACATTTCAAGCGTCTACTTGTTGCCATTATTCAGAAGCAAAAAAAACAAGAAACACATTTAACAGCGGCAACAGAAATACACATTCTATGAAATTTTCAACTGTCTACCTATTACGGATCATGAGATACAGCCCGCTGACAGACAGACGGACAGCGAAGTCTTAATTAGTAGGGTTCCGTTGGTTACCCATCGGGCACGGAACCTAAAAAAATTACAACTTTACAATTGGTATTTTTTGCCAATTTGTTTTCATAAGTTCAGCTTACCAAGAGCTAAGCATAAGGTAGACAAAGCAGCTGGGATCCAGGATGCGACGCTCTCCGAAGAATCAGGGAAGGTCTCCATGATCTCCACGTAAAGAACACCATAGGACTTGAAGAGACCAGCCACCCAGAACTGCACCATGAAAGCTCCAAACACGACCACCCAACCGTAGCCGCCGTCGGGAGGGACTGTACTTCTAAGGTAACAAAAAAGTTTGAAAACCCTGTAACGTTTTGATGTAGTGCTGTTTCTGCGGTAAGTAAGGTTGCCAGTGCTCCACGAGGATACGCTGCTAGTAGTAATGCTAGCACAATGAGTCCTAATCAACAACAGGGTTGGCAACTCGTTAGTGATATCCCTGGTATTGCTAGCGTTCAGAGGCTACGGTGTCTGCTTACCATCAGGTGGGCTGTATGCTTGTGTGCTGCCATAGTGGTATAAAATAATAAAACATGTGCCGTGGGTACCAAGACATGCATATTTCTGGCGCTTGAGGCTCTCTTGCTGATCAGCAGCGGCGCCGGCTGCCACCGAGGTGCCAGGGAGATGAGACGGAGCCACGGTATCGACACAAGTTGCATCCCACACCAAGGGCCGACCCAATCTCCATGGCACCATCATTGTCCTGACCTTATCCCGTATTATTTGTGGTCGCTGCAATATACGTATTTCTCTTCCATCCTTCTCTATCAGCCGTCATCTCTGTATTCACTTCATTTCTGGCTATGTCATCTTTCATACAGTCCATCCATCTTCATTCATACATGAAAGCTTTCTTACCATGTTATCTTCATTCCTCCGCATAACATGCCCATACCATGTCAAACGCTTTCACCTCAACTTTTATGTCACTGGAGCTACTTTCAAGCTTTCTCTAATAAACTCATTTCTTACCTTGTCCATTCTCGTTCCGCCACACATCCATCTCAACATTCGCATCTCAGTTGCGTGCAGTCTTCTTTCATCCGTCGCCTTTGTGGGCCAACACTCTGATCCATAGATGACAGCAGGCCTTATAATGGTCTTATAAATTTTCCATTTAATCTCCACGGCACCAACAATTTATTTTCAGTCACCAATCATTCGTGTATTTGATCAACTTACTCAGCGTCATGTTGGGAGGGCCGGAGGTTCCTTGAAGCGGCGAGGAGCGGGCGCGCCGTGACTGAGGAAAGCGTGAGGAGTGAGTCTTCCTCCTGCTCAGTAGGAGACATCGCCGACAGGTACGCACCTACTTGCTGGAACACGATAATACAAATAAAAATATATCCCTTTACATTTGTTCGGAGAAACAGGGATATATAACATATAAAACCGGCCAAGTGCGAATGGGACTCGCGCACCAAGGTTTCCATACGCACTTGTACAAGGTTAAAAGTAGGCGAACTTCAAATGAGTTCATTATTCGTCGGTGACTCTCAACAGCGCGATTCAGGAATATTTTTTAGTAATTTCGCATTTAAAAAAATAAGCTACATATTTACCGTTTTCAGATTTTTTTCCTTTACTTGTGCTGTAAGACACTGCTACATAATTAAATGGTCATATCTTTGCTTCATATTGACTTACAGGTTTGATCATTTTAAAGCTGAAAGACACCATAGATCCGGGTATTTCATATTAATTTCAATTTGATACCAACAGACAACAATGTGATCCTATAAGCTAAGGGTTCCGTTTTTCCTTTTAAGGTACGGAACCCTAAAAATTTGAGAAATTAAAGAATTGTGGAAATAAAAATAATGCGAAATAGGTACGTCTAGCCGTTCACGCGGCCAAGAAACAGACAAAAATTAAACTGGTTTTTTTTTCATTTTTGTAGGGGTCGTGACCCGTCCACCCACAGTAGACGGCTAATCAAGAATGACCCGTTCACCCACTGCCTCAAGGCTGAAATTAATTTGAAAAATGGCGATATTTTTATATCGATACGTCGTTTGAAATGAACATATCGTACAGAATTAAACCTGTTACAGTTTTATCATAAGTATACTGTACTTTATTGTTCTACACTTGTCTTCCTTTCCTTTGTGTTGTTTTGGATAAATTTATTTTATTTATTTCTGATACCCCTGGTATTGCAAGTGTCTGTAGGCTACGGTGGCCGCTTACCAAGGCTGGCTCAGCCCCATGTATATAGCAGGGATAATTTGGAAGAAGCATACGAGATGACAAATAAAGCAAAATAAATAAAATTTTATCATCTTGTCAGTAGCTTTTAATCAAAAAGCTTTGAGTTTTTAACTCTATTCAAAGCTAAAAAGCGAATTTGTTTCGTGTTGTCTATTTGTCTAACGAAATACGAATGGCTGTTTATCACGCGATAAGTAAAGCCATCGCTTGGAATAAATTTAAACATTCATTTTTTGAAGCAGTGTCTTACAGCACAAGTAAAGGGAAACATCTGAAAACCGTAAATATGTTGTTAATTTTTTTTGCGAATTTCCTAAAAAATATTACTGTTTCGCGCTGTTGAGAGTCACCGACGAATAATGACCTCATTTGAAGATCGCCTACTTTTAACCTTACCTAAAAGTGTGTACGGAACCCTCGATGCGCGAGTCCGACTCGCACTTGTCCGTTTATTTTAGAAAATACAGTAATTAACACTCTATGAGTATTATATATTATAAGGCACTTATGAAGGTCTAAATTACCACCGATTTGGAAAAAAAGCCACCTGAGAAGAACCGGCAAGAAACTCAGTGCTCTGTATTTTTCAATGTCATATCCATTATTATATTTAATCCTTACAGTCAGTGCCGGATTTGATTTTTTTATGAGTGTAGGCCACTATATTTCCGCCGCCGCGTGTACCTTTCTAAAATAATAATTTTGTAGTAAAGTTGAATCTAATATATAAAATTCTCGTGTCACAGTTTTCGTTGCCATACTCCTCCGAAACGGTTTGACCGATTTTGATGAAATTTTTTGTGCTTATCCGGTATCTATGAGAATCGGCCAACATCTATTTTTCATCCCCCTAAATGTTAGGGGTAGTCCACCTCTAAATTTTTATTTTTATTTTTTAGACCGATTTCAAAAATTCTTTCACCGTTATAAAGCTACATCATCACTGAGTAACATAGGCTATATATTATACTAGCTTCCCGCCCCGGCTTTGCACGGGTAGACAAAATATTTGATATAAAAGTCTACCCGTGCGAAGCCGGGGCGGGCCGCTAGTAAACGTATAAATTATTCAGAAAAAATCAAGTATTTATTTACGGGATTTTAAGTCTAAGACCTAACATTAATTAATTCCTCTGAAATTTGCTGCCCCTAAGCTAAGACGCTGCCGCCCCTAGGCCGCGGCCTATACGGCCTAACTAGAAATCCAGGACTGCTTACACTGATGAGTCAGCTAGTGATATTTAATTTCGATTGTATTTGTGTGAGTCAGTGTGAAGTATATACGTTTAATTAGGGCAAGAACCGCGGGTCATGGAAAGTACATAAATCTAGTTCACAAAGGTTCATGGTAGGTAATGTAGGCTACTCTAACAACAGCCTTCTACGTAGTTGGCTACCTGCCAATCGTAAATACTTGTCTGCTAATTGTATTACAAACTAGCTGCAGTTGTTATATTTTATTTTTATACCACTAAGTTGGCACACGAGCATACCCACCTGATGGTAAGCAGTCACCGTAGCGTATAGCCGCTAGCAATACCAGGGGTATCACTAACGCGTTGCCGACCATGTTGTTGATGAGGGCTCACTGTGCTAGCATTACTACTAGCCCAGCGTATCCTCGTGGAGCACTGGCAACCTTACTTACCGCAGAAACACGTCTACATCAAAGTAGTGTTATTTGACTCAAATTTTATTGGGAAAACCCACGGGAGATCCCAAGTCGCTGTACCTCTCTCTTAAAATATTTAATCAGGCAGTTGCTAGAAGCTCAGAGTAGATCATATACTACGCTAGAAATCACAACAAAGTCGCTTCCCGCTGTCTGTCCCTATGTATGCTTATATTTTTAAAACTAAGCAACGGATTTTGAAACGTTTTTTTTATAGATACAGTGATTCAAGAGGAAGGTTTTATGTACAATTCATTTGTGTTATGTATGTATTTAAGTTATATGGCTAACGCTGGCCGTGCGAAGCCGGGGCGGGTCGCTAGTAGATAATAAGATGTGTGTGGTACTTACAGAAGCTAATGGCAGCTCCAGGTAGAGGCTGGAAGGCCTCTCGCGCTGCTCCGTAGGCGCAGACTGCACTGACAACAGAGAGCCAGACTTGTCTGGAGAGAGAGCTGCCTGTGGAGTACATACATAATCATTCATCATTCATCATCATTATCCTGCGCTTATCACATCTTATTTGGAGTCGGCGCAATATGTATTTCTCGTCCATCCTTCTCTATCAGCCGTCATCTCTGTATTCACTTCCTTTCTGGCCATGTCATCTTTCACACAGTCTATCCTTTTTTTTAGGTCTACCTCGACATTCATACATACCACGTAATCTTCATTTCTCTGCATAACATGCGCATACCATGATAAACGCTTGCACCTCAACTGTTCTGTCACTGGAGCTACTTTCAAACTTTCTGCGGTACCAGGGGCTGGGTCTATCTATTCAAGGGGCGGAAGTCATAACCCACCCATAATTTCGATAGAAGACAAAAAAGAAAATAAAATGAATATTTGATTTGAATTTTTTAAACGTGAAAAAGTTTAATAAAACTAGTTCGTAATTTGATTGTAATCGAAATTGAGCATGTCCTGAACACACCTGGGGGTACCCTCCCCTGACTTCTAGCAACAACATCTTTCGGTTACATATTCAAAAACGTAACTCACAAATGATGACAACTTACATCAACGATGGAGTCGGTAGGCAGATCGATAGAGCAGGACAGTGGAGCGGTGGAGACTGGTGGTGCGGAGGACACCAGGCCCTGGCCGTCTAACTTGGCCATCTCCTAGGAATTATAAACACACAGTTACCGCCTATTTTTTTATATTATTTCATGCTATGTTTAATCTTATGGAAAGCGTTCGTGGTGTAATATTGAGGACGGTGTGCTACACCGTAGCTATCTTACTTATCACGCTAGTATTATAATGTGAAAGTATGTGTGTATTTGTACCATCTTCACGCCTCAACGGCTGAATGGATTTGTATGAAATTTGCAATGGAGGTAGCTTACATGCTGGATTCACATCCTACTAATATTATAACGTGAAAGTTTGTGAGTATGGATGTATGGATGTTTGTTACTCTTTCACGCAAAAGCTACTCAACGGATTTGGGTGAAATTTGGAACACAGATATGTTATAACCTGGATTAGCACATAGGATACTTTTTATCCCGAGAAAATGTTTTTATCCCGGGACAATTTTAGGTTCCTCTGAGATTCTAAGCTCAACGCGGACATAGGCCCGATAGTTTATTTTTATCCAGTTACTTTTATTTTGGAACAAAAATGGGTTCCGTAAATAAAAACAACTTGAAATTGGAATGCAAATTAATTCCACGCGTACAAAGCCGCGGGCACAGACAGCTAGTCATTAAAATAAAAGTACAATCGCCGTAGCACGTAGACTGCTCCGTCTACGGCGTAGCGGCTACGTATAACCGTAGTCCGTAGAAGTGATACATCTGTCTGTATGTAAAGCTTTATGTAAAGGTCGTTGCCTTCAAGCGCCATATATATAGTTGGTATAGGTACAGACAGCGGAACGGATCAATATTGTCTGCATACAGATACCTACATAGCACCTCGCTCGGAAGGCTAATTCTCATAAATAACACGACCAAGCTACGGTGTTGCAAAGAACAATTACTCATATAAAAACCAGCCAAGTGCGTTTCGGACTCGCGCACCGAGGGTTCCGTACAAACTTGTAGGTTGGTAAGGAGAGCACGTGATATTTTTGTAAGATTGTTATAGTAAAATGGTTTTTTTAGGGTTCCGTACCTTAACAAGTAAAAAGGACCCCTTGTTGTCCGTCTGTCTGTCTTTTGGTTTTTCCCTATAGATGTGCTGTAAGACACTGCTTCTTGCCAAATTTCATGCTCCTAGGTCAACGGGAAATCGCAAAATATGCGAAAATTTGCAACATAAACGGTCATATCTTTTCTTCACGTTGACCTACAGGTTTGATATTTTCAGCTAAAAGATACCATAGACCCGAGTATGTGATATCAATTTCAATTCGACAACTCGACGCGATCTTGAGAAAAAAACATCTTGACAGACAGACAGACAAACGGAAACGAACTGATCCTATAAGGGTTCCTTTTTCCATTTAAGGTACGGAACCCTAAAATGAGCGATATTTACTATTAAAAACAGTACGGAACCCCCGGTGTGCGAGTCCAACTCTCAATTTGCCGTTTTTGTTAACTTTTTTTTTCTAAAACTACGTTAGTGACGCCAGGTTTGAACCGCGCATTACTTGGAGTGTGTTCGTGACGTGAGGAAACTTTAAAATCGATGGCACTACGCCGCTATCGTGATTGAATGGCATTCAATTCAAGGTAGATAATGCAGAAGCAAATCAAATGAGGCTATGTTTAAAGGTAATTTAGCTTCTGCCTTTGAGGTCATAAACTTCTTCAGTTTCATGCAGAATTGTAGATTTACTTGAAACATTTTCGTAGACATGTCGGGATTTTTGTCAGGAGTTGGCTTTTTTAATTTAATGTCCCTTTTTTGTGTTAATTTTAAATCAAATTAAAATGTAGTTCTCCAAAAGTATTCAGTTTTCTGCCTTTTTGAGACGCTATTAAGATTTTTTAGATTGACCTGTATGAAGCCTGTATGTATGTATGTATCAATGTAAGGGAATCTTTTAACGTCATTTTCACTCACTTCAAGACGTCTGGTCATTACAATAATTTGCACACGTATTAAGGACCGATGACAATACAATAAGATCATAACTTTATCCTAATATCCCGACCAGAAACATCAGGATAAATTAAATTCCAAGCGTGTTTTTAGGTTGGTTTAACTATAATTTTATTATGTTTTTTATTTATTTGGCATTCAAAATATAACACAACTAGCGGCCCGCCCCGGTTTCGCACGGGTAGACATTTATATCAAACATTTTGTCTACCCGTGCAAAGCCGGGCGGGCAGCTAGCCTATGTTAATCAGTGATAGTGTAGCTTTCTAACGGAGAAATAATTTTTGAAATCGGTCCAGTAGTTTCGGAGCCTATAGACATTTATCAAATATTTTGTCTACCCGAGCGAAGCCGGGGCGAGAAGCTAGTATAATATATAGCCGATGTTACTCAGTGATGATGTAGCTTTCTAACGGTGCAAGAATTTTTGAAATCGGTCCAGTCCTATTCAATACATACAAAAATACAAATCTTTCCTCTTTATAATATTACTATAGATAATGCAAAGATTATATAGGTTATCATTAGGTATGTCAATAACGTAGACATTCTTTCTGATGCACGTCATGCGGTGTCTATTCCATACTAGCGGTAAAAGTTGGGTGTCTACCATCATATCCGAAGCCAATATTATGTCATCATTATTTCAACCCCGATGAGACATCAATCCTCTTGGAGTTTTTGGCGGGAATCAGGCGGAGCGGTTGAGATTTTTTCCAGTGTGTCGTAAATTGTGTTATAGTGATCTTTAATGTGTATTTTCGGTGTCGATATGTGCAGTAAAGTTTCATTTAGTGACTGATTTATAGGAGCATTGGAAATAATGCCATAATACGACTTTTGGGTTAAGTGATTTATCATTTTGGTCAATAGGTTACCTCTAATCCAAAGGCGTGTTACGATCTGCTACTGCCGTGGGTTGTCTCCAGAAACTCCTTTGGGCGTTAGAATGCATGACACTAGGCATTTTAATGCGGCAAACACGAGAAATTTTGCAACATGAAAATTCTCTAACACTCGACACTGGCAAAAATAGTCCCTGAAGGGACTGATTGCCATACTTAGGAAGAAGAAGAAGAAGAAGAAGACATCAATCCTCAGAATAATACCAACCAATCTACATCAATCTATGTTGTAACTCAGAATAATAAATAATGGTCTCCAAAAAAGGATTAGGTATATTCCTGTGTGTATATTTTTTTAATCAAATATGCTGCTGACGCAAACTAAAATTTAGATCTAACTTTTTGACAGAAATTTAAATAATTATTTCAATTCTCTTGTCACACACTGGCTGGCTAGTGTTAAAATATTAACATGCTGCTGTCATCTAAATTCAAAACGAATATATTTAATTTGAATGTACAACAGAATAGGATAATTAAATGCCTACATTAGTATAGTTCTAGTCTAGTCAGATGAACAAGAGAAATTAAAATTACACCAATAACTTCATAAGGCATCAGTGGATATTAATAACGGGATGAGTATACTTAAGAACTGTCATTATAGTCAAAGCATAATAAGTGGTTTTATAAGTCAATTTATTACCTGGTTAAAGATGAATTCTCGTGGCAGAGACATCGCTTACAGATGTCCGGTGGCAGAGAAATACAGTCGAAATGGTCTTCAGACTCCGTTGAACCAAGTCTCACAGATCCCCTTTGGCAGTAAACGGCATTAGCCGCTAAACACATTGGTTTATTGAAATATAAATCTGTTAACGACGCCGTTTTAACAATTTTCAATAAACCTTTACGGAGAAAACCTTTATTAATTAAACTTCCACGAAAAAAACTGTCCAATTATAAAAATTACGGCGCAGATACAACCAACATCTTTTTCTGTATAATAATTTAATTATTAATAACAATACGAAGGCAATATATCCTGCTTTTGGCACGACTAGCTTTGGTTCTTATTATTTTCGTCAAAACACGCGAGCGCCTGGCAAAGTTAAATAGCAAAGTGTGACATCTGTGTGAATGCCGCGCCTGCGCTGTAGGAGAAATCAATAAGGTTAATCAAAAATATTCTAGGAAACGTCGTCTTTTTGATTCGGTATTTCCTTATTCCAGACAGGAAGACGTATTACATAATAGGTCTTATATAACACTTCTAAGTGCTGTTTTATGAGTAAATAATAAAGCTGTAACAGTTCAAATTCTGTACAATAAAGATTACTGGAGTTTGTACGCAATATAATTATCTACTCTAGCGTAGTTACTAGGGTAACGTACTTTTTTTCCGGAGATGCTGATTTTAATATCTGCTCAGCTTAATATAGTAGGTATAGCATCCTTTCTCTCAGCGACGCAAAGGTACACAGGAAAAGAAAAATCAGGAATATATGTTGTCATATCAATTTAGTTTATTCATACCTAAACTATATAACAATGCAAGGAATAACATTAAATGTCACTTCGGTCTGACCAGGAAAAAAAGAACTGCGCCATCTTGCGGATTAATACATAACTATTTTCTCTTTCTAAACCATTTCGTGAGGAGTTACAGAAAAAAAATATCCGACGTACACGACCTTAAATAAATAAATAATTGAGTATTTCTTATAATCTATAAATGTTTTAAATATTTTTTTCCTTATAAAATAGGAAACACTACTTGGATATTAAAAGTATACAATTCAGTAGCAATCACGAAGGTATTTTGCGCGTTAATAACGCATCAATGTAGGTACATTGTGAATGTGGTGCGGCAGCGAAAACAACGTTGTGTCTGTTGTGCTATGCAGGGTAGGCATAAACCCTGGTCATTTAAAAGTCCCAATATCACATGCTGTCCTTTTTCAACTCGTTATCAAAACATGTTTGCGTTTCTGTCGAACTTAATAGGACATCCGACATGACAGCTGTTTGTGTTTCCGCCGACGTAAGGCTTATGCTACTAGGGCTGGAGCATACGCTATCGAACAGCCTGAAATTAGGTTTCGGTGACTCATACAGACATACACATGTCTGCGTCTCCTTTATACTCAAGTCCGGGGACTGGGTTCCTGACGTAATGGTTTCCTTATTCAAGCGACTCAGACCAAACTCTAGCGGGAAAGTCTGAGTTTGTATATCCGATAACGATACCGTTTCTGAGAAGAATATAGACTCATCCTCACTTGTTTGTGATTTTAAAGACAGTAGATCTTCAAAGACGGTCTGTGTTGATGTTTCATCGGTCTTAGTTTCAAAGTCACGGTTCCCCAACGTTTGCCAGGATGGAAGAGCCACATCATTTCTGATATTTTCTTCAGGGGACAGTGTTTGTGTTGCAAAAGAACGCTTCGGACTATCACATATGTATTCTGGAACTCTTTCGGTATCAATTTTGAGCTTTTTTGCCTCAGCCACAGACTTTGCTGTACGTTTCTCAGATTTTCTATTCATCTTGTACTGTCTATGTAATTCTGGATGCTTTCTCATCAAATGAACAAGCAATCTCTCATTCGTCTTATACTGTATGTTGCAAGCTTCACATGTAAAAGTCTTGTTGCAACTCTTCAAGTGCCTGTTGAACTCGGAGCCTGTAGAAAAGTTGCCGCTACATACATCACAATTGTAACTTTTTAATCTGTGCACTTTGTTATAGTGTTGGTTGAGAAATTTTCTTCCTGTGAAAAACTTCTGCAAGTAAGAATTGGTATGGTAAGAGCAGTCATCAAATGAGCAGTAAAACTTGATGTCTATTGTAAAGTTCTCTGTTATCTGATGAACTCTATTAAGATGTGTCATTAGGTCCTTTTTCTTCATAAATCTATCCTGACAGTTTGGACAGTTGAAGTAAACTTTTTCCTCAGTATTAGGGGCTGTAATTTTAAACACCAGTTTGTTGTTGAAGATGTGCGACGATACCGAGTTCTGGTCCTCATGTGAACTGGTAGAGCTTCTCTGAAACAGATAATATTGTTGATGAAGTATAGTTTTTAAATCAACTAAGTACACAATGATGGTAAGCACTCAAAAGGGCAGGCATGTATGAAGATTGACCTTATTGCATTCAGACAGACAGATGTGGCAGGGAAGACTGATTTATAATATCAATAATGAAATCACAAATGAAGTGCCATTTGACCAATTATTCAACTGAGCTGCTCAAAGTTTATATATTTAAAAATAATTGTTTTGTATTTTAAATGGAACAAAAAATTCCTGCAGAAGCTTTACTTCAACAATAACTTGCCTGATGTTGATATATTTGATTGTAATGTGAACTCTTTTAAAAAGGAAGTTATTAATACACTATCCTAGTTAATAGACACACGTTATTGTGAGATATTTATTATCATGTATTGTTTTTGTTATCAATTTATTTATATCAATGAAAAAAAAAATCCCGCTAAAAATTTATTTATCCTTCATCTTAAACCCACATTTATTTCTATAACATGGATAGCTTAGATAATGTATATTTAACTGTGGAAACTTAGCCGATGTCTGCATATATCCGATAGATTTAAGATTCTTTTGATATTGTTTGTTTCCCAAATAATAAAAATATTAGGAGACTGCCGCGGTAAAGCTATTGCATAGCATTTTTTATCAACTTATGCAATTATAATTATTTATTTATTTTATTAATGCAGTATTTTTTTATATACCTATATACTTTCTCACAAACAGCTGATTATGGTAGTTTTCCAATACAACCAATGCCACCTAAAGGTGGGTTGCTGAACTAAAGAGACAAGCGTGATATTTCAAAAAGTCATTAAAAGTTCTGGTATTTATCAATAGATGGCGGAGTGGGGGTGTTAGGTTTTTTTCGTTACGGATTTTCTGGATTCGGTCCCCACGCTCAAGGCCCGTGATAAAAGCTATGCAATAGCTTAATAAATAAATAAACCTAGATAGAGAATCCAGAAATCTATGGAACTGTATAGAAAACTATTTTTTGCCCAACAATAGTTTACATAGTTAATAAACAGTGTTTCATTTGTCTTTCCTTACCACCATCAATATGTTGTGTTAACAATGGATTCATGGACAGTATACCTTGAGATTATTCTTCAGCAGTATGTCAGACTTCTGACACTGAGTCCGGAACTGTTTGCACAGCATCAGGGACTCCTCACACGCTGTACACAGCAGATGTGATAAGCTCTCTGTAGGCTGAACCTGAAGTTTAAAACATATACTAAAGCTATATGTATAAATCTGCTGTGTTTGTATAAACTACTTTGATGTAGTGTTGTTTCTGTGGTAAGTAAGGTTGCAAGTGCTCCATGAAGATATGCAGCCCTAGTAGTAATGCTAGCACAGTGAGTCCTCATCAAGAGGGTTGGCAAAGAGTTAGTGACACCCCTGGTATTGCTAGCGGCTATACACTACGCTTACCATCAGATATCACGCACGCTTGTGTGCCTCCTAGTGGTATAAAATATAGTTTACAGAGTTTACTGCAATGTTTTTTCTTAAGTATAGGGTCATCTAAAATGACGATCTTAATCGCTTTAGCTTTGTAACTGCGTATTAGCATATTCCTGAGGGGTGAAAAGCATTGGATCCAACCGCTATTAATAAAGATATAATTTTACATGATACTGACAGTAACCTCGGTGTATTGAACAAAATCTTCAGCCAGCCCCCAATCGAATATATTCTTCATTTCCCCAGACTCGCTGAGACACCCGCGGCACACAAGAGATAATTCGTTTAGTGGAGTTTCTAATTTTCTATATGGAGTCGTCATTTTACTATTTTATTATATAAAAGTTGCTTTTCACGAATATTTCCGCATTTCGTGCCTATGGGTTTGTTTTCTTTGACACTAACTTAACTTGACACTGACAGGACAGCCAAAAACTCCTTATTATATTCTTCTTCTTCTTCTTCTTCCTAAGTATGGCAATCAATCCCTTCAGGGACTATTTTTGCCAGTGTCGAGTGTTAGAGAATTTTCATGTTGCAAAAGTTCTCGTGTTTGCCGCATTAAAATGCCTAGTGTCATGCATTCTAACGCCCAAAGGAGTTTCTGGAGACAACCCACGGCAGTAGCAGATCATAACACGCCTTTGGATTAGAGGTAACCTATTGACCAAAATGATAAATCACTTAACCCAAAAGTCGAATTATGGCATTATTTCCAATGCTCCTATAAATCAGTCACTAAATGAAACTTTACTGCACATATCGACACCGAAAATACACATTAAAGATCACTATAACACAATTTACGACACACTGGAAAAAATCTCAACCGCTCCGCCTGATTCCCGCCAAAAACTCCCTTATTATATTTATTCCTCCTCTCTTTTCGTACCGAAACAGCAAAGGAGCGTAGCCCATACAGCTAATGTTTTATGAAACAAATTTTTTTATGTAATAGAAATGACTTTATGCCTGGTCCAATTAGTCGCGTTTTCAATCGACGTTGCCTGCTGTTTTTATGCGCTAGGCGTTGGTACATTACATATTAAGGACAATATTCTATGAGTGAGTTCTAATGGGAATGGGACATTCTAGATTTTGCTCTCAATGTGAAACTCATTGAGTGGTGATAAATAATTAAAAATGTCATGAATTTTTAAATATAGAATCAAGTGTCATTTTTGACACACATTTTGGCTCAGCTAAATTAACAAGAGTATGATTGTCTCTTAAGAAAGGTAATAAAACATTTAATACCATTTATTCAATACCAATAATAACAAAAATAATAGAAACGCCGAAAATAAACACCGGCATTGTAATACCTTTGAAGTTGTTGTGCAGCAACTGCATATTGCTACATCGGACGAACTTCTCGCCAGTCGCCATTTGCGCCACGAACGCTGGCAGGATTGTCTTGTTAGTTAAATTTTATATAGGTTATAGAAATAAATTAACGACAGTGAGTGCATTATTAAACTCCAAAGAGCATTCAAAACATTGAAATTGTGTCCCAAAAGTTTGAAAAGCACGAACGGTGCTCCTAATGTGTAAGTACTCCGTGCATTCGGAATATTACGTAGCTATAAAAAATAACACGTGTTAAAGATTGCACATAAGTTCGTAAATTTAATTGCATGTACGCATTTCCCACGTCTTTTTCCACCTTTATTGTATACGTGGATGTATTTGGAGTGCAGGACATGCGAGTATCTGCACTATCTGTTAGATTAACGTGCCTAGGTTACATATTTTCGATGGACAGTGTTGGCTATTTTTGGATGACCGAATGCACTACCTAATTGTTGTTCCTGAAACTTTATAAATACACCCTCTTTTCTGTTTTCGATTGCTAGTTATGTTGCTTACGGTATACGTGGACTAGATTTGGCGCGCGTCAAAAAGAAAGTTGAATATTTTAATTAGAATCGAGGGCACCTTTCGATTGTTGACATTCAGTTTCATAACATTATCTTGTGTTTGCGTCGTCGACCAGTCTTAGATTATTACACGATTATTACGATAGCCGACCACGCTTCAATGTGCCAAATAATAACTATCAAATATTTTTATTTGAATTTTTGAATGTAGAAGAGAGATTCGCAAGTCAAGTGTGAAATGGCGCTCTAAATTTTGCCCCGCGAGGGACTGCTAGTTTTACTGCTCAGCAAAAAAATATATTCACACAGAGTAAATGGTTTATTACAATTCATCATTGACTATTTAAATAATTAATTAGTTTTTGAAAGTTTCAAAGTCACAGCTTCAACAGTTGTGCCTTTGCAAAGAAATCCATATCACATTCCAAATTTAAAAAAAAAGTTTTTTTTATTTCTCAAATTACCATAGCAATGTAATTATTTAAAACTGACATAATATGAAAATTTTTTTTACTGTCTCCTGAAACAGTGTTTTTCATTAGTTATTTGGATTGTCAAATTGATCAGTGGAGAATGGTTAGATATTCTACCATTTTACAAACTATAGGCAGAGAGTATAGAACACCATTTCACTCTAGACTTGCACTCCACTTGCTTCTAAAACATTCATCAATGTCTTACATGGCATACATGCCTACCAGCTCTAAGTACTCTCTATATTTCCAACGTTGGATACTTTGTCAACTTGGTCTAGGAACTTGGACCATGGCCTTCCACAGCATCTTCCACTCACATTCACATTGTATATTTGATTGTCAGTCTTTCATCACTCATTTGCTCCATATGTCCAACCAAAGGATTGGCAATGCGCAAGTGATACCTCTGGTGTTGCAAGTGTACATAGGCTACTGTGACCGCTTACCATCTGGTGGGTCATATGCTTGTTTGCCACCTTAGTGCTATAAAACAATACAATGTAATGTTTTTTTTTATATATTTCCAGTTGCAGAGAAAATCAGAAATGAAGATAGTCAACCTCAGTAACAAAAAACTTATGATATCAGTGCCTACAAGTTTCACCAATTACACGAGGAAGAACCATACATTTTAAAAACAGCTCAAAAGACATATATTCAAGGAAGATACCTTTTTAATTATATTTAGAACTTTAAGCAAATTACAATATAAAACTTGATTATTTTTCGTATTGTCGAAAGGAGTTTCCAATTGTTATTCATTTAGTTTATGGATTGTGGTGTGTATAGTGGAAATTGAAAAGTGTCGCAATAATGAAAATACCGGAGACAACAGCTAATGTTGGCGCTTATTATGGAAACGAAGAGAATGGACAGTGGCAAGTGAGTATCACATAAACCATGGATGACTTTATTCACCTGAGGCAAGACTATGGTTCTTCTTTTTCTTCTTCATAACTATGCCAGTGAAGAGTGTTAAAGAATTATCAAGTTTTTCAATGTTTGTGTTTGTTGCATTAAAATGTCATTCATTCTAATGCTTATTAGAGTTTTTGGACAATCCACGGCAGTAACAGATCGAAGATCGTAACATGCCCTTAAGTCAGAGTTAACCAAAATGATAAATCACTTAACCCAAAAGCCATATTATAATAATAAAGCTTGGACATTATCACACAGCGCCATCTGGCCCCAAACTAAGCAAAGCTTGTACTATGAGAACCAGCAGCTGATATAATACTTATATACTTTTTGTTTGTAAATACATACTTATAATACATACCAAACACCCAGATGCAAGGCAAACATATTTGTCACATAAATGTTAGCCCCGGCGGGAATCGAACCCGCGACCCCTAGCGCAGCAGTCAGGTATACTAACCACTAGACCAGAGGTCTCCTCATATTAAAATCATCGAAAAGGACATCATCCATTTTGTTTTTTGTAGTACCGGCCAATGCTGCAATTTTTATTACTGTAGTATGTAGGTTGTTTTTTCACCGAACATGGCCCAAACGGAGCCATAACAGAAGCTAAAGCGAATTTAGAAACTTGAAAATTCTCTGACACTCGACACTGGCAAAAATAGTCCCTGAGGTATTGATTGCCACTACTAAACTTATCTAAAATGTGATTTAAAATGACAATAATTTGTCTTTCGACAGCCAAACGGTGTGATTATCGACAGCGGTGTTGGCGGCGGTGTGGTTGGCAGTGGCGACGCTGGCATCCACCGGCCGCCTGTCTACCCGGTACACATCCCTAGAGGACACATGCCAGGTGTGCACTGTTTCCTGTCCTCAAGCTGTTTATGATAACCCTGGTATTGCTAGCACCTACAAGCTATGGTGAAAGTCCACTGATGAGTGTGAACTTTGGGGTCGGCAAGGCGTGAGTGATACCCCTGGTATTGCAAGCGTCTATAGGCTACGGTAAACGCTTACCATCAGATGGGTCGTATGCTTGTGTGCCATCTTAGTCGGAAAACAAACATATAATAGGTATCACTAACGCGTTGCCAATCCACTCACTGTGCTAGCAGCATTACTGCTAGCGCAGCGTATCCTCGTGGAGCACTGGCAACCTTACTCACAGCAGAAACACAACACTACATCAAAGTAGTGTTATTTGACGGGCTCCAATATTAATGGGAAAACCTACGGCAGATTCCAATTCGCCCTACCTCTTTGTAGGTTTCGTGATGGCGGGCGCTTATTATCCAGCGGCGTATCCCCCCCTCCCCCCGCCCACGCAAGACGACTTCGCAGACTACATGTGGATGGAAAATGAGGAAGAGTTTGATAAACAGGTACTTTAATTATTGTAAATAGCGGCCCGCGCCGGCTTCGCACGGGTAGACATTTATCAAATATATTTTGTCTACATGTGCGAAGCCGGGGCGGGCAGCTAGTATAATATATAGCCTATGTTACTCAGTGATAATGTGGCTTTTCTAACGGTGAATTATTGAAATCGGTCCAGTAGTTTCGGAGCCTATTCAATACAAACACACAAAAGTGCAGTGATTGGTCACACCACGAGCTTTACGGTGAAGGAAAACATCGTGAGGAAACCTGCATACGTCTGAGAAGAAATTCAAGGACGTATGTCGTGCCTAAGAGACGGCGACGGACTCACCATCTGTCACGTTGGCACCAAATTGTGTTGGTGGAAAGTGGGTGCTGTAACACTAACTGCCTACCTCTTAGGGGACCCTTGTGGGAAGACGTGAAGATATATTATTATGACTAGCTGTGCCCGCGACTTCGTATGAATGGTTTTAATGTAGTTTAGTATGTGATAATGAACAGCGCTGCGCTGGCGAAAAATGGAACGAAACATTGGTATGAACATTTCGTCATTTTGGGAATTAAGTTTCGAATACGTAGTCGAACCTGGGCCCATCAGATGACAGGCCGTTGCTTAAACCACAAGGCCACCACGACTTAAATGCTTCCTCAGCTTAAGCAAATTATAATATATTTTGTATTCTATAAATATGAATTTCCGCAAAGTAACACCTGAATCCATTCAATATTATTTAGTGTTGTATATGCTAGGTGATGCAGCAGCTGGAGGAAGAAGCTCTAATGGAGCAGTGTATCGAAGCCATGCTGGAGGACGAACAGCGGGAGCGGAATACAAACGCGAGGAATCCACACAGACCCACGTGAGTGTCATCAAAATTAAAAAAAGAAAACAGTTTAGGCTCTATTAAGGCACTCTTCGGTCTTCTTTTTCTTAAGTATGGCAATCAATCTTATTCATGGACTTTAATGCCAGTGTCGAGTGTCAAAGAATTTTCAAGAGTCAAAATTTCTCGTGTTTGCCGCAATAAAATCCCTAGTGTCATGCATTCTAATGCTTAAAGGAGTTTCTGGAGACAATCCACGGCAGTAGCAGATCGTAACACGCCTTTTGGTCAGAGGTAACCTGTTGACCAAAATGATAAATCACTTAACCCAAAAGTCGTATTAGGGCATTATTTCCAATGTTTCTATAAATCAGTCACTAAATGAGACTTTACTGCACATGCAACACCAAAAATACACATTAAAGATCACTATTACACAATTTACGAGACACTGGAAAAAATCTCAACCGCGTCTCCTGATGCCCGCCAAAAACTCCTATGAATGTCTAAATTACCACAGGTTAGGAAATAAATATGACGATTTCTTCATCTATGTTTACCCAACTCAAACCGACTGCCACAAGTGGTTGGATAAAGGTGGGCTTTTAACCAAAAAGATATATTGACTTGATTTTAAGAAAAAGTCGGTCAAGTGTGTGTTGGACTCGAACAGCGAGGGTTCCGTTCCGTACTACAATTAAACTCGGTGAACTGACACACTGAACTTTGCGGTTTGCTCCCTAGACTAGAATCATGTAAAGAAGAGGAAACAATGGGATTCTCCAAAGTGGAGTAAATCATGTATTTTGATATCCTTACATTCAGTCGATCTAACCCAATGTGGCTGGTCACTCGATCGCCTGATTGTTATACAAAACTGCCATCTGACCTTCCCAACACATTCTACAGGGAGCATTCATTACCTGGGTTACACCAGTTGTCTGCGGATGGCATCCATTCGTCAACTTGTAACCAAACTAATATTAATAAATTTGTTTCCAGCACGAGTAACGGATCATCGTCTCTCTCGTTGGAGGAGGCAGTCTCAAGATCCACACTCAATCCTCTCGCCGCTGAATTTGTGCCCACTAGAGTGCGGCTACCTGCAGCCACTGGTGAGTGTTTTACAAAAGAAAATAAAGAAAGAAGGATTTTTTAGGGTTCCGTTCCTTAAAAGGAAAAAGGAACCCTTATAGGATCACTTTGTTGTCCGTCTGTCTGTCTGTCTGTCTGTCTGTCAAAAATGTTTATCTCACGAACGCGTGGAGCTATCAAATTGAAATTTATATGAAATACCCGGCTGTAGTCAATCAAACCGATTAGTCAATATGATGAAAAGATATGACCGTTTATGTCGCATAGTTTCGTATATTTTGCAATTTCACAAGGGAATCAGAACCTGCTGGGTACTTCCCGTTGACCTAGAACCATGCAATTTGGCAGGAAGCAGTGTCTTACAGCACAAGTAAAGGGTAAAATCTGAAAACCGTACATATGTACAAACAAAAAAAAAACCTGAATCGCGCTGTTGAGAGTCACCGACGAATAATGACCTCATTTGAAGTTCGCCTACTTTTAATCTTACCTACAAGTGTGTACGGAACCCTCGGTGCGCGAGGCCGACTCGCACTTGGCCGGTTTTTTCTCTAAAAAACAGACTAAGTTTTTTAACTTAGTCTGTTGTTTTGAACTTAATTTATCGATTTTAATTTTTAGAGAGACAACTTACTTTGACATAATCTACGAGACGTATAAAATGCAAATGTGTTTGCTTGACTGTCAATAACTGTACCACAGATGTACCGGAAGACCGGCCACAGACTGAAGCCGCCTCTCCGCCACAGAGCAGCCAAGCAACAGACCCCGCAGAGCTCAGACCCAACGCCGACAGCACTGAAGACACCACAGAAGGTTACTTTAATAACACGCTTCTATTAGCTTCACCTGTATGTATTTTTAGGGTTCCGTACCCGAAGGGTAACCAACGGAACCCTGTAACTAAGACTTCGCTGTCTGTCCGTCCGTCTGTCTGTCAGCGGACTGTATCTCATGATCCGTAATACGTAGACAGTTGAAATTTTCACAGAATGTGTATTTCTCATGCCGGTACAACGGATAATAAAAAAAATTAGGTGTGGCACTCGGAGACTGCCGCGGTAAAGCTATTGCATAGCATTTTTTATCAACTTATGCAATTATAATTATTTATTTATTTTATTAATGCAGTATTTTTTATATACCTATATACTTTCTCACAAACAGCTGATTACGGTAGTTTTCCAATACAACCAATGCCACCTAAAGGCGGATTGCTGAACTAAAGAGACAAGCGTGATATTTCAAAAAGTTCTGGTATTTATCGATAGATGGAGTTGTCGGTCGGAGTGGGGGGTGTTAGGTTTTTTTCGTTACGGAATTTCTGGATTCGGTCCCCACGCTCAAGGCCCGCGATAAAGCTATGCAATAGCTTAATAAATTAAAAGGGGGGGCCCCCTATTAGAAACGTGTTTTTTCGCTTTTTTCTATACGACCAAAGTGTCACACAAGTATACGGTCCACCTGATGGTAAGCAGTCACCGTAGCCTATAGCCGCTAGCAATACCAGGGGTATCACTAACGAGGTGCCAACCATGTTGTTGATGAGGACTCAATGTGCTAGCAGCATTACTACTAGCCCAGCGTATCCTCGTGAAGCACTGGCAACCTTACTCACCGCAGAAACACTATTACAGGGTTTCATAGTTTTATAATGTGGCGATATCATCACGCCAAGTCCCTCACGGGGTAGGCAGAGAGGAGTAGTATAGAGCGACAATATCTTCATACATGCCCGCCAGTTTCGGCTCTTTACATTGGAGTTACATTTTAGTGTCGGCAACGCGCAAGTGATACCCCTGGTGATGCAAGCGTCCATAGGCTACGGTGACCGCTTACCATCAAGTGGGCTTGGCTGTATGCTTGTGTGCCACCTTAGTGGTATATAAAAAACGATTTTTTCTTCCATCATCATAATTTTATTGTTCATCTTCCAGACCCCCAACCCCCAAAAGACCCCCCGGAAGTGAGCGCGGCAGACGTCCAACCCATTGACAGCAAGCGACCCAAAGAACCCAGAGACCCCAAGGACCTCAAAGACCTCAAGGCCAAACCCAAGGAGCTGAAGAAACCAGCCAAAGTTGAGATTAAGAAGACTAGGCCAGTTGTCGTCAAATCAGAAACAAAGGTATCAATATGTATCGAATTTAAAAATCATTTATTCAGTTTAGGCTCTAATAAGGCACTCATGAAGGTCTAAATTACCACCAGTTCGAAGAAAAGCCACCTGAGAAGAACCGGCAAGAAATTCAGTGCTCTGTCTTTTTTACACTATTTATTAACAAAGTCACTAAACTAAACTAATTTGACAGGACTAAAATCTTGCTATCCCTCTCTCATGTGCGGGGTTAAATAAGGATGGCAATATTTTTCAGTTCTGTCAAATTAGTTTAGTGCAGTAACTGAAAAATATTGCCATCCTTATTTAACCCCGCACATGAGAGAGGGATAGCAAGACTTTTAGTCCTGTCAAATTAGTTTAGTGATTTTTACAACAGAATCGACACCAAAAAGAGGTAGGGCGAATTGAGATCTCCCGTGGATTTTCCCATTACTATTGGAGCCACCCGACTAGGGACTGTACCTCCACCTTACAGAAGACTGCAGTGAAATAACACTACTTTGTGTTGTTTTTGCGGTAAGTAAGACTGCCAGTGCTCCACGAGGATACGCTGCACTAGTAGTAATGCTGCTAGCACAGTAAGTCCTCATCATCAACATGGTTGGCAACTCGTTAGTGAGATATCACTATCACCAGAGATATCTGGTATTGCTAGCGGCTATAGGCTACGGTGACTGCTTACCATCAGGTGGGCCGTATGCTTGTGTGCCTCCTTAGTGGTATAGTATACACCGAGGGCGGTGTGCGAGTACATTTCGCACATTGCCGATTTTTTTGTTTTTTAATTAATTGTATGTTACAGGTTCAACCGCCGAAAAATAAAGATGTTAAGAGTATCAAGAGTGATGTGAAACTAGAAGAAGAGGAAGTTACGAAGGTAAGGGCTTAGTTAATTTTATATCACAACCAAATAACACTACTCTGATGTAGTGTTGTGTTCCTGCGGTGAGTAAGGGCACCAGAGCTCCTTATAGAAAGAGAGGTAGGCATAACGGTATCTCCCGTTCAAAATAGGAGGCGCCCGACTGGGACAGTACCCTCCGCCTTACAGAAGATCGCAGCCAAATGGCACTGATACACGAATCTTTTTTTTTTCTTGCAGCCCCAACCGACACTAACGGAAGAAACGCCGTCTGCTGCGCCCGGATTCAAACCCATAAACTACGCGGCGGCGGCGAAGGCCAACAAACCGAAGAAAGCGACCACCCCGCCCGCTTCTGACAAGAGCACGCCCCCGCCGCAACCAAAACCAGAGAAAACAGACAAAAAACCCACTGCCAAAACAGAAAAACCCACTGCCAAGACAGAAAAACCCACTGTGCAAAGGAAAAACTCATCAAAGTAAGAAGTCTCTTGGTTACAAATAATATTCCGGCGGTGTTCCGAAAAACTACCAAAATAGTAGATTTTCTTCTCGCCTGGCAGCCCCAGAGTGAAAGCACCCGTGTTCAACGCCGCTGTTGTACATACAGCCTTTTTCTTCGCAAAGTAAAGACGTTTATTTGGTGAAAATATTTCGAAAAATTGTTCGTTGAAGGATGTGCATTTTTTTTCTCTATATTATAAATTATGCGAAAAGTAAAAAAAATAGTGTATGATAAATATTAATCTTACGATGTGAATATATAAGTCTAACAATAAAATTAATGTAAAAAATATGAATAGTAGGTAATTATGGTAGTTTCATGTTTGGTATATCATGATTCGCGTTTTGATGTGATTATTGAAATTCTGCGGTTTTTTTTTTAAATAGGTACGAAACAGTCTTCTTAGGAATTGTATCGCTGGCTCGACAATTTTGTACATTTGGATAAATTTAAAATTATTGTAAAAAAAGCTCATAGTTTCACTAAAATTAAAAAGAAAATTGATGTCATTTGTCAATTCGTCACTTCACTATAGATAGTATAGTACATTGTGATGTGTCATATATATGTTTATATAAATATGTTAGAGAACATATATTCACCTGCCCTGATTTACTTCTATAGATAATTTAGATTTCAAAGGTGAGCCCAATACTTAGGACACGCTAATCCTAAGCTATATCTTATGTATGTATACATATATAGAACACTATATATCAATATAATTGTAGATGAATTTAATAACGATTAGCTAATTTTAACCCGCTTTTATTAGCTTCATCTGTATGTATGTATGTATGTAACGGAATCTTTTAACGTCATTTTCACCGACTTCAAGACGTGTGATCATTTTGATAATTTCTTTTACGTATTAATGACAAAAGACAGTACAAAAATATCATAACTTTATCCTAATATCCTGGCCATTGGGATAAATAGAATCATGATAATATAATAATGCTTGGACATTATCACACAGCGCCATCTGGCCCCAAACTAAGCAAAGCTTGTACTATGGGAACCAACAGCTCCGATACAAAGTCGGTAATACAAAGTGGTTCTAGCCGCGCCACGTTCACAATGTAGACGATGTAGTATGGAAGCGCTAATTTGTAGTCGATATTAAATTCATCTGTTACAAAGTATACACCATAGTGTATTTTAAACAAAGCTATGGGAAATGACAACATATAGTTGGCAATAAAGTCTAGTAACGGAACTAAATGTGTGTCTCCTGGCATCCTTCACACAATGTGATCATGTTATGACGTGTACTGTCAACAAACCAATCAAGACGGTGGATGCTCTATACGAGCTGCGGCGGGGTGACATACGAACGACACAGTACAACCCCTATTATTGACTATATATTGCCATAAATAAATAAACGATACGATTTGACAAATGACTTCAATATTTAAAAATCCGATGCTGATTATAAATACCTAAAAAAATATTGGTATACATCAGGGAGTCGGCTTGTCTTAACTGAAAATAGTGGTACTTTTCAACATTTTGTTTATGCTTCGAAGTTGCGGTGCTTCTGTAGTATGGTAGGCGGTCACCGTAGCCTAAAGATTTTATCACAGATTAAAAGTGAAATAGAACGAATGAGTAAAAATCATATACAATTCGAATGTGAGTGTAAAGAAGCCGTGGAAGTCGAAAGTCAAACTTCCTAGATCAAATGTCCAAAGCACTCAATGATGGAAAGGTAAAGAGTACTCGGAACCGGCGGTCATGTATGAAAAGATTGATGAATGTAGAAGAAGCGAGAGGTGTGCAAGTCAACAGACGCGCTCTGTACTCTATTCTTTTATACCACTAAGGTGGTAAACAAGCATGCGGCCCGCCTGATGGTAAGCGGCTACCGCAGCCTATGGACGCTTGCAACACCACTCGCGCGTGCAAATGTCTGACAACTGCCTACCCCGTGAGGGACTTGGTGTGATGATATGTGTACTGTCTTATAACACTCTTATAATATGAATAAAAATGTTTAAAAGTACCAGTATCTTTCAATTAAAATTGTATAAAAAAATAATGTTAAAAAAGTAAAAAAGAAATGTGTACAAAAATAATTATCGTTAAAAAAAAATATTACGGTGAATAATAAAAAGTTTTTGTCCTCAAAGGGTAAAGTAGGAATAGGCTTTTTTTTATTATTGTCGTTTTAGTAAATTAGAACCTTTTGATTTGTTTTTGATTGTTTTGTCGACAGAAGATGGAAGGCTATGTTTGTCTGTGCGCGGCGGGTTATAGATATACATATTCTTAAATAATCTATCTCCTTGTCAAATTTCATTACGATCCGTTCAGCCGTTAAGTCGTGACAAACAAACAGAGTTACTTTCGCATTTATAATATTAGTATGGGTTGGTCCTATATATAGCAATACTTTACCAAGTAGCACGCTTCTCCCGAGCACAGATAAACATGGAACAGACCGCAAATAAAATTAATACTGTAAATTACCGTTTGGTAGGATTTGGTAGAAATCTATGAACACGTTTCGTTTGGTAGGATTTGGTAGAAATCTATAAACACGTTTCGTTTTTATGAACAGGAGAAATCTTTCTCAATTTTATGAATTATTTTTATATATAAATATGGTTTATATAGTTGAAGAATTGATTTAGTTTTAAATTATAGACTTTGTATTGGTGACGTGAAATGTTATTGTAGAAGCGTGGGTGAGGTGCTAGGTCGATTCTAGCACGCTTTAGGTCGATCCAAGTCGATTGAACAGATTTACGTCAGAATTAGCGATGCCCTAGTGTCACTATCGATTGTTATTCTTGTAAGCCTGTTAGTATATAGATACAAGTATCAATACTATCGATAGTATCCCAACTCAATAGTCGAAACGATATGGAACTGTCGATAGTTATAGTTTGACAAAAAAGTCTATAGACACGGAACTAAATGTGTGTCTCCTGTCATCCTTCACACAATGTGATCCATGTTATGACGTGTACTGTCAACAAACCAATCAAGACGGTGGATGCTCTATACGAGCTGCGGCGGGGTGACAAACGAACGACACAGTACAGCCCCTATTACTATATACTGTTTTTTGACAGACTATTTAGTATTGCTGAAATATTGATAGAGTATTGGATGGAAACACTAGTCAGGACTATAGTCGATTAGTGTTTTATACAGAGGTCGACTCGCCAATGTTCGATCGATCTACGGATCGGCCTATGGTCTAGATTGTGTCTGGATAACTATACAGGAAATAGATTGTTAGAAGCGGGTTTTCAATAGAATTAAAATAGACATATTCCAACGGATTGTTCTCAAACTTACAATGATAGAAAAAAATCTTTCGCCTTCGATACTAAATCCATACTTACCTTAAAACTCAAAATCAAAAATACATTTATTCAGTTTAGGCCCTAATAAGGCACGTATGAAGGTCTAAATTACCACCGGTTCGATGGTAATTTAGACCTTCATGTTCTTCGTCGAACTTTCTAGATCTTATTGACAAAGTAGGTACTCAATGATGAAAATGTAAAGAGTACTCTGAACCGGCGGGCATGTATGAAGAGATTGATGAATGTAGAAGAAGCGAGAGGTGTGCAAGTCAAGTGTGACGCGCTCTGTACTCTCTGCCTACCCCGTGAGGGACTTGGCCTTGGCTTGATGATATTATGTATGTATACAAAACAGGCGTACGACAAGAAAGATTTTTTTCTATAATTTCTTTGAACCCATTTTTTGTTTATTATTCTGTAAAAATAGTCACAAGTTAAGGATTGAACCAACTATTGTAAATTTATTGTTTAATTCGCAATCATATAATCGTAAAACATAGTGCATTTTAGATTTTAGAATTATGCGTTGAAGTGGACCTACTACCCTTTGACTATTGTATGTCACGTCCATTTTTTACGTACCTACGGTGGTTGCATTGGCGCTAAATTAAATTTTGTCAGGTGACATTATCTATGGGTTCCTGTCAAAATTCGGCTCCAACTTTTCTCGGCCGCGGACCATGTGCCTTTAAGTTGGTGTCGTTGGAATGCAAACAAGACCCATCCAATGTTGAATAATTTGACAATTAAGTCCCAATTATTGTTATTATTGATAATATAAATAGTCCACTATTATTATTTAATAGTTTATTGTTAGATGAGGTCAATTTTACTTGGATAAAAGATTTTAGTTGTAACGAATAAATACATAAATAAATAATGAAATTTAAGAATATTTTGTAGTTTTAATTTTATACGTAAACATGCAGTGTTAATACACGCAAACCAAGTCACGGACATAACTTATGAAAGCTTTTTTTAACCGACTTCAAATGAGGAGGAGCTTATGTTTTTCTATTTATTTGCAAATGAGTTTTTTATTAAAATAACTAACAAGTTATTTTATTTGATACCCGTATGATACGGGTTAATGTGGTAATAAACCGCCATATTAGATTCAGAGTACGTCACTTTACTTTGGTTCGCTCAAAATGTCCTTTTATTTGATACCCATATTATAGGGGTAACTGTGTAAAATAATAAATCGTTATTTAAGGACTTTCGCCATATTAGATTCAAAATGGCGACAATAGTGCATTGGCCCGAGAAGCAAACTTGTATGCCAAAGTTCAGCTCAGTCGGACACTAGGAAGTGGGTCAAATGTAACTTGAAAGATTTGACTACACACACACACACCGGACATGTGAAACTGAATAAAAAATGTATTTGTCGGAGGTAGTGACCACAGATATCTACTATACTAGTCTGTAGTGACAGTTCTGAGAGACAGCGTCAAAACGACACTAATAGCACGCACAGAGTAAAGCTTGTCACCATAAACTTAAAGAACTTCTTAGTTTAGTTTATTTTAATTTTCTTGTCTTTAGGTTATTGATAAAACATGAATTTAATAAAATATTTCACTGTAAATGAGGGGAGAACAAATCAAATTCTAAAATACCTCGGTAAAATATGTTAAAAAGAAGAAGTAGAGTACATAATCACTACGTTTTAATGTATGCGTTTCGGTGCACGGACCACTGTATTGTACAGTAACTTTTTTTTTATACCACTATGGTGGCACACAAGCATACGGCCCACCTGATGGTAAGCAGTCACCGTAGCCTATAGCCGCTAGCAATACCAGGGGTATCACTACGGGGTGCCAACCATGTTGCTGATGAGGACTCACTGTGCTAGCAGCAATACTACTAACCCAGCGTATCCTCGTGGAGCACTGGCAACCTTACTTACCGCAAAAACACAACACTACATCAAGTAGTGTTATTTCACTGCGGTCTTCTGTAAGGCTGAGGTACAGTCACCAGTCGGGCGGCTCCAATTTAAATGGGATAACCCACGGGAAATCCCAAATCGCCCTACCTCTCTTTTTATTAAAAGCTCATGGTGTGATTAATCACTGTACTTAAGCTTAGAAAAACTCATTGGTACAGGCCGGGACTCGAACCTGGGCCCATCAGATGACAGGCCTGTTGCTTCAACCACAAGGCCACCACGGCTAAAACCGGCACTGCCTCCGACATATTAAAAGAAGCGGTCATAAATGAAACAACAATAACAATGATAATATTTATTAAATCCATTACGAACTTTTTGTAAATATAACTTGGTAAAGCATATCAACATTATGATATATGATACAATGATAAAGCACAGACATTTGATTAGTGCCGGTAGCAGGAATATTGTCGACAACGTATTCGAAAACGTAACTCGCGAAATGTCAAAATTGTCACTAATTTATAGTTCCACTTTTCACCGCCGCAGCGCTGTTCATTTTTCAAAACAAAAATAGTCGAAGGCGATACGAAAACGTTGTTGCAATTATTCATGCTTGCGCTATTGAAGCTCACACATACTTATAGCTCAGAGTTAACAATATACTAGGTACAGCTTATAGCGTGTGCATAAACAATTTATGAACACTATAATACTACTCTACACACGGCGTAGAAAATCACAATTCAAGAGTTTTTGATCAGTGCCGCTCAATGATTAAAGGTGTAAAATGGAGTGCCGCTAGCAAGAACTTCTTTCTATTCTACGTATTCTAACGTATCTCGCAAAATGTCAAAAGGACATCTATTTTTCATAGGCATTTTGGTCCAAATCTGAAAGTGCCGGCCATCGTTTTTTTTGTATATTCTGTTAAAGCTTATCCGTCTAAGCATTTATTACTATGGCACTAAAGTTGGACATTACAGGACATTTCAATTGTTTTAGTTATTTTGAATTCCAATTTTCGACAAAAATGTATGAAAATTCTGGTTTTCGAACTCTAATAAAATCAACTACAATAGTCCGACAGGTTTGGTGCCACAGTAATAAATGCTCAGACGGACAAGCTCTAACAGAATATACAATAAAACTGCGTTGGCCGGCACTTTCAGATTTGGACCAAAATGGATGATATTCTTTCACACAAATTTTTAGTTCCACTTTTCACCGCAGCGCTGTTCATTTCCCAATACAAAAATAGTCGAAGGCGACGTCATCTGCGCCAGGATTCAAGTCTAACTTCACCAATTGTTGTGCTTATTATAACGATTATTGTGGTTTGCGAAATACTCTTAAATACATGAATGCTTAAGGCCACGTTGATCACAAATGTTAGTAGCACACGAGTAAACGTAATACATAGCTTCACAGAAGAGATAACACAACCGGTAATAGGGCTGCCAACTACTATTGATATATATGAAAAAAGACAGAGCACTGAGTAACTTGCCGGTTCTTCTCAGGTGGCTTTTTTCCGAACCAGTTGTAATTCAGACCTTCATAGTGAACGTGTGTGCTTAAGGAGCTACGATGCCACAGCAGACACATATACAAAGATTGATAGGTAAACAGATACATACTACAAACTTATAACACCCCTCGTTTTTCATCATCATCAGCCTATCGAAGTCCACTGCTGAACAAAGGCCTCCCCCATAGACTTCCACAATGACCGATTCAATGCGGCCCGCATCCAACGCTTGCCAGCGACCTTTATCAGGTCATCGGTCCATCTAGTGGTGGGCCGTCCGACGCTGCGTTTTCCATTGCGTGGTCTCCACTCTAGAACTTTTTGGCCTTTTTTCGTCGGGGGTTAATAGGGACGGAAGTGTGTTACAGGAAGCCAGGGAAGCGCGGTATTCGGTTTGACCAATGAGCGCGCGCGGTGGTAGTTTTGACCGTCAGATGTCAGATGTTACACATCGTATGCGACTACTGTAATGATCGTTTTTCTTTATTTATAATTTGAATCCGATTACAGGTGAACTCAAAAATATTAATTCGTTGGTAAATATTTCTTTCATTATAAAATTAAATGCAATAAGTCGTATGAAACATGAAAATATACCTTACAATCTAAACGCTACATCATTACAAAAGCCCCAATGCTAACTAAATAAGAAATGTCAAAGTTAACCTAACCTCAAAAACGGCTGAGTACAGTGCCGGTAGCAGGAACATTGTCGACAACGTATTCGAAAACGTAACTCGCGAAATGTCAAAATTGTCATACTAATATTTAGTTCCACTTTTCACCGCCGCAGCGCTGTTCATTTTCCAATACATAAATAGTCGAAGGCGATACGAAAACGTTGTCGACAATGTTCCTGCTACGGGCACTGTACTAGTCTGTGACACCTGAAAAGTTTTAGTACAATACAATCTAGTTTAGTTTTACCGCACCATCATTAAAATATATTCGTTTTTCTTTTAACTTATCATCTGCCTACCCGAGTAGCGCTCGGATTACAATTAAATTTGGCTTGTAACATTACTGTGTTCAGGGCCTCGAGTCTGCTATTTATCACAATTTCGTGCCATTGCGACGCCATTATTGCAGCAATTGCCACACTTTACTTACAAATTACCTACCATTACTTACAATTGCCGAAATAATAGCGTCATAATGGCATACATTTATGATAAATTATATATAGATAAATAATATACGAGGTCCAGTTCCCAATAAATACTTAAAAGTGCATTAACCATACCTGCATTCAGTGCCGGATTAGTCACGTACACGTAGCAAGAGTAGCAAATGCTACGGGCCCCGCGTATTTGGGGGCCCCGCGCATTTGAGGACCCCGCGCAGTTGGGGGGCCCGGTCATTTGGGGGCCCCGCACACTTTCACCGTCAAAATGTATCTATAACATCTATATATATCGAAACGTGAAATATTTTGTTTTAAATCATGTATTTATACAACGTATGAGTTATTATATTGATACATTAAACGATAGTGTAAAATTTTTGTACATTTCTAAAAGTGAGCGCTGGTCGCACCACAGGGTCCCCTGATAGAATTTGCCACAGGCCCCCGCGCTGACTTAATCCGTCACTACCTGCATTATGTATATAACAAAGATATCAGGTCAGTACACATGTGGTTTACGAGCTAACACTTGATGCGGACAATTAGGATAAAGCTATTTAAAAATATCAAGTAGTTAAGAAAATGGCACCAAATCGTTAAAATGGTAAACAATTAATTAAAAAGCTTCATAAAGTCATAATTAAAACGTTATTTAAACACCTCCTTTGTCATTTTCAAATATAAAACACTTTATTATAAAAAACAAAAGACTATGAAAGAGTTAATATAAAATATATCTATATATTTATACGTATGTGCATTTTTCGTGCTAGAGCTAGAGCTAATTCGCACTTCGATATAATATGGCCAGAAGTGTTAACGCTAAAATTATTGAGTTAAGTTATATGAAGTGCCCTGGTTGGTACCATGTATGCGGAGAGCTTTTTTATACCACTACGGTGGCAAACAAGGATACGGCCTGATGATAAGCGGTCACCGTAGCCTATGGACGCTTGCAACACCAGGGGTATCACTCGCTCGTTGCAGACGCTTCACATATCTCTTCACACCCTTCTTGAAGAGCCCCATGCTGTACTCCCTTGGGAAAACCTCGGCGGGGAGTTCATTCCACAATTTGAGCGTGCGCGGGTGAAAACTCTTAAATAGGTATGAAATATACGTCATCTTGAAAATTCACCCACAAATATCAGTAGCCCTATCAAGAATAATTTGTTACTACGTATTCGTATCGCCTTCGACTATTAATGTGTGGGAAAGTGAACAGCGCTGTGACGGTGAAAAGTGGAACTAAAAATTAGTATGAAATTTGTTACATGTCGCGAGTTACGTTTTCGAATAAGCAGTCGCAAATTATTCTTGCTCGCGCTACGGAGGTGTGCGACCAACGTATACCGAGATATGACCAGTTGAAGTTTCTTAGAGAACCTGTAGTTGCAGTACCAAGTTCTTGTAAATAGCACTAGTGATGCGCCATACTATATATACCAGCTATATTCAACCAGCCGCTCGCCGGGCTTTTGTGGTTGGCCTATCTGGTGTTACTTTATTATCGCGGCCATAAGATATATTGAGAGCTCGCAGGTTCTACATAACACTACCGCGGCGCGGTGTGCAGAGCGATTATTGATACGGTAATTGGGGGGTTTTGGCGGGAATCAGGCCGAGCGGTTGCGATTGTTTCAAGTCTCTCGTCAAATTGTGTTATTGTGACATGCATGACACAGGGCATTAAAATGAAACAAACACGAAAAGTTGTGAAAATTCTCTAAGTACTTGTAGAAGATTGATTGCCTTAGTTAGGAAGAAGAAGAAGAAGAAGATACTGTAATTTGACGTAATATTATGTTTGATATGACTTCACAACATAGCTTCAGCATAAATGGTACCAATAAAGGCAATCTGTATGTAATAATAGTACAAATATTTTAACATAATTATCTTTAATTCATAATTATAAACCAATGATATTGCTGTGGTTTTTAGAAATAAAATACATTACATCTTCAACAATATTTATTTGGGTTGGTATTTTTTAAAACTCAAGCCATAAGTCATATTTTGAGGGTTTTCATGGAATTTGATAAAACACTGTCTTTTAAAGTAAGCTACTAAGCTCATTTTAGTACTTACATAAATGGCATACAAATAAATACACCAAAAGCAGCATACGTATGGTAAAAACAGCTGTAGACATTTTAGATCACACAAAAATGGCAGCTAGGCTTAGATCTCAGAAAAATAGCTTAAGTTATTATTCTGAGGATTAGATTAAGAAAATCCTCCATTTTTTAAGTTGATTTTACGTCAGAATTATTGCCATATTAAAATGATACAAAATAGGCATATAGTGTGAAATAGTGAACATTTTACGATTGACTGAAGTTTGGACAGGCGAACAACACGACACTACTGTCAATCAATTCTATCTTGCCACAAAATATTTGCTTAATGCTGTCAAACTAAGTTTCAGTGCTGTCAAAACAATTAATAAATTTTGTTTTAATGAATAAAAGAATATTATAAAAGGTGTCGATTCTGTTGTACAAAATCACAAAAAACTAATTAGACAAAACTTAAATTATTGCCATTCTTATTTAACCCCACACATGAGAAAGGGATAGCAAGACTTTTTAGTCCTGTCAAATTAGTTAAGTTTAGTGATTTTGTACAACAGAACCGACACCAATATATTAGATTACTTTTAGTACATTCAGATGAATAAGAGAATTGACAGAATGTATGGGGAATTAGAAAAAAAACATAAACCGATTCATAGACTCTCCCCGCCAAAATATAACTCTATGGGTGTACCACATCAAATGCGTATAGTATTCTAAAAACCACAACATCACGACAATAATAATAAAATCTATGGCACAGGAACACAAAACTGGGTGACTAAAAATCAAGGTTGCCACCTTAAGAAATACATTAACAGTGAAAAATACTTATAAAATAAATGCTGAATATTTTTTATCGGCGGCAGCCCTGCTAGAATGTGTCGCTATATAAATCTGTAATTGACTGAATTTAAGCATAAAATCTATAGCATAGTTTAAACTAGGCAGGTCTGATTTGTGGTTCACATCTGAAAATTTAAAGTATTACAGATATTAATCATAATTTATCAGGTGGGCCGTATGCTTTTTGGTACCATCGTAAGCAGTCACCGTAGCCTATAGCCGTTAGCAATAGCAGGGATATCACTAACGACGAATTGCCAACCCTGTTGTTGATGAAGACTCACTGTGCTAGCAGCATTACAACTAGTGTAGCGTATTTTCGTGGCAACCTTACTTACCGCAGAAACACAACACTATACCAAAGTAGTGTTATTTCACTGCGGTCTTCTGTAAGGCGGAGGTACAGTCCCCAGTCGGACGGCTCCAATTTAACGAAAAAACTCACGGGAATTCCCAATTCTGCCTACCTCCCTTAAGTTGTACGATTACTAACATAGCGAAACGAGAATCGCTTCTTCTCACACTTCCCCGTGACAGTGGTTCGGAACATTCATTTTAAGTGTAGTTAATTACGTTTTGTACATTTTAGTTTATTTTAAGTTACGTTTTTGTTTAGTTTTGTATTAATTAGTTAATTGGAATTTAAATTAAAAAAAAAAAACATATGTATAAAAAAGTTAATAACTAATAGTCTACTCACATACCTTACTTCGTGTTCATGCTGTTGTACATGTCAAAATCGTCCAAGTTTTCTGGCTCGAAGGCGCGGATTTGTTCGAACAGGTCGCTATCCATGAAACTATCCGACTGGGTCGCCGGCGTCGGCGCACTGAAGTAGCTATGTGTGTCAAGTATTTACGTGTATTTTGAACCAAATCATTAAGAAAGAGGTATTGATGTGAATTAAAAAAAAACATTTAATAAAAACGGTGCAGCATCGGCAATATTTTTTGGCAATATATCAAATTGTCATCAAAATTCATTTAAAATCAATGCCACATTTTTCATTAGACAATTTTTTACAAGATGATTTTTCGAAAAAAATTAATCAAAATAATATTTAAAATCAGAAGTTACGTTCAAATTTAATCAGAGCATAAGCAAGAATTATTTATATTTGATTGTGTGTGTGTGTGTGTGTGTGTGTGTGTGTGTGTGTGCGTGTGTATGTTGATGTCCACCACAGTCCCCAGCGATGCGTAATCGGGAAAGAGAGAGAAAATGCAACACATTAGACAAAACGGTCGATAGAAAGAGAAAAAAACACAACTAACAGAATTTTATAACAGAAATAAAAATCTAACACAGCCCTACCCTTCGCCAAAATGGCAGCACAGACAAAACAAAAATAGTCAGCTGTCAAAAAAATATATTACAAAAACTAATTTCTATATTTATAAAATAAAAATAAAAACAAAAAAATCGACCGTCTGTGTTGCATTTTCACGATGGGTTTAAAGAAAAAAAAACAAATTTTGTCTGTGGAAAAGATTTAAGAGATAGACGCATAGAAATATAGACAATTTTGTTTTCTTTTTCAATTAAATAATACATGTTTGTTTAATTACGCGTATATTAATACAAATAATTCAGAACATACATACAAAACATGTCATGATAAAAGATCTTAAATCTAAACACCTATAATACGTTTAAGTTAAAAAGGAGATCTTAAAGTCGCCATCTTTGTTTCCATCTCCCACACATAACAAACGTGTGAGCGAGATGGAAATACAAAATGTCGAATTTTCAATCGTAACCCCGTTTTATTATATACTTTGGCGGCTTTAACGATATATATAATTTTCCAATTGAAAACATCGAGAAGAAAATAGATTTTAAATAAATTTCACATCTTAATTTATACGTCACACGTACACATGCGTTATATTATTGTAGATATTTAGTTTTTTTATATCTCTAAGGTGGCACACAAGCATACGGCCCACCTGATGGTAAGCAGTCACCGTAGCCTATATCCGCTAGCAATACCAGGCCAGTGATATCACTAACGCGTTGCCAACCCTGTCGTTGATGAGGACTCACTGTGCACCCAATTTTTTTTAGTTTTTTATGTATGTATGTATGTATGTATGTATGTATGTATGTATGTATGTATGTATATAAATTAATTATGTAATTTCCGATAAATACATCCAATAATTTAACGCCTGAGCTTATTTTGTGCACAATTTGAGCCATCTAGTACTTACATTATGTAATAGTCACATCCTTCCTTCTTTATAAACAAACTCAATAATAAATTCTTATTCTTAATTGACAAATACATATGGTTAATATATAGTTTAGCAGACCATAAAGTAATTATAATGTTTTTTTAGGAGCGCTGTTTGTGTCTGTTATTACAACTCATTTAAAATATATTTAGCAGAAAGACTATTGAATTACTTTCTACTATTTTCTTGGCAAAAATGATAAGCGCTGCGCCGGCGAAAAGTGGAACTAAAGACTGTTACATTCTTACATTTTAACATTTTCAGAAATAAATTTTCTAATTTGATGTGGAAAGATGTCCTTGCTATCACTGTTGTATGATGAATATCAAGTGACAACGGGCTTTAAAATATTCTCAGTTTTTTAAAACTATTAATGTGGGAAATGATATTTGAAAGTTCACCAGTAGCGCAAGCATGAATAATTGCGACAACGTTTACGTATCGCCTTCGACTATTTTTGTATTGAAAAATGAACAGCGCTGCGGCGGTGAAAAGTGGAACTAAAAATTACTATGACAATATTGACATTTCGCGAGTTACGTTTTCGAATACGTTGTCGACAATGTTCCTGCTACCGGCATAGGTTTACGAAGCTTCCTGGTAACTTCTAAATGTAAAAAAATAATGAGAAAAATTCAGATTTCATAATTCCTTTTCCATATAATCATACATAATGACAACAATGATTCTATACTCTGCCTCTAAAAGGGACTTGGCGCGATGCTGTGTACATAATCACAGACACACAAATCTTAGGAATTCCATAAAAAAATACCTATTTGGTCTGTCACATCCTTAAAAAGTATAATTTATTATAATAGACCGATTTCGAAAACACATTTATAACAACAATTTAATTGACAGATTTATGTTGGATTTAGGTAAAATACACTTGTGGATATTGTTGCCAATTCTGTTGTTCAAAATTACTAAACTTAACTAATTTGACAGGTCTAAAAATATTGACATCCTTAGTTAACCCCGCACATGAGAAAGGGATAGCAACACTTTTAGACCTTTCAAATTAGTTAAGTTTAGTAATTTTGAACAACAGAATCGACACTATTAGCAGCCTTAGCAAGAACAACATTCGACCACGAATTCGTATCGCCATCGACTATTTTTGTATGTAAAATAAACAGCACTGCGCCGGCGAAAAGTGGAACTATAGTATGAGCATTTGAACATTCTGAGAGTAACGTTTTCGGATGCGAAATCGAAAGATGTTCTTGGTACAGAACGGGTGTTATACACGTCATTAAATTTTTCATTTATGTATACGTGACATAAATGAAAAATTAATATTCGTACTACCCGCGAATTAAAAAGGAGAGGGCGGACGCCTACAATCAGTCAGCTCCTTACCACGGCCGATGCGACTCATTAAACAAACAATTTAAATCGCGTATAAGTAATATTTTTATGTCATTATCATTGTGTTTATCATCATCGACTTCCCAAACACTTTTAATGCATGCCTACATTTTCTTTTCAAAACAAAAATAAGGAAAAAATCTTGCAAAAACTAAGTGACGTCACACAAGGAAATGCTTCCAGAAGCTTCCATATGTTCTGGCGATTCAATAAATATTCTCTTTGAATCATAAAATCAATTTACGGACGGAATATTTTTATTATATATGTTTCAAGGACCGATGGCAATACAATAATTACATTGAATTGATTCAGGTTTTACTTTGCGGAAATTCATATTTATAGAATACAAAATATATTATAATTTGCTTTGTCCGCTTAATGAGTGTGATACGGTCGAACGGCCTGCGCCCAGGTGAGCTCAGCCGTGGTTTCTTCCGACACGTGTTTCAGGACTTCCACGTCCCATCATCAGGGTGCCGCCGCGTTGGTCGAGCAGCGTGATGTCACATCGAGGTCTGGATGCTAGAGCAGCGCCAGAGCAGCGCCGCAGCACGATGGTCGGATGTAGCATCCTGTGACGCTGCTCCAGCGTCCGACCATCGTGCTGCGGCGCTGCTCTAGCATCCAGACCTCGATGTGACATCACGCTGCTCGACCAACGCGGCGGCACCCTGATGATGGGACGTGGAAGTCCTGAAACACGTGTCGGAAGAAACCACGGCTGAGCTCACCTGGGCGCAGGCCGTTCGACCGTATCACACTCATTAAGCGGACAAAGCAAATTATAATATATTTTGTATTCTACAATAATTACATAACTTTATCCCAATATCGTGACCAGGATCATGTATCCTACATTTAGAACCTTGTTTTTAAACTCTGTTAGTACGAAACTCCAACAGCGAAGTATTATACCGACCCCCAACATAATAACAATTTGATTACTAATTCAAATCCGATATTTTTGTTTTATAATTTTAACAATTTCGACGAGTAATCTTAACATAGTTTCAAACAAAGTCGCTTCCCGCCGTCTGTATTATATAGTAATTCGGTTTTCACTAATAGACGGAGTCAATCCTGAGGAAAGTTTAATGGATAATTCATTTGGGTTTTGTGCAAACCCGTGCGAAGCCGGGGCGCTAGTTACTCTATAATAATACATTTGTTGAAAATATTCGACTATATTTCATGTCTTCATGTCTCATAAATTAACACATTAGCACCAAATTATACAGAAAAAAAAAATACTTTTGCGTATAAAAGCGCCGATTGCAAATAGTAGAATTTTAAGGAAAACTATCCTATCTTTATTATATAGTTTTCAGACGAATGGTAGACAACGAACAACCTTAATATAACTAACAATACAGCTTAGTTTTAAACAACACGTGGCAGTAAAATACGTAGTTACAACGGCATTAAGTAACATTTAATAGGTATGTTAATGAAAAAAGAAAAATAAACGTACCTAGGCAAGGTTGGCAAAAATAAACGTACCTAGGCAAGGTTGGCAAAAATAAACGTACCTAGGCAAGGTTGGCAAAAATAAACGTACCTAGGCAAGGTTGGCAAAAATAAACGTACCTAGGCAAGGTTGGCAAAAAAGAGTAGAAAATAATAGGGGCGCAACCCGCCGCAGCTCGTATAGAGCATCCACCGTCTTGATTGGTTTGTTGACAGTACACGTCATAACATGATCACATTGTGTGAAGGATGACAGGAGACACACATTTAGTTCCATTTCTAGACTTTTTTGCCAAAGTAAAGTTTCTGTGTTTGTAATTGTCAAGATAAAATTTATATGAAATAACTTTTTATATTCGTCGAAAATTCACCCGTGCGAAGTCAGGGCAGGTGACTAGTATTTGTACGAAACTGAGCTAGTATAATAATTAAAAAATAATTAATACCTTTGTAACTACTGCAATAACATTCAAAGCCTTATTATAACGTACGTAGGGTGTAATTTAACACATCAGACTCCTTAATAATAAACATTTAATATAACCTAACCTAACTAACGTTAAGAGATGAAACAAAATGCATTCCATGGACCCAATGTTGATATTATTTATATATATATATATGTAAAAAACTAATAAATATTATATTTTACCGTTAATAAATACATTTGTATAACCTACCGAGAACAAAAGAAAGAAAAAGTCAGTCACGTGACGCCCGGCGGATTCGAAGCATCAATTGAAAACAGGGTGTCCCGGTTGGTGTCTTAAGCCGAGACTATATTGAAATAAACGCCGTCAATATTATGATGATAGAAAATTAAATTGGCAAATGAATACTGATGTATTGTTGTCAATCTTTTGTTGAAATTTAAGACGCCTGATTATTATGAAAATGTATTAAGGTTAAGGACATATGACAATAATATAATTTATCCTAATATCCTGACCAGGATATTAATTTTTAGTTGCTTATTTCATAAAGGGCCTTTATCTAATCGTTGACTAAACAAACTGACAACGTTTCCCACACACATGCTCATAAAAAAAATTACAAGACAGTGAACATTTTTTTATCCTCAAACTCCACACATGAAACAAAATGACCCCTATAAAGTAAAAAAAAAACGGGTTTTGATTAGAAAACTATTTAGAATCGAATCGTTGACGACTCTAACTAAGAATCGCAGTATAAATGTGTACGACAGGCGTAGTTTATATTTATTATTACTTTTTTCGTACATTGTTTGTAAGAATTTTACCTACTTACTATTTATTATTCTTGGAAAAAATGAACATAATTTTTTTTCATTGTCGATCCTGCGAGTCTACATTCTCCAATTGTGACACCCTGTACATATTTTTGGACCAGTTTTTTTTTATTTCTCCCTGTTTCCTAAGACTTATTTAATCTAAAATTGTATACTTTTCTGATATGCAGACGCTTAGGTGTTAATAAAAACATTATACTTATATAAGAAAATCGATCACCAATGACGTCAGACGCCATTTTATGCATTCCACTCATTTCCTTACTCTTAGATAGAGATAGATGATCGAAAAATAATGTAGGTTGACATTAAAAAATATATTACGTCCGAATTTTGTGTATATTAAAAAAAATAGCCTTGTATATTTTAACTAGAGAATAAAAAATTAGAGATAGTCTCTTCAATACCATTGCATTGCTATGCAATATGAAAAAAAAAACACAATTTCAAAGATTTGATTCTATCTACATCAAAGATATCAAAATAATCGCTCAGAGAATCAGCATTTCTATGCAGCGTGTGCCGTTGCGAATTGAAAGATCAATATCAACAAATCTTAAAACTAACACTCGCGAGCATTTAAAACGAGCCACCAACATAACTTTCATATCTTGTACACCAACAATGACAGCTTACTAAATTTTCTTAAACTTTCGCAATCTATACACATATTAATGACATGGAAACGGGTCTTATACGCGATATTAAATTGTTTATCTACCTCTCGACGCGTATAATACCCATTTCCATGTCATTAGTAAATGACAGCTTAGTAAAATAAAAATAAATTTAAAAAATAATGTATCAGTACTGAAGTACAATTGAACAAAGTTACTTTTGATGTGTAACGTCGTTCCTCTTGCATTCCTGCAATCTGCGGGAGCTATTTCGTGAAAAGGGACGGAAGTTTCTTACAGGAAGCCGGGAATGTGCTATTTGATTTCGTCAGATTTCAAATAGTTACACTTAATATGAGACTACTATAAAGCTAAGCCAGCCCTACTCGCTCGTGTTTGATTCCAATCATTGTTAGTTTTCGAGATGTCTATTAATTTGTCACAAACTAGCATAAATTATACTTGATCCAAACTTGATTTAAGTTTCAAGAACAACAGAATAGGGAATATGTTTTAGTTTACTTTTAGTCTAGTCAGATTAACAAAAGAATTGTTGATTTGTTAAGTTTCAAGAACAACAGTATAGGGTAAATATTTTAGTTTACTTTTAGTCTAGTCAGATTAACAAAAGAATTGGCACTATTAAGATTTTTATTATCTCCCTCTGTGACCCAAATTCATTGCATCTGACTGTACATAAATAAGAAAATACTGAACGATTACATAGAGAACTTCAATCACTTATATCTATAAAAAATAAATGCTTTCACATATCAAATTTTCATTAAACTTTTTGTGCAATTAATACTGATTTCATTTTTGTGCCCAAATTGACATATTCCAATATTTTTTTATCATATAGTCATATTAGAGAGGAAACATCTTAAACTAAGGCGCGGTCTAAAGCCTACAATTAAATCTCACTTTAGCTTAAAACTCACAGAAACGAGTGGAATAAAAAATATTTTATTTGCTCATGAAGCCACACATACAAAGGTTATTGTGGGTATAACAAATATCCATTTCGGGACGCCCGTCATATTGGATTAAAAATATTATATGCTTGATAAGCGAAATATCAACGAATAATAAGAGGCCGCCTAAAAATATTTTTTTTTATTTTTGCTGCTCGCCACGTCAACCATGTAGGCGCAATATGCCAAATCCTACTGTATTCACCAATATATAAATGTCAAAAACTGTATTCATTGGCGATTGTCAATTACTTTAAAAACAAGTCCTCCGCTTCCTATTAACAGACCTTAAACCGCGCCTATAACAGCACACTAACTAACTATAATAACCAATTATTTAAAACAAGTTCGAACATGTTCAAACAAGTTCGTATTGCACCTAACCTACTTAAAAATATTCGAGACCAATTTCCGTCCATTTAGAGTTGCATAATGGTTGTTCCACAGCTAAAAAAGAATATACATACAACATAGTTATTCATTGATTAATTAGGTATATAACTACTTGACTTAACTCCAAAAGATAAACGCAAATAAAAAAAATGCAAACCGAAAATGGACGTGACTAAGGCAGTAAAAATTAAAAGGTTCGGGATGTGACTATTAAAATAATAATAATGTGTAACAGAAACCCCTGTTTTATTTGAAGGTAAGTATCTCGTCATATCGCAAGAATCACGGGTAGACATTTATCAAATATTCCGTCTACCCGTGCAAAGCCGGGGCGGGCAGCTAGTAAAATATATAGCCTATGTTACTCAGTGATATCGAAAAATTCACTAAATACTGAACGGATTTTCATACAGCAATCTCGCTGTGAAACTGCCCTTTGTATCCGACTACGGTGAGGCCAAAATGAAGGATTTTATTTTAGCAGTCTATGTGTGTATGTTCCACCGTAGCGCCTAAACTATTCATCCGATTTTGATGAATAAGGTGTCATTCGATTCGCTATTATGGCCCGAGTAACATAGGCTACGTTGTAACCGACTTCAACAAAAGGAAGAGTAGATTTTACCTTGTAAACTGATTTCATTCCTTTTTTCTTTGCGAGGGTTTAAATATCTTTATACGTTTTTTTAAGTCAGTCATCTCAGTCAAATAGTAGTCATATATCTTTCCACCATAAAAGTATAGATAATGCTATTTATTTTTACGAACATTGATATGATATGATACTTAGAAATTACTCCTTTACATGGGGTTCCCCGTTGCACATTGTTTAAACACTACAACTTAAAATTAAACTAAACATAAAAAAGTGTATAAAATGTAAAAAAAAAAGTAGACGTTCTTCATTTAAATTAAAAATCAATCATGTACCTAAAAATGGAGAAAAAAAAAATATATAATTAAAACAATAAACTTAATCGACGAAAGGACATCATCCATTTCGGTCCAAATCTGTAAATGCCGGCCAACCGGCCAACGCATTGTTTTTGTATATTCTGTTAGAGCTTGCACGTCTCAACATTTATATTGCTATGGCACCAAAGCTGTAGGACCTAAGTCCTCGATTTTATTTGAGTTCTACAATCAGTATTTTCATACATTTTGTTGAAAATAGGAATTCAAAATAATTAAAACCAATTAAATGTCGTGAATGTCCAACTTTGGTGCCATAGTAATAAATGCTCAGACGGACAAACTCTAACAGAACATAAAACCGTTGGCCGACTTTTGCCGGCAGAATTGGACCAAATATCTATGAAACATGGATGATGTCCTTTGGCCGAATTCTGAAACGACGGTCAAATTTGATGACACATTAATTTTGAATGGCCTCTGATTTTACATGCTTAATTGTATTTTGACGACGCTTCAAACAGTTACGAAGGGCTTCAAACATTGAATGTCAATTCAGTATTCGGTCTAATATGTCTTAAAGAATGGCAATTAAACCTCAGATTAATTAAAAAAGCGTAGATGGAACTTTGCGAACCACGAGGTGAAGCCGTCGTTTAAAACTACGCCTTACAGTGTACATATAAATAAGTTGGGATAAAAGTCTAGAAACGGAACTAAATGTGTGTCTCCTGGCATCCTTCACACAATGTGATCATGTTATGACGTGTACTGTCAACAAACCAATCGAGACGGTGGATGCTCTATACGAGCTGCGGCGGGGTGACATACGAACGACACAGTACAGCCACTATTATTATATACTGTTTTTTGACAGACTGTACACAGTTACACCTACAATGAAACTACGCCTTGCGCACGCACTACATGCTTAAAAACCGGCGTCACATAGTTGTTCGCAGAGTTCCATATACCTTTTTTTATTTGATCTAATAATAAAACCTACAAATATTGGAGCTAACAGTGTCACTTCTCTTCTCACACACTAGCATAAATTTCTTGTTTTTTGCTTACCACTGTCTAATTAAATTACCAAAGACTGGTGTTATAAGTTTAACGAGTGTCTGTGTGTCTGTCAGTGGCATCGTAGCTCCTAAACGGATGAACCGATTTCGATTTTGTTGTTTGTTTCAAAGATGACTAAATCGAGAGTGTTCTTAGTTATCATTTTTAGAAGATTTTGTCTGTGGGTTTTAAATGTTAATTTATTTAGATTCAACTAACAGCAGAATTGGGCAAATAATTTAATTATGTTCTAGTTAAACAGACGAACAAGAGAATCAGACACTATTTTTAAACCATCATGTAATATATTAGTGTATATATTACATATTATTATGTTATAGCACCGAGATATTAACTTTCATATCAAATGAATTAAAAAGATTTCCAGTAAAAATATGAACCTCATAAAAACACAGACATATTTAATTGCAACATATAAAAACTTTCATTCTACCGTATAAAACATTCATCCCACTATAAAATAATTTCATTGCATTATATAAAAACTTCATAACATCTTAAAGACTACATTCTACCATATAAAACTCTTATTCCAGGATATAAAACCCTCATTCCAGGATATAAAACTCACTTTACAATATAAAACTTTCATGCCGCCATATAAATATTTCATGCCGCCATATAAATATTACATACCGCTATATAAATCTTTCATGCCGCCATATAAATCTTTCATGCCGCCATATAAATATTACATACCGCTATATAAATCTTTCATGCCGCCATATAAATCTTTCATGCTGCCATATAAACCTTTCATTCCAACGTATATAAATCTTTCATTCCGTCAATTGAGGTGATGTGTATGTACTGACCTGCTGTGCACGCTGGGCGTGTTGCGATGCGAGTCAGGCGAGTGCGCATAGGCCGGGGACGAGGACATGTACGATGGTAAAGTGGTCACCAGCACCGGCTTCACGTACCCGTTCTTTAGCATCTCGTTCTCTGAACACGGATGGTAATACTCAGTAAACAGTGTGTCAGTGTGTTTTAAACAAAAGTTTTGTCTTATACGGTTGTTTGTACGTTGTATGGACAAACAAAAAGTTACAGTGTTTTGTTTGTTTTGGTCCAAGTTTATATCGATAGTGTAGCGACTTCACAGCTACATAAATCAACGTTAGAAATCTACTAACTAGCAGGACAACATTCAACGAATGACAACTACATACGTCACAATCCTGCCACGCGCTAGCGAAGTTCTCTACGCAATTCAACATACACACAAGTTTCCGACTAGAACAGTCGGAGCCTTGTTCCCCAGGCACAACACCCGCCTGGCTGAAAAATCTTCCCTTTGCGGTGGCTAAGCATGATCACCTCGCTCGCCCCACAATAGTATTGCCACATTAATGGCCGAATATCAAAACGCCAGTCAAATCTGTTCATCAATTTTGACGACGCTTACGTCGCCGTCGATGGTATAGATCGTAGAGGTGCACTAGGACTAGGCAATAACATCGTCTGCTCTCCTCACACACAAAGAGAAGGCTATATACGGCACTAATGTACAAGACAAGGACACAGGACACAGCTATATCCCAAACCACAGCTCGTAACAAACGTTTTTTTTTGTGAAATCCATAAAAATAGATGATTTTGTATTTGAAAGTGAAAGTATTCTACTATTATATAGCTAGTACCGACCTGGCTTCGTGTAGTACTTGGAGAACACGTCGTCCTTGGCTATGTTGGGGTAGAGGAACTGCAGCTGCGTGAGGTCCAGCACGCGGTCGGCCAGGGAGCGCAGCATCAGGTCGCGGGATGTGAACGGCTGCAGGCTGAACACCTCGTTGCCCTCTACACACAAACATCGTTACAGATTCAAATTAACAGTTTTTGTCGGGAATCTAGCCGTCGTTGAGTAGTATGTCAGTGTCTCATAAATTGAGTTAGCGTGTGTACTAGCGACCCGCCCCGGCTTCGCACGGCCAGCGTTAGAAAAATACCATAGACTCGGGTATATTGTATTAATTTCAATTTGATCGAGCTCGACGCGATCTCGAGATAAAAGCACGCGTTCTTGACAGACAGACAACAAAGTGATCCTATAAGGGTTCCTTTTAAAGGTACGTAAACCTAAAAAACCATCCTCTTGAATCACTCTATCCATTAAAAAAAACGCATCAAAATCAGTTGAGTACTTTTAAAGATCTAAGCATACATAGAGACACAGACAGCGGGAAGCGACATTTTTTTATACTATGTAGTGATTTTAGTTGTGGTGTGTATGTAGTTCTAGAGCGGGTACTGACCCCCCACCCAGGCGATGGTGATGCCCCCCAGCTCGGAGTCGGAGAAGCGCAGCAGGAAGGTCCCCGGGGGACACTTGGACAACATGTCCTCCGCTTGCTTCTTCTGGATGAACCCCATTATCAACCTGACAATAAAACACAATACTAAACTTAATAGAACTTAGTTTGCCTTGCGTCTGGGTGTTTAGCGTGTAATTACAACTAAAAAGGTATATAAGTATTTTATCAGCTGCTGGTTCCCATAGTACAAGCTTTGCTTAGTTTGGAACCAGATGGCGTTGTGTGATAATGTCCAAGCATTATAATCCACACTTATATTATTAACTAGCGGCCCGCCCCGGCTTCGCACGGGTAGACATTGATATCAAATATTTTGTCTACCCGTGTAAAGCCGGGGCGGGCAGCTAGCCTATGTTAATCAGTGATAGTGTAGCTTTCTAACGGTGAAAGAATTTTTGAAATCGGTCCAGTAGTATCGGAGCTTATTCAATACATACAAAAATACAAATCTTTCCTCTTTATAATATTAGTATAGATGTGAAAGAAACTCAATTTGTTTGTTTGCAACCTTTTCAGGACTAAACGGTTGAACGGATCGTAATAAAATTTTACAACGAGATAGACTATATCCTAAGGAAGGACAAAGGTGCCAATTCTGTTGTTCAAAATTACATTAACTAATTTGACAGGTCAAAAAATATTGCCATCCTTATTTAGCCCCGCACATGAGAAAGGGATAGCAAGACTTTTAGACCTGTTAAATTAGTTTAGTTTAATAATTTTGAACAACAGAATGGACACCAAAAGCTACTTTTTTCTTTAAATAAATACAGACGAAGTGCAACAGCTAATAATATAAAATAATTTTTAGAACATGTAACAAAAAAAAAAAAAGTCCACTGACAGGTCACACCACAGCGTCCTCAGGTAGTCCCTGGTGACCTTCACCACCATGTAGAACCACTCCCAGAACGTGAAGTTCCTCTCGGGTAACGCGTCCTTGCAGAACTGGGTCCAGCTCACTGTCATCGCGTTCACTTCCAGACTGTTCATCGGTAGGCTGGTTCTGGTCACAAATGATCGAATAATATGATTAAAGCCAGATATACATGATCGAAAACTATTATGTATTAAAGAAAAAAAATTTGGTCGGGCGAAATGGAATCTCCGGTGGGTGTTTCCATTAAAATTAATATTGGAGCCGCCCGACTTGGCCCTTGGCCCTGCTTACCATCAGGTGGGCCGTATGCATGCGCCACCTTAGTAGTATTAAAAAGTACATGTCGTTATATGATATGGACTAGTTTTTGTGTCATCTGACCTGAATATCTTCTCGGCCAGGAAGCGCAGGTTATCTTCGGAGAGGTCACCGCCGGTGGCCGAGCAGAACTTGATGCGCAGCGTCTCCGCCAACTGACACCACGACACCTGGACACACGGACAGACACATAGGTTACAACTAATATTGGTGTAGTGACGTCACCTTACTCAAGGGCGGATCCAGCTTTCAACTCAAGGTTATGTAGTTGAGGTCTAGTTATGACTTGGACTGAAGGCGTTGTCCCACGTGACCGTGGCCCAGCCGTGTATGTATGAGTGTGTATGTATGTATGTATGTATGTATGTATGTATGTATGTAGTGCGGGTACCTTGTCCGGCACGGCGAAGGGCACGCGGCCCGGGGGGCTGAAGGCGTTGTCCCACGTGACCGTGGCCCAGCCGTGCGGCTCCTGGTTGCCGTGCACGATCACCACCACCGGCAGCGACAGCGTCCACACCTGCCGGGGACAAAGACATTTATCTAATATTTTGTCCACCCGTGCGAAGCCGGGGCGGGCAGCTAGTATAATATATAGCCTATATTACTCAGTGATAATGTAGCTTTCTAACGGTGAAAGAATTTTTGAAATCGGTTCAGTAGTTTCGGAGCCTATTCAATACAAACCCCAAAAAAATACAAATCTTTCCTCTTTATAATATTAGTGTAGACAAGGATACAGTCCAACTGATGGTAAGCAGTCACCGTAGACTATAGCCGCTAGCAATACCCGGGGGTATCACTAACGGGTTGCCAACCATGTTGGTGATGAGGACTCACTGTGCTAGCAGCATTACTACTAGCCCAGCGTATCCTCGTGGAGCACTGGCAACCTTACTTACCACAGAAACACAACACTACATCAAGTAGTGTTTTTCACTGTTACGTGTAGGTATGCATTTATGTTTTGAATATCATATCTATACTTATAATAGATAGCTGTATCTGTAACAGATCCAAAACTGTAAATTATTTTTGGAGGGCACTCCATATTCGATATTGAACCGAAAACAATATTTTTCACTTTTCTGTCAGTTCGTTAGCCGCGTATCACGCCGAAACTACTGAATGGATTCCAATGAAACTTTCCGCAATTTTTATTAATACTACGAAGTAAAACATACAATACTTTATATCCCGAAATTCAGCACGGTTCCCTTGGGATAAGGGATAAAAGTCAAAATGTGTAGTTGGCTGTAACTCCGCAACAGCTGGACCGATTTGAGCGTGACTTTCACTGACAGATAGTTGACTGACATTTTAATGTTGGGCGTAACTTGGGCTACTTTCAATTTAGAAAAATAATTTGAGTTCCGCGCAGCATATAACCCATGAAATTGTGAACAATATCCAAACGGCTGGACCGATTTAAGCAGAACTTTCACTGGCAGGTAGCTAAGGACTAACTTAGGCAAGTTTTATTTTGGAAAAAAATATGTTGCGTTTTTATTATCATATCATGCTTACTTTCATATGCATTTAGTAAAATGCAGTTATTTTGGAATTACAAACAGACACTTAAATATTATTTATTTGTAAACAAAATAAATAATAGAACTAAGTAGCCCTACGGTAGAATACTGAAACGACATTAAAATTTCGAAGCACACGTAACTGTTTGAAGCGTCGTCAAAATAAAATGACGCATGTTAAATTGATGGCCACTCAAAATTAATGTGGCATTAGATTTGACCCGCATTTAAGTATTCGGCCTCTATAGTTATGAGTGTGCTGATGTCACCTGGAACACCAGTTCGCCGCCACCGACGCTGAACTGCGACTGGAAGAGGAGAGTCAGCTTCTCGTCCATCACACTCTCCGTCCCTTTCTTCTCGGCGCGTTTGATCTTGCGCAGTTGCATGTTCCTGTAGAAAATATCATTGACACTGCATTTTAATGGAACACGACAACATTGAGAAACTCTATTTTCTCTTACACTCGACACTGGCATAAATAGTCTTTGAAGATGATTGATTACCATAGTTAGGAAGAAGAAGAAGAATAAGTATAGGAAGAAGAAGAAAAAGAAGCTGGATGGGATGGAGGGTGTGTACCTGAAGCTGACGCTGAGCTGCCGGCTGGTCGGCTGGTACTCCATGGCACCGGTGTTGTTGAGGATGTCTCCACACTCCACTGGCTGCTTGCCTTTACCGGTCTGGCTCTCACTCTTCAACAGCAGCTGAGCTTGCTGCTCCGATATTATTACCACCTACACATAAATTATTATGATTTAGCGACGCGTTCCAATCCCACCAATACTTCATTCAGATCTTTAATGTATGATATTCGTTGATGAAGTTGATACTTACGCTGACTCTAGGTGGCGTCATGTACACATTAAGCTGACCGCCGACCAACAACCGGACTGTAGCAGTGAAACTGGAACACATAATCTTATTTCGCTTCAGAAAGTAAGGATTGCAACTATACTTTGATCTTAGTAATGCTTTTGATTTTGTAAATGTTACAAAAAGCTAAGATTTTAGATGATCTGCTCTTTTGTGTTTGACTTAGCATGTTAAATAATATAGGTGTAGTAAAGTACTTAGTAAATATGTAAGTACGAAATATCGGTTAAGTATTAAACTGTTTAAAAACAATATTTTCTTATGGAGTGCCCCAGGGAGCTATACTAGGACCACCTTTGTTTTTAATCGCTGTCAACTATTATCAAGGAGTTACTAGGATAATGTGTTTTATTTGTAGTTAAGTACATCCATATTATATTACATCTTGCTTGCCAGTTTAGTAGCTAAATGTAAAATACTGACAATTTATATCTGACTAGCGACTTGCCCCGGCTTCGCACGGCCAGCGGCTATATATGGCTAATATAAGTTTAATACAAAACACCAATGAACTATATTATAAAAACCTTCCCTTTGAATCACTATCTATTACAAAAAACGTCATCAAAATACGTTGCGTAGTTTTAAAGATCTAAGCATATATAGGGACAGACAGACAGCGGGAAGCGACTTTGTTTCTATACTGTGTAGTGAAGTACTCACCGCGTATTGGTCTTCATCACCTGCGGCGGTTGCTTTTCAATGACGAAAGTCGATGTTACCAATGTTGATAATAGACCGGTTACCTATAATTACAATTGCTTTACTTGGGCTCACCACATGTCACATTGGAGTCTTGTTTTTTTCTATAACACTAAGGTGGCACACAAGCTTACGGCCCACCTGATGATAAGCAGTAGGTGCTTATGAAGATGTTTTTAATGTGGAAAATTTTTTTCGGGATAAAATAACGGGTCATTTTTTGGTATACTTGACATATGAATTAAAAACTAAGACAGGACAACGTCTGTCGGGACAGGTCTTTATAAAATTGTGGCGGAATACAAGACGATTTTCTTATAACTAAGACTTTGTAAGTTCAAAAGATTATGCGTACCTGCTTGCTCATATCGTCCAACATCTCGGCGAGGTGCGGCTGGCGCAGTTCAACAATAGTCTTGGTATTGATACGCGCCACGTTATTGACTTGTTGGCGTGTAGTCCATATCAAATCCGCTAGCAATTCGCACCATTCTTGGATCGTGTTCAAGTTAGAATGCATTGGGACGCCATTGCCGCTCAATTGCTGCTCGCGTTTCCATCTGTTTGTATCAAAGTGTTATAACAGAGTGAAAGAAACCAGGAAGACTATGGTCAGATATTCTTTAAAATTCGAAAAAGGTGAGAATTACTTTGAGTAGATAAAGTTATGTTTGACCTTGCGTGGGAATATCAATTTCGAAAGATTTTCTACACTCGACCCGCGTAAGGGTTTCGTACAGGTTGAAATAGACGCAACTTACTTGATCAGCTCCTCATCCAAGACTTGACTCTGCAACTGGCGCAAGGTGGCGATGTTATCCTTCATGTGATCGACCAGTTCCATTTGAGACTGAGAGATCTGGGCCACCTGATTACAAACAAAATTTATCCAATCTAAGTTGTATTATGTCGATGATTTAATACTTCCATGAACGACTTGAAGTAGTCCTAATAATACATGGAGGTCGGTATAGTACAAAATTCACGAAAAAGTTTCCGGAGCTCTTCAATATGAAGTTGAAAAAAAAAACATTTAGAATACAGCTTTACGTCACCTTTGCACAGTTGGCTTGCAACAATTAAGATCGTATTGTCTTCAAATTTTGTCGTGTTAGCACCGGACATTTTTGAGCGCAGACCCGATGTCCACGTTTTATTAAGTCTGTGAGTTAAGTATTCATTGTATTGTGTGAACATCTCACCAGAGCATTGAGTTTCCTCTCAGTCTCTTCGATCTGGCCGCGGAGACAGGCAACTAGGTCTCGTCTCTCATTTGTCATCGATGACTGCAGGTAATTCATGTGTCCTGCGAAAAACATTTTAGGAATTACGTTCCCGAACGCCGTTTACGGCAGGAGTTAATGAAAAAGCGCTCCACCCCATCTATGCTAGTTTCTATCCTAGTGCAGCCGGTTGTATAGCCTGAATAATGGATTTCTGTAGTACCTATTTTAAAATACGGCGTAAAATAAACGGCTTATCTACGGGAAAACCATGTTATCTTGTCAATATTCAAGGAATCCGGGTTTATTATCGGTAATAGAATTAAATAATAAATTGTAAGATAATAGCGCTATCTTGTACAAATATTTACTCAAGACGAAAACTTAACACACTTCTTAGAAATTAAATTATGTCACATTATCTATCATGTACTGTTTTTTTTTGTTATGACTATATTTATTATTATAATCGTTACGGATAAGAATTCTTAAAAGTAATTAAATGTTTCATCATGAATTTTAAATAATATCTAGTACCCAGTAATAACCATTGATTTTGCATGTGCGCACTAATTGGTGTTAGTTAAAAACAAAACATGTAAAATGGCACAGCCAATTTAAAACATGCAAAATATATAAAACTAGATTTTACCCGCTATTTCGCCCGCGTAGCAACATAATATATATGTAGTCTATGTTACTCAGTGGTAATATAGTATGCCGGTAGATACATTTTTCAATTCGGTCCAGTAGTTTTTGAGTTTATTTATTACTAACAAAAATACATAAATCTACACTAATATTATAAAGAGGAAAGATTTGTATTTTTGTATGTAACGAATAAACTCAAAAAGTACTGGACCGATTTTAATATTTCTTTTTTCATTAGAAAGCTACATCATCACTGAGTAACATAGGCTATATATTATACTAGCTGCCCGCCCCGGCTTCGCACGGGTAGACAAAATATTTGATAAATGTCTATAGGTTCCGAAACTACTGAACCGATTTCAAAAAATCTTTCACCGTTAGAAAGCTACACTATCACTGAGTAACATAAGCTAGCTGCCCGCCCCGGCTTTGCACGGGTAGACAAAATATTTGATATCAATGTCTACCCGTGCGAAGCCGGGGCGGGCCGCTAGTAAATAATATAATCACGTCAAGTCCCTTATGGAGAAGGCATAGAGTATATAGAGCGCCATTTGACGCTTGACTTGCACCTCTTTTGCTTCTTCTACATAAAATAAAAACCGGCCAAGTGGGAGTCGGACTCGCGCACCGAGGGTTCCGTACACACTTGTAGGTAAGATTAAAAGTAGGCAAACTTCAAATGAGGTTTGCCTTCTTAAAACTTCAAAACAGCGCGATTCAGGAATATTTTAGAGCCGAAAGGGACCACAGACCCGGGTATTTCATATTAATTTCAATTTGATAGCTACACGGGTTCTTGAAATAAAAATTCGTGAGAGACAGACAGACAGACGGACAACAAAGTGATACTATAAGCGTTCCTTTTTTCCTTTTAAGGTACGGAACCCTAAAAATATTGTTCTTTTCTCAACCATCTCTGAATCCGGCGGCGTATTATAAAGTGTATCTTTGTAAAGTGTAATCATATGAAAATCAGTACAGTTGGACTCACCCTTATTCTTCAAGCACTCGTGGTACTGCAGTGAGAAGGACTCTATATTGGCTTGGAGGCTGCGTATTTCTTCACCAGCCAAGTTAACCTTCTGACGTACTGTTTGGAGCCCTGTGATCAGCTGTTGGGAAAACCAGACATCTAAATATATATAATTCAAAGGTGACTGACTGACTGACTGACTGACATAGAGATCTATCAACGCACAGCCCAAACCACTGGACGGATCGGGCTGAAATTTGGCATGCAGGTAGATGTTATGACGTAGGCATCCGTTAAGAAAGCATTTTGATTAATTCTACCCCCAAGGGGGGTAAAATAGGGGTTGAAAGTTTGTATGAAAATCCGTCGTTTTTGAAGTTAAGCGCATGAAAATTGGTATTTGGCCTTTCAGTTAAAAATTAATAAATACGTTATACAGGATTTTTGGAAATTTTACCATTATGGGGGTAAATATATAGGTGATGAAAGTTTTGTAAGAAAATCCGTCATTTTTGAAGATTAACGCATGAAAATTGGTATTTGACCTTTCAGTTAACAAGAAATAAATACGTTTTTGAGGATTATTGGAAATTTCACCCCCAAGGGGGTACAATAGGGGATGAAAGTTTATACGATAATCCGTATTTTTATTTAATATATTATATATATTAAGTTATATCCATTAAAATAGGTAGCAGTGGGCAAAAATAATTTTATGTATAGGTACATGTTAACTTATTCACTTTACCAGCGTGCGAAGCCGCGAGCAAAAGCTAGTCAGTCATATAAGCCGTGGTGGCCTTGTGGTTGAAGCAACGGCCTGTCATATGATGGGCCCAGGTTCAAATTCAAGTACCAATGAGTTTATCTAAGCTTCAGTACAGTGAATAATCACAACTCCAAATTTGGAGCCGCCCGACTGGGACTTCACCTCCACCGTACAGAAGACCGCAGTCAAATAACACTACTTTGATGTAGTCTTGTATTCCTGCTATTATGACTATTTTTTGCCCGCAGCTTCGCACGCGTGGTATAGTGCATGAGTCAACATATATAATATATAAAATTCTCGTATCACAGTTTTCGTTGCCATACTCCTCCGAAACGGCTTGACCGATTTTGATGATTTTTTTTGTGCTTATCCGGTATCTATGAGAATCGGCCAACATCTATTTTTCATCCCCCTAAATGTTAGGGGTAGTCCACCCCTAATTTTATTTTATTTTTTTTAGACCGATTTCAAAAATTCTTTCACCGTTAGAAAGCTACATCATCACTGAGTAACATAGGCTATATATTATACTACCTGCCCGCCCCGGCTTTGCACGGGTAGACAAAATATTTGATATAAAAGTCTACCCGTGCGAAGCCGGGGCGGGCCGCTAGTACCTATATATAAATGATGGCTGTCACTCGCGACTACTTTCATGGATTTAACATCAAAAATGAAGGATTTTCATACAAACTTTCATCCTAGGGGATTAAATAGGTTTAACCCCCTTAGTGCTGGCATTTCTAAAAACCTTTCCTTAGTGGATGCCCTAATGGACGTCATTAAAGGTACCTACTGTTAAAATGCCAAGTCTGGAACCCCAGCCTTTTAGGCTGTGCGTTGATGTTAGTCCGTCAGTCGTTTTCACTTACTTTCTTCTTTTATATGTATATACAGTAGGGCAAGCATGAATAAATTGCGACAACGTTATCGTATCGCCTTCGACTATTTTTGTATTGAAAAATGAACAGCGCTGCGGCGGTGAAAAGAAGAACTAAAAATTAGTAATGACAATTTTGACACTTCGCGAGTTACGTTTTTGCTTACGTAGTCGAAAAATGTTCCTGCTACCGGCACCGATGTATGTAAGTAACAATTACAGATCTTACCTCACTATATTTCCTCTCAGTCTGTGGCTGTGCGTATTGAGTGCCCATCGCGCCCTGAATCACTTCCATCTCCAAGGACAGGCAACGCCGCATGTACGCGTATAGTTCGTGGGGAGCTTGACTAGATGGACACATAAATCATACTTTGTACATAGGTAGTTACAACAGATATAAAACTAACGTATAAAGAATGTTCAACGGCCAAGTGTCACAGCATTTACTATAATATTAAGAAATTGCAGTAAGGAACCTTAGACTTGGCACGAATTTGTTTAGATTTCATTACTTTTTAGAGACAAACAAGCAGCTCCATCGAGAATTGGCTAGTTTTTTACAGAATGTTTTTGGTGGGATAGAGATATTGTCTAGAACTAGCGGGTGAAGCCGGGGGTAAAAGCTAGTTTGATCAAAAGGCCTTCCCCCCTAGTCACCCAGTCCTTCCCCCCCTAGTCCCCCAGTCCTTCCCCCTAGTCCCCCAGTCCTTCCCCCTTAGTCCCCCAGTCCTTCCCGCCTAGTCCCCAGTCCTTCATGGCCCCAGTCCTCTACCGACCTGTACTGTATGTGGAAGTTCTTGGCGGCCTCCAGTAGTTTCATCTTGGTGACGAACATGTCAGGGGACAGCATCAGGTCCGCATGGGTCTGAATCTCTGCCACCAGTTCATCCACGAAATACCTCTGATGCTCCTCCGTCTCTGCCGTCCTGAAAAGTTTATACATTAAGAAAGAAAGAAAAAAAAAATCTCGTTCTCTATTTTTAAACAGCTGATGGATTTTGAAGTATGAGGTTACGTTAAATTCGGCTTTATTGTGAGAGTGTTATAGCTCTTTTTCACACTATTAATTGTTTTCTTCTAACTAACTTGTTTTTACAAACCACTAAATAATGTGCAGATCAGGCATACAGTCCGCCTGATGGTAAGCGCTTACCGTAACCTATCAAACTACCAACCTCCATCTTATTGAATAAAAAAAACTACTATAGATTACAAGGAGGTCAGAGGTGACGGACGATAGAACGGCTTGGCCATTGCTCCACCGACAAGACATATTTCTTATAGATATATTTTATGATAATGTTTATATGAAAGGCGTCTCACCAAATTTTACTCTCAATCCATGGTGCCAAGCAGTGGCGCACTTCTATAGGGAAATGGTCCACGTATATGGTGCGCACCTGGGTACAAAAATAAATTATGTATTAAAAAAAATACAGATTAAAACTAAAACATAGGGCCAAGTGCGCCGAGGTTTCCATACTACAAACAAACTAGGTTAAATGACAAACTTAACTTCGCGGTTTGATCCCTAGACACGGCTATCGCGCGAACCGCAAATAATAAGTTTGTAATAGTGAATACTTGTTACCATTGTTAAAATTGAGCAAAAAAAAAAAAAACACGTTTCTAGTAGCTTTTAATTATTTATTCATTTTCATTGTTATAGCAGCAACAGAAATACCCATTGTGTGAAAATTTCAACTGTCTACCTATTATGGTTCATGAGATAAAGCCCTCTCACTCTACCCTACGGCCGGGGCTGGAGGGACATCACAACACTAATGGGTTACATCCTTACCTTTTGCAAGCTTTCAGGAGGCAGCTGCTGTGCCCTGGCCCACAGCGACATTGTGACTCTGTGGACAAAAGAATCCAACATGGAAAAGCTCAATTTAAACAAATCAGAGCTTCAATATGACATTCACTTTGTCCTTTTGTAAATGAGTCACATCAGTTTTATTCATTGAACAATAAAAATTTGACACATACATAACACTATTTAGATTTTTCCCAGTGACAGGATCCCATAACAATCTATACTATATCTATATCTATACTAATATTATAAAGAGGAAAGATTTGTATTTTTGTGGGTTTGTATTGAATAGGCTCCGAAACTACTGGACCGATTTCAAAAATTCGTCACCGTTAGAGAGCTACACTATCACTGAGTAACATAGGCTATATATTATACTAGCTACCCGCCCCGGCTTCGCTCAGGTAGATAATGTAGCTTTCTAAAGGGTCAAAGAATTATTGAAATCGGTCCAGTAGTTTCAGAGCCTATTCAATACAAAAACACACAAAAATACAAATCTTTCCTCTTTATAATATTAGTAAAGTAAAGAAAAACATAAATACCAATCTTTTTACTTTACAATATCAGTATAGATATTATAGAAGAGTAGATGTAAACAGGAAAATTGTTTCTTTAAATTATGTGAATATCTATGGAACACAGCATAGTGTGCTATTTTGATGTAGTGAGTAAGGTTGCCAGTGCTCAACAAGGATATGCTACGCTAGTAGTAATGCTAGCACAGTGAGTCCTCATCAACAACCGGGTTGGCAACTCGTTAGTGATACCCCTGGTATTGCTAGCAGCTATAGGCTATGGTGACCGCTTAGCATCAGGTGGGCCGTATACTTGTGTGACACCTTAGAGGTATAAAAAAAACTTACCAAATCAGTGTCCCAGTAATAATGTGTGCTCTCACTGCCTCTGAAATTAAATTCTAGTCTGAAAAGTCTCTTAAATTCATACATTTGTATGAGTAATCTTACATTTTGTACAAAATTGAATGAAATGACTAAAACAATTAATTAAAACAATAAATGAGTATCTTAATCATATTCAAACTAGTCTTCCTTATTCAAATAAAACATACAGTAATGCTGATGCCGAGTTTAGTATCTTAAATGGAATATTTTGTCATACAAAGAGAGAAGATAATTAACAAGACATTCTTCAAATAATTTGAAATAAGAGTTCGCTAATTATGTTGCATCTGTAAAGTGCCAGTACTTGCTGTTGACCTTAAAAGTAATATCGCCAAGAGAATAGGGCTTAATTGGTTAAAAAAGTGAATAAAATTACAAGTGTCTGCATTTACAATGCAATGCACACCTGTAATTCTAATAAGCGACTGACGATCTAGGTACGCGACAAAAGTTGTAAGCAAAAAAGTGTGCAATATTAAAAATGTACTACTATTATTTTTTTTAATTCCGAACACTTCATGATAGCTGTAGATTAGAAAACTATAATTTTGGCCGGGATAGATAAAAATTACCTGTATCGAGCGAGCGTTCGCAGAAACTCCCGTAGCCAATTCCGAGAAATTTGACGTCTATAGATACACACACACGCACAACTCCGTCATTAGAAACACATGAGCGAGATTTAATTTTAGCCACAACAAGCGAGATGACTTGGAATAAAAACAAACATATACTAAGATTGAACGGTAACTTTGTAAACATAAAATTTGACTATTATAACATCACATTAAACAATTGCACGACTTTCTGTAGTACTTAATAAACACGCCGGCCGAGTACCCGAGAGGGACAAAAGATATTGCATGGATTGATAATATTAAAACTAAATTCTTGGAAATTCAAGGAATAATACCCTCTCGCCCCGCACCTCCCGCGGTATATTGAGTTGAAGTTGACAGCTCAAATGCTGCCAGCTCCTGTTGAATAAAACACCTTACTGAAGTTGGCAAACTATGTCGTTTGATAATGGCAGCAAAATAAATGCCTAAAGTATTAATGATATATGAAATTTTATACTAGCAGCCAACGAACATTTAGTATAATAAGTCAATGGTGTCAGCCTGTAGTACAAAATCACAATAATTAAAAAAAAATTACAGGACTTAAAGTTTTGTCAGGCTTATGTAACCATGCACATGAGACAGGGCTAGCAAGACTTTTAATCCTATCAAATTAATTTAGTTTAGTGATTTTGTACAACAGAGTAGGCATTATCACTTTTGCTAAAACCATATTTACGCCGAAGCTTCCAACTATTATACTAAATATCTATCTATACATACGTGTAGCAAAATACGTGTAATAAAGTGTACTGACTATAAAAGAAAGTCCAATGTGTGTACCTTATTAATTTAGTTAGTTAGTGCCACGTTACGGAAAGATATTCGGCAACAAGTTCAACAGTACCAACTAAATAGGTAAATATTGAAAGGGTGCAACTCAATCCTTGTTTACATTTTACAGCCGCGTGATGGCGCTAGTTACCTGACGTTCCATTTAACGTAGTACGTAACACAAATTATTGAAACATTTACAACACATTATTATTAAAAGGATTAAAGTACTACTGATTTTAATATATATTATTAACGTCACACCATATCTTTAAATTTTATATTCTTCTATGTAAAGTTAAATAAAACAAAATCTCGTAAAATTATCGCAGAGGGAAATTTAAAAACAAACTATTGTCAAACTTGGATTTGATCATTAATGTCAAAATTCATGGTGTATTGATTTATTTATCTAAATTCAGAGTAAAATCCGAGAAATGGAAAAAAGTAAAGCAAAAAAACCTCGAACCTTGTAAGTAACTAATAATAAATTGTTTTATTTGCAATAACACTGGTTTCTTTCTTACCAATAATAAAGTTTTATTAATTATAGTTGCTGACTAGCTGTGCCAGCGACTTCGTACGCGTGGATTGATTTTTTTTCATGGGATAATGTATTTTCCGCGGATTTCTAATATTTTTTCTAAACTAAAAGTCACCGAGTGCTGCCTAGCATCAGTTATCTACCAGTGAAAGTTCTGTTTAAATCTGTCCAACCATTCGGATTTTGTTCGCAATTTAGATAGTGGACTTTTTTTGCTGCGCGGAAACCTAATTATTTTTTAAAAAAAGAAGTAGGTATCCTATTGATGCCTTTTAGCATCAGCTCTGAAAGTTGAACCATTCAGATTTTGTTCACAATTTCATGGTTTTTATGTGTTACGCGTTCGGTTATCGTTTACAATTTCATGGGTTTATTTGTTGTGCGGAACCCTAATTATTTTCTCGAAAACAAAATGTACCCTAAGCAACGTCTTATAGCATGAGCTACCTGCCAGTAAAAGTCCTGTTCATATTGGTCCTGCCGTTTAGATTTTGTTCATAATTTATGGGTTTTAAATTGATGCGCGGAACACTAATTATTTTCCAAAATAAGAGTTCAAATTATGCACAGTAAAATCAGCTATCTGCCAGTGAAAGTCCCTTTCAAATCGGCTTAGCTGTTTCGGAGTTACAGCCAAGTATACATTTTGAATTTTATCCCCTATCCCAGGGGAATCGTGTTGAATTTCGGGATAAAAAGTATCCTATGTTATACCTCGTAGTATCAACTCATATCGTGCCAAGTTTCATTTGAATCCGTTCAGTAGTTCCGGCGTGATGCGCGGCCTAGAAACAGACAGACAGACAGTCAGACAAAATGAAAAAAATATCTCAGATTTGGGTTCAGTATCGAATATAGAGCCTCCACCAAAAAAAAATTCAAAATATCTTCATGTACAGAATTGGACCTGTTACAGTTTTATTATAAGTATATATGATTTTATGCTTTAAAAACTAAAAAACCCTGTATCAAGAAGTGTCTATACATTTTTACCTATGACAGTATACAGACTTCGTAATAAAGGGCCGTGGGCCATGGTGGCCGTGTGGTATGAAGCGTTGCCTGCTATTCTAGCGACGCAAGTTCCAATCCCCACGGTCTGTACCGACAGGGCGGGATTTAAGGGAGGGTAACCGGGGCCTCCACAAAAAAGGGGTCCCCACAATAGACTTCGGAAAAATAAAACAGACCCGGAAACACTATTAAAACCCTTTTCCCTTGATTTTTTTGCGTTTTACCTTCACCTACAGTTTGTAAAATACATCATAATCAATATTATATTTGATCTCACAGTAAATTGATTTTCTCACAAAAAATAATTTAGGCAGTATTTTTTTTGTAAAATAATTTGGCCTCGAGAGGTCTCGAGGCCAAATTGTATATATTAGGTCCTTACATATGAAATTGGCGTTTTTCGTACTGGCCACTTTAATCACGAATTTCTCCTCTTTGGTAAGGAATTCCAAATTCAAATTTGTACAGCTATAGACTCATGTATTTGTGCTTCGATGATCGTCATTCATTTGTTTTTTTTCTTCTGTTTTTTTCTGTTTGCGTCACTCATTTTACAAAATGGAAAACCTTAAATATCGCATTATTTACGAGTACGAGTTCCGCCGTGGCACTAGTGCTGCGGAAACAACTCGAAGGGTGAATGATGTGTATGGCGGTCGTGTTGCAAAAGAAAACACAGTTCGTTTTTGGTTCCAACGTTTTCGTTCTGGAAATTTCGACCTGCAGAACAAGCCCCGTGGACGGCCTGAGACTCAAGTTGATAATGAAGAGTTGAAGGCTATTGTGGAAGCGGATCCATCGCAAACCACGTCCGAGTTAGCTGCAGGCTGCAATGTTAGTGATAAAACTGTTTTAATTCACTTGAAGCAAATTGGGAAGATTAAAAAGCTTGAAAGGTGGGTACCTCACGAATTGACTGAAACAAACCGGCAAACGCGCGTCGACTGCTGCGTTACATTACTAAACCGGCACAATAATGAAGGTATTTTAAACCGAATCATTACCTGTGATGAAAAATGGGTTCTTTACGATAATCGGAAGCGCTCAGCGCAATGGTTAGATCCTGGCCAGCCAGCCAAATCCTGCCCCAAGCGAAAATTAACCCCAAAAAAGTTACTTGTAAGCGTTTGGTGGACTAGTGCCGGTATTGTTCATTACAGTTTTTTCAAATCTGGCCAGACTATTACGGCTGATGTCTATTGTCAGGAATTGCAAACCATGATGGAAAAGCTAGCGGCTAAACAACCTAGGCTGGTCAATCGCTCCACGCCACTGCTGCTTCACGACAACGCTAGACCACACACTGCGCTACAGACGGCTACTAAATTAGAAGAGCTTCAATTGGAAAGTCTAAGACATCCTCCGTACTCCCCGGACCTTGCTCCAACAGATTACCATTTTTTTCGAAATTTGGATAACTTCTTGCAAGGGAAAAAATTCAACTCCGATGGGGCAGTCCAAATCGCCTTCAAAGATTTTATTGATTCCCGTCCGACTGGTTTTTTTAGTAAAGGGATCAATGAACTACCTATGAGATGGCAAAAGTGCATAGAAAATAATGGTTCATACTTTGATTAATTAAATATATTATATTAAAAAATATTCGACTTTTTGTTCCTCCCATACAAAACGCCAATTTCATATGTAAGGACCTAATATAATATGTTAGAAAAACTCATCGGATTTAGAGGTCTAAATCCGATGAGTGCAGTGATTAGTCACACCACGAGCTTTACGGTGAAGGAAAACATCGTGAGGAAACCTGCACACATCTGAGAAGAAATTCAAGGACGTATGTAGTGCCAAAGAGACTCACCATCGGTCCCGTTGGCACCTAATTATCTTCGGTGGGAAGTGGGTGTTGTAACACCTCTGCCTACCCCTTCGGGGACCCTTGTGGGAGGGCTTGAAGACCTATCGAGCGGCAAAGTTGATTGTTATTTTTCCAGGAAGATGCAGTACCCAGCTCCATATTCGCAGTCTTGGGCTACCCCTATGCCCATGAAAAACAGTATGGCGGCGCCCAAATCCGCTATGGGACGCATGATAAAGTAGGTGACTAGTGAACGTGAACTTCTATTTTGAACACAATTACCGTTGTGCCCTACCTCTCATTATATAAGGAGCTCTAGTGCCCTTATTAACCGTAGGAAAACAACACTACATCAGAGTAGTGTTATTGGCTGCGATCTTCTGTAAGGTGAAGGTACTGTCCCAGTCTATTTCGAACGGGGGAGACCGTTGTGCCCTACCTCTCATTGTAATACCGCCTCCTACTCTCCCCAGTGTAAATTTTTATTTTTTTTCACTAAAGGGTTAAATGGCAAAAGAGATGTGCAAGTCAAGAGTGAAATGGCTCTCTATAGTCTCTGCTTACCCCGTGAGGGACTTGACGTGCTTACATATTATAATCAGTGTAGCGTTCTGAGGTCCCAGACTGGCGATATGTACGTTTGTTATTAAACTTATTAGTGAGGCTCGAAGGGACTGTATTAGTTTACGTATGTTGGTAAACTTTTCTTTTTTTGCAAGTCAAAGGGTACTCTTCAACCCCGGTCCTAGGATGATGCAGAACCGCATGTCGACGGGCTGGCTTCAGCCCCGCCCCGACCCCACGGCCCCACACCTCAAGTATGGCGTGTTTCCTAAGAAACAAAACTTAATCAGGTTCGATCATTGTCTATAGCTATTTGAAATGTCATATTTTCCCGCGTGTGACTACACTAGCTTATTGTGTAAAGAAGTTATGTATACTATTCTGAAGTGAACTCCTTCGCATCGGCAAAACATGCGACCTAGGCAAGAACCCGCGTACCGGTGCACTAGCTCACCGGCGGCCGCGACCAAGCAGGCATTCTTCCATCGGGGGCCGGAAGGGGACGCCACCCTCCTTCTATCGGCGGCAGGAGGGTGACGCCACCCTCCTTATATCGGGGGCAGGAGGGGGCTGCCACCCTCCTTCCATCGGGGGCAGGAGGTTGACGCTGCCCTCCTTCCATGGGGGCAAGAGAGACGCCGCCCTCCTTCACTGCGCGCAGCAGCGTTGCCCTGGCTAGCGGCGGAATTGAGACACTAGTAGTTCCTCCTCACACAAATGACTATAACTATAGAAAAAGTCTGATAGTTCTCTAAACTCGACACTGGTCACAATTTTCGTTGAAGAGGATTGATTGCCATATAGGAAGAAGAAGAAGAGGCCTATGATTGATTGATACTTATAATGATTGCAGAGGGCAGACCCATGTTATAAGCAATAAGAGGGACCTGCCTGCGGAGATGGCGAATGCTAGAAATAACAAAAAGAGGCACGCTATGAGAGGTATCCGCCTATCATTTTAATTATAACTAGTGGTCGACCGCAGTTTATATGACAAGTCGCTTAAGATTAAAATGACAGTCATGTGACATTAGCGAAGTGGTTGCATTTTCTTGGTTTAGCGTTGCCTGCTTAATAACCTAGCGATGCAATTTCCAATAAAAAAAATATTCTATTGTATATGTTTTTTCACAGGGCAACAATTATCTGATCCACCACTCTTCGTGGTACGACCCTTAGACAGACGAAATACGCGCCATTTATCTAAATCAGGTACGTACTCTACACTGTGTTCCGGTGTGAACGGCACATCAGAGTACATAGACAGTACGTTGTAAACGGCACTGTAGCTAGTGACATTACTGGCCATAAGAGACTAGGTACTAGGGGGTAGGCCTCTTATTGCAAGAGTCCGGCTAGGTGGGTACCACTGCAGTGTCAGATATTCTGCCGCCAAGCACTAGTGTACGTACACTACACTGTGTTCCGGTGTGAAGGGCACTGTAGCTAGTGACATTACTGGCCATAAGAGACTAGGTACTAGGGGGTAGGCCTCTTATTGCAAGAGTCCGGCTAGGTGGGTACCACCGCAGTGTCAGATATTCTGCCGCCAAGCACTAGTGTACGTACACTACACTGTGTTCCGGTGTGAAGGGCACTGTAGCTAGTGACATTACTGGCCATAAGAGACTAGGTACTAGGGGGTAGGCCTCTTATTGCAAGAGTCCGGCTAGGTGGGTACCACTGCAGTGTCAGATATTCTGCCGCCAAGCACTAGTGTACGTACACTACACTGTGTTCCGGTGTGAAGGGCACTGTAGCTAGTGACATTACTGGCCATAAGAGACTAGGTACTAGGGGGTAGGCCTCTTATTGCAAGAGTCCGGCTAGGTGGGTACCACCGCAGTGTCAGATATTCTGTCGCCAAGCACTAGTGTACGTACACTACACTGTGTTCCGGTGTGAAGGGCACTGTAGCTAGTGACATTACTGGCCATAAGAGACTAGGTACTAGGGGGTAGGCCTCTTATTGCAAGAGTCCGGCTAGGTGGGTACCACCGCAGTGTCAGATATTCTGCCGCCAAGCACTAGTGTACGTACACTACACTGTGTTCCGGTGTGAAGGGCACTGTAGCTAGTGACATTACTGGCCATAAGAGACTAGGTGGTAGGCTTCTTATCGTATATTTCCTGTTTGCAGAGATGATGCATCTGGATATAAAGCCGCGACGTAATCTCCCCATGTCCCCCGGTCGTCGTGTCACGTCCCCTTCCCCCGTAAGAATGCGAATTAGGAATAATAACTAAATAATGGTAATAATTCTGTTGAGATAAACATCACCATTAAACTGTACTAGTTTGACAGGACTTAAAGTATTGCCATCGTTAACCCCGCACATGAGAAAGGGATATCAAGACTTTTAGTCCAGTCAAATTAGTTTAATTATTTTGTACAATAGAATCTAAACCAATTTTTGTATTGTGATACTTAAGTTATGTTCAATAAATTGTTCTTTCTTCATCTTTTTGTTGTTTCTCGCTTACTGCAAATATATATATATGTGTGGGGCGAGCGAGGTGATCATGCTCGCCACCGCAAAGGAAAGATCTTCCAGCCAGGCGGGTGTTGTGCCTGGGGAACCGCGGCTCCGACTGTTCTAGTCGGACACTTGTATACATGTTGAATTGCATAGAAAACTTCGCTAGCGCGTGGCAGGATTGTGACGTATGTAGTTGTCATTCGTTGAATGTTGTCCTGCTAGTTAGTAGATATCTAACTGTCCACCAACCTCCTTTATATTTTAATATTTACTTTTTTTTATTTTTTGTACGATTGGTTTTTGTTTTAGTTTTTTATGTTAGTTGTGAATAAATTGAAAATATGTGGGCTCTAAAAGGGGTTTTATTTCGATTCATTAATATTTGGACCAGTTTTCCTCCCTTGCCGAGGTGCAGTTGCCCCTGCCGGTGCCGCAGCTGTCCCAGCGCGGTGCCCCAAAGGTCGGGTGCACAATTGAGCCGAACATCAAAACCACTGCACATACATGCGTAGGCACTCACGATTGTAATTATAACAATAACTTAAATAAAAACTCAGATATTACACAATTCACGGAAGCTATCAAGAGCCTGGCGAAGATCGGACAGAAGGTAAGGGACCTTCCTATATTTACTGGCTCTCCCACAGACTGGCTCTTCTTTAAGAAAACTTTTGAAATTACTAAGTTTAAATTTGATGAGACTGATAACATGTTGAGGCTATCCGCAGCTCTCAAAGGAGCGGCACGCGAAGCATTCGCGACGCTTTTAGTCGTGTCTGACGACCCTGAGCAGGTTATGACGGCTTTGGAGCAACAGTTCGGCAATCCCGAGCTTGTTGTCCTTAATGTTTGTTCTGAGGTGAAGGCCTTGCCAAGGATTGGTAACTTCGAATCCGGTGAGAATCTAAATTATGTTGCTAACAAAGTCCGTAATTGCGTTATGACAATAAAACTATTGAATCATTTCGAATATTTAGCTAGCCCGGAACTCGTGAATGCCATCCTTGGAAAGCTTTCACCTCTGCTGAGGGAGAAATGGGTAGTGTTTGCATTTTCTCATAAGCATCTCCATAGTTTCAAACTAGAGCTTCTTTCTGATTTTCTCGTTCATGAAGCTCACATTCATATTAAGTTTGGCATGTTGGCTGAACCTGTCACTGGTGTCGCTCGTGAGAGGGGTCGAGGGAGGTCTCATTTTCTAGAGAATACAAACATCAAAGGTTTAATCAAAAGTTAATTTTTTTAGAGAACACGAGATCCCAAAAGCTTTTAGTTAAGGACAAACCTACGTCTTCCCACTCTTGTACCTATTGCCACAGTCAGAGTCATAACATTTCAACTTGTGCACGTTTCCTTTCCCTGTCAACTGATAGCCGTGAAAAATGGGTTACAGATAACAAGGTTTGTAAAAAATGCCTCTTAAAAGGTGGTCACAGATATGCAATTTGTAACAATACTTGTTCCGTAACTTCTTGTAAGTTTCCTCGTCATCACACGTTGCTACACAGGGATAATGTAACTAATTATAACGTTAAAGTTCAAGACGACTGCAACGATTTGCCTGACCGGGAGGTTACTAGTGTCTCAACATCGTTATCGACGTCAACCCCGCCGGGGAAAAATCCTGAAGTTGCAGAACAAATCATTGTCGGTACCACTTCAACTCCCGCTTTGATTTCTCTCCGTTCTTCATCCTTTCTTCGACCCCTTTTGAAAGTGGTGCCAGTGACAGTCTGCGGGCCTGCTGGAAGTTAGATATTTTCGCCCTGTTAGATGACGGCTCCACAGGGACTTTCATCGACGCAAATGTCGCTAAACAGATAGGTGCTGAGGGTCGAAAGGGGAAAATACATTTAGATTGTGTGGGAGGTTTATCCCTAGATAGCACTATTAACTACGTAGATTTTAAAATTAAAGGGAAGCATGTATCTCAAACCTTTGTAATATCTAAGGCGCGTTCTATAGCTAATTTAGGGTTGGTTTCTCAAACTGCTACGCGTGATAGTTTGCGTGAATATTTATATCTAAGTGATTTGTCCGAAGAGCTATGTTACGATGTCGCAAAGCCTATGCTAATAATAGGTATTGATAATTGGCACCTTACCGTTCCTTATGAAACTAGAAAGGGGTCAAGATCACAACCTGTAGCTATTCGGACCGTTTTAGCTTGGGTTCTTTTTGGTTTCTCCAGTAGTAAAACTAATCCCATAGAATACGCTTCTACATGTCACGTTGGCTCTTTTGATTACTCCGACCCCAAACACGAGCTAGAGAGTCTTATCAAAGAGCAATACAAACTAGATGTATTGGGTATTACTAAACATGAGCCACGCAGTAATGATGACCAACGCGCTCTTCAAATTTTAGTACGTACAGCTCGTAGGCTGCCTTCAGGACGTTTCGAAGTCAGTCTGTTATGGAAGGAGGATAACCCTATTGTGCCAGATAGCTATCCTTTAGCATTATCCAGGTTCCACAGTCTTGAAAGGAAAATGCTAAAGGATCCGTCTTATGCCGAACGTTATCGTAAAAACATGAATGATACTTTAAGTAAGGGTTATGCTGAAAATTGCACAGGGCAGCCACCAGGGCCAAATTGTTGGTATTTGCCGCACTTTGGTGTGATAAATCCTAACAAGCCCGCCAAGTTACGAGTAGTTCACGACGCTGCTGCTAAGTCCAATGGCGTGTCACTAAATTCTTTGCTGTTAACTGGTCCCGATTTGCTTCGGCCTCTTCTCTCAAGAGAAGGTAGCGTTCCTGAATTTTTACCTGCGGGAACATTTCTTGAATGTCTGCCGTTAAACATTCAAGAAATGTTCCCGCAGGTAAAAATTCAGGAACGCGATCGTGATGCGCAACGTTTCCTCTGGCGTAACAGTCCAGCAGACCCAGTAAATACATTCCGCATGTCTTCCATGATGTTTGGTGCCTGCTCAAGTCCTTCGACAGCGATATATATTACCAATTTAAACGCATCAGAGTTTCGAGACGAGTTTCCGGACGCTGTCCATGCCATCGAGAGCGACACGTACATGGATGACTACATAGGAAGCGATCATGATGTAGCACACGCTGCTCGTTTGGCGGCCGACATTACGACGGTACATAGCCGCGGTGGTTTTAAAATGCGCGATTGGATATCTAATAATCCCGATTCACTAAGCTTGCTGCCAAAGGAGTTAGTGTCTGCTCTTGTAGCTAGCGATGACCGTATTGTAGATTTAGGTTCACCCGCTTTTACAAGAACATTAGGTTTGATATGGTTTCCTTCCCGTGATTTAATTGGTTTTAATTCCGGTTGGAAACAAGATTCATCAAATACTCTCATAAAACGTGAAGTTTTAGCACAGGTTATGCGAATTTTCGACCCGCTTGGACTTCTAGCTCCTATAGTGGTTAGAGGTCGAATTCTATTTCAAAGTTTGTGGCGAAAAGGTTTGCAGTGGGACGAGAGGTTACCAGAACCGGACCAAGTTGTATGGAAAGACTGGTTCGACAGTTTAAAGTCGATACCTGTTTTTACAGATTCCGCGTTGCTATACTCTTTGTGAGAGCAAAATTGTAGATCTAGAGTTACATATATTCTGTGACGCCAGTGAATTAGCTTACGTCGCGGTTGGCTACTGGCGATTTATTTTCGAAAATGGTGAAGTACGACTCTCCTTAATTTCAAGTAAAGCGCGTGTATCCCCTCTTAAACCAGTGTCTATTCCTCGTTTGGAACTGCAAGCCGCTTTGCTGGCCACTCGTCTCGCTGCGACTATTTGTAGTAACCATCGTTATAAACTGACTCGCCGCTACTTCTGGTCTGATTCGATGACCGTCTTAGGTTGGCTGCGGAATGACGCAAGGAAATATAAACCTGTTCTGGCCCATCCCCTCTTAAACCAGTGTCTATTCCTCGTTTGGAACTGCAAGCCGCTTTGCTGGCCACTCGTCTCGCTGCGACTATTTGTAGTAACCACGTTATAAACTGACTCGCCGCTACTTCTGGTCTGATTCGATGACCGTCTTAGGTTGGCTGCGGAATGACGCAAGGAAATATAAACCTTTTGTGGCCCATCGTGTTGGCGAAATAGTGGAATCCAGTGACGTTAGTGAATGGCGTTGGCTTCCTAGCGATCTTAATGTCGCCGATGATGCTACAAGGGGAAAGTGCCAATCCTTGTCCATCGAGTCACGCTGGATAGCGGGTCCAAGGTTTTTATTATCATCTTCCCGCGATGGCTGGCCGAATGAGCCACCAAACGCTGGTTCGCAAGTACTGGGAGACGATGAACTAAAACCTTGTTATAGGTCTAGAAGGAACACTTCATCGATATCATTTATTCATCCTGAACAGCTCTCCACCGATATCGTACTTGCTACCAATACTCGTCATTTACCTTTGCCAGTAGTTGTAGACGCATCTCATTTCAGTTCATGGTCTAGATTGGTTAAATCAACTGGTAGATTGCATCATTTCATTGCAATCATTTTTAAAAATCGTTCACATACCTTTCAAAATTCTTTGATTCATGATATTGTTTCTAATTTCTTTTCTCGAGGGTCGGATGCTGCTGTCACCGCTTCTGCCACAGAGATCTCTCCTTTAAATGCTGAAGCTATCCGGTCATCAGAAGTACATATTCTAATACAGAGCCAATAGAATGCCTTCGAAAAAGAGTTTATTTACCTGAGCCGCGGTTTGCCGTTGCCTACCCGAAGTCGACTCGTTGGTTTGTCACCCGCCATAAATGAGAATGGCTTGATTATATTACGTGGTCGCATATCGGCCGTTACTGGAGTCCCTAGAAAAGTTGCTCAACCCATAATTTTATGCGGAAAAGATCCTGCCGTGCGCCTATTAATTCACCATTTCCATTGCAAGTTTGCCCATGCCAACACTGAAACAGTTTTGAATGAACTGCGACAGCAATATTGGATTCTTGGCGCGAGAAATGCCGTTAAGTCTATAGCCCGAGGCTGTCAACTCTGCAAGCTTCTGCGAGCACCATCATTGATACCCCCCATGGGCGATTTACCAGAAGACCGCCTCGCTCACCACAAACGTCCGTTCTCGTTCGTGGGTATTGATTATTTTGGCCCGCTGCAAGTCACGATTGGTCGAAGGCGGGAGAAGAGATGGGTGGGTGGCTTTGCTTACCTGTATGGTTACAAGAGCGATCCATTTGGAAATTGTGACCAGCCTATCTGCTGATTCGGCAATTATGTGCCTTCGCCGGTTTATAGCTCGCCGTGGCGTACCAAGCACCATATGGTCCGACAACGGGACGGCATTCGTCGGTGCTAATCGGCAGCTACGCGCACTCTATGACCGTGCCGTTGTAGACTACACTGTCGAGCAGAAGATCCAATGGCGTTTCATCCCTCCTTCAGCTCCATTCATGGGTGGCGTGTGGGAGAGATTAGTCAGAAGTGTGAAGACAGCGCTGAAAGTGACACTCCAAGATCGGACGCCGTCTGAAGAGGTCTTCCACACGTTCTTGCTGGAAGCAGAGGCGGTATTTAACGCGCGGCCACTTACTCATGTGTCTCCCGACCCTGAGTTTCCAGAGGCGCTTACGCCAAATCACTTTTTGATCGGGGAGTCGGACGATCGGGACGGCCATTACCAGTACATCTTGAAGATTCAGATCTGTGTGGTAGGAGCGGCTGGCGAAAAGCTCTACGACTGGCCGATCATTTCTGGCGTCGATGGGTTGTTGAATATTTACCAACCTTGGCTCCTCGTCGCGTCCCGGGGTCAGATTTTTCGATTAAACCAGGTGACCCGGTTCTTATTGCGGATGGAGATCTCCCAAGAGGAGCTTGGCCTCGCGGAGTGATCGAGGCTCTGCACCCGGGTCGAGATGGGGTGGTTAGGGTGGGACCACAGGGGGCATACTAAGGCGCCCGGTTAAAAAAATTGTATTTTTATAAAAAAAAAGGGGAGCATGTCCACCAACCTCCTTTATATTTTAATATTTACTTTTTTATATTTTTTGTACGATTGGTTTTTGTTTTAGTTTTTATGTTAGTTGTGAATAAATTGAAAATATGTGGGCTCTAAAAGGGGTTTTATTTCGATTCATTAATACTAACGTTGGTTTATGTAGCTGTGAGGTCGCAACATATGTATGCGTTTTCCCACAAGGTGGTGTTTGTATTCTCTGGGCCCACAAGGGCCATCGTAGAGGTAAGCAGTGGTATTACAAAAAAACATTTGAAGTTTCATTAAATCAAATTGCGAGCGAATAATTTATTCGTATGTATTAAGAAAAAATAGCGGGATATTTTTTTTATTTCCGTGGTTTGACATTGAACTACCGTATACAACCTATTTGATCCTACTTGATTTTCAAGATAGCTGAGAACTATATATTTATTTAATCATTTGTTTCAGCGCTCACTAGGGTTTCAACTGCATCACCACCGTCAGGCTGAAAAAAAGAAAAAAATCTGTCAAATGTTTGAAAATAGCGTCAATAAAATTTAACAGTTTTATTCCAGTGCCGGTAGCAAGATCATTTTTCGACTACGTATTCGAAAACGTGACTGAAAATCTCAAAATGTTCATTCGCGTTTTTAGTTTCAGTTTTCGCCGTCGCAGCACTATTCATTTTTCCATACAAAAATAATTGGAGCCTATACGAATAGGTCGCAAATTATTCTTACTCGGGCTACAGATAAAAGGTTTTTGATTACGACCAAGATGGCGCCATACCTGCATGTCAGCAACTGTCAACGGCGGATCATCTTCTCTTAGGACCGTTTCTCCGTCTAACTTCTTCAAGTTAGGCAACCTTCTTGCAGCTTCAGACCGCCACACTTCTAGCTCACAGCCGTCGTAGAGTGGGTTCCCGACGAAGAGCAGGTCTTCCAGGTGGGGCAGCTCCTAGAAATATACTTGGCTGATTGCCCAAGTGAAGCAATAATAATAATAATAATAATAAAGTTTATTTCATAAAAATACAACACACGTGAGATAATTCTGTGACTCTCAAACTAAGCGAGCCTGTGATGTGAGAGTCAGAGTTGAGTGATCATATTATTACAATTGTTGGAACTACATTAGGTTACAAATGAGAGAACAGTTACTAACTTGGTAAGATAGTTGACGAGTTATCAGAACAGTAATTTATATAACATTTTACTTTTTTACTTAAGAGAGGGCTAATAATATTATGGTATAATAATTTTACTTCCATTAAAATTAAGTGTTTAAATCTAAATGTAGAATTACTAAAAATAGTAAAATAAAGAATAAAACTAATAAATATTAATGAGATCATTTGTGTGTGAGTGTGTGTGTGTGTGTGTGTGTGAGAGAGAGAGAGAGAGAGAGAGTGTGTATGTGAGAGAGAGCGTGTGTGTGTGTGAGTGAGTGTGTGGGAGAATGTGTGTGTGTAGTGGCTCATGGTTATGATGTAGCAATTATTTTCTCAGACTCCTCATAGCTGATTTCCAACAACCAATTTTTAACCGTTTGTTTGCTTGTGGCATAGGTATGATTAGTAATGTTACAGTGAGTGTTGACATTATTGTAAATGAGTGGGTGCATGTAAGCGGGACATCGTCTGGAGAGGAGAGAAGTGGCTCGAATTAAAGGTATCCTAAAAATACGCTTGGCTTTTATGATTTCTATGTCAGGCCTGTTCTTTAAGGTTTTGTGTGTGTGTAAGGTTGCGGATAGTATAAAAAGTTGACGAACGCGGAGTACCTTACACTCTTTGTATAATGTGTCAGTGGGGTGAAGAAATGGTTTTTTGAGGAGAACTTTGATGACTGCTCTCTGAGCTCTTTCGAGCTCGATGAGAGCAGATTTACCTGCTCCACCCCAGATTGATATGCAGTACTGTGTCACGGATTGGCATATTGCGAAGTAGATCGTGCGCTGTATCGTAGGTGATGTACAGTCTCTTAATTTTTTGAATATGTAGATCAGTTTACGGATGCGGCTTGAAACGTATTGTATGTGTAATTTATACGAGAGATTTTCGTCTATTATTATACCGAGATATTTAGTTTGTGGCGTGCGATCTATTGTTTCACAGTTGCAACTCTGGTGGTCAGGATTTTGATTGAGCTGGCAGGTGTGAAGTTTTAGTGATACATGTTGTGGGGGGCTTGATTTGCGTGTTTTATGGAAGGTGAGGTATTTCGTTTTCTTTATGTTTAATGTGAGTAAGTTTAGGTTAAGTGTTTTTACGACAGTTCTGAGTCCATTTTCCGCGAGGCGATAAACTTGATCCCATGTTTTGGCATGGAAAACTATTGCTGTGTCGTCCGCGTAAGATATTATCGATGCATTACTTATGTTAAGATCTAGGATGTCATTCATGTGCAGAGCAAACAGAGTTGGGCCAAGTAAACTGCCTTGTGGAAAACCAAAGTTAATGGGGAGTTGCTGACTTGTGTTTTGATCAGACTTGACATATTGTTGACGGTTCGTTAAGTAGCTTTGGAACCAGAGCAGAGGTGTTCCTCTTACTCCGACCGCTTCTAATTTTCTTAGCAGTAGTTTAATAGAAATAGTGTCAAAAGCTTTAGCTAGATCTAAGAAGACGCTGAGACAGCATTCGCCGTTTTCAATGATGATTGCTACTTGGTTTGTTAGCAGTGTAGCCGCGTCTTCCGTCGACCTTCCCTTTCTAAAACCAAATTGTCTACTGGAGAGAAGATTTTTGGATTCAAGGTAATTAACTTTTTCGAGGATTTTGGATAGTATGCTGAGTAAGGCTATGGGTCTGTAGTTTTCTGGTAGATCTGTGGGGCCTGACTTATGGATTGGAGTGATGGCTGCAAGTTTCCGTTGTGTTGGGAATATTCCGGATTGTAGACTAAGGTTAATTAAGTGGGTTAAGGTGAAAGCAGCGCAATTCTAGCCTTTTTGATCAGTCGTGCGCTGATTTTGTCGGGACCTGGGGAGCAGTCGTCGGGGAGCTGTGCAATGAATTTGTATACTTCCTCTTCGTCGGTGGGACGGAAAAAGAAAGAGAAGCTAGTTGATTTACTTGGTCTGTGTTTGTCAGCAATAGAGTCTTCTGACTCAGAAAGATTTGCTAGTATTTGTTCAGCTAGGTTTTGACCAGCGTTTTGACGAAGTAAGTGTTACATTTGTTTAGAATTTCCTGGGGATCTTGCGCATCTTTGAGTAATTTTGATGTATTTTGCTTACGAGAGTTTGGGTCGTATATAGATTTTATTGCTTGCCACAGTTTTCTGGGAGATTTTTCATTTACGCGTATTTGCTGGCTATTGTATTCATTTTTAAGATTGCGTAGCAGCTTATTGCAAATGTTCCTGTATCTGGTGTATATAATTTTTTTTGTGGAATCTTCTGTGTTGGACCTTGAGGCTAGATGTAATTTGTCTCGGTGTTTTATACATCTTATGAGACCAGGCGTTATCCACGGTTTGATATTGAGTTTGTGGCGTACGGTTCGAGTGCTGTGTGTATGTTTGTCTATAGTGTGAGAGAGCGTTTCGATGAAAGATGTTGCAGCAGATTCAAGGTTGTCGATGTTGGTTATGTTGGTCCAGTCTATGGTAGCTAGTTCTTTTGCGACTGATTCTTCGTCTATTTTGAGCTTATGAGTTTTATTGTTGGTATTTTTGTTGATATGTGGTATGACTGCCATTACAATATCGTGATCTGTGATTGAAGTTTTGCAAATTATCCCTACTGGCTTAGTTGGGGACTTTATGAAAATGTGATCAAGGCAAGCTTGATATCGTGTGGGCTGAGTGATTGCTGGGAGCAGGTTGTGGGTAGCCATAAGGGAGGTGTAGTCTTGCATCTTGTCGCTTGTGTGGTCACAGATATCGATATTTAAGTCTCCCTTTACTATTATGGTCGGGTATTTACTTATTGTCCTTAAGGCTGAGTCTAGAGATGATATGAAGTTTGTTATATTTGTGAACGAGGGAGAGCGATATATTCCTAATAAAGCAATTTTATTATCTATTACTAGTAAAAGATTGTCAGCATCTAGTATTTGAGACTCTAAAACTGTAACACTCCTGTTTGTTTTTGTGTAAATAATTATGCCGCCATTTTTGTTTCCTTGTAATTTTGTGCAGGATGTAGTATAGCCTGGCAGTGTGTCAACAATTGTACCATCATTCAGCCAACATTCCGTCAAAATGATAGCGTCAAAGTTAATGTTTAGTCGTTTAAGTGCAACACAAAAGTCGTCAAAGTTGCGCTGCAAGCTTCTTATGTTGAGTGTAAGTAGTTTGAAATTGGTGTTAGTAGATTCGATGTGTTTCCTGCATTCTTCAAGTTGAACGTACGTGTGACAATCTAAGCTAATTAATTCGTCTAAGTTTTCAGTGATGTCAAGTAACGCCATTTGTATCGTAAATTTTGCATTGTGAGAAGTTGTCAATTTTTGTCACTATGTCAATTATTTTGTTTGTTTGCAGGGTAGCGCAAGAGGTTGAATAGAGCCGTGAGTGAGTGAGATGTTTTGTGTGAGAATGTGATTGTGTGAAGGTGTGTGTGCTTGGTTGTTCTGAATATGTGTAAGGCTGTATTTGGTTATCGTATGAGTTGAAAGGTTTGTTTTTACAGCTGGGTAAATATTGCATATAAGATATTGGGAAGTGTTTATCTTTGTTATTGTACTGATGAGGTGATGAGTACGACAGCGTATGGGGATGGTCAGTCTTCCCGGCCGGCGTTCGGGGCACCCAGGCGGTCTTCCAGGTCGTCTTGGTTGCGGATGAGGATGGCAGGATAGCCTTCTTGTTTTTTGATGAGTATGGAGCCATTCTTGATCCAGCAGAATCTGTAACCTTGCTCTTTGGTGCGTATTTTGGCGGCGCGAAATAACTGGCGATTTGCTTGAGTCAAGCGCTCGTTGAAGTATATGTTTTTATTTGGTCCTTGCACCTCGATGTCCGCGGTTGTGAAGTTGCGTCTAATTTTGGCAGCCTTTAAGAATTCGTCACGTTTTTGGCGACGGGTGAAACGCACCACGAGAGGCCGGGGAAGCATGTCTCCAGTTTCATTTTTGCGGCGTGGGCCAGCCCTGCTTGCAAAGTCAAGATCTTGTTCATTAATGGACACACCGATTTTTATTGCTGTAGTTCGTATGATGTGTTGCGGGTTCTCGTGGTTCTGTTCGGTGACTCCTGTAATCTCTATATCGTACCTATAAGACATTTGTGTTTGGGTGTTCATTTGGTCTCGCAGAGTAGATATAGTGCTATGTAGGGTAATTATTTCGCTCTCACGGTCCTCGAGAACTTTGATTCGTAGTGATTGGTCGTTCATTCGAGAGTTGCATGCCTCCAGGTGTTCAGTTATATTTTTAATGTGGGACTTAAGGTCTTCCATGTCACCTCTGAGTAGTTTTATCTCTGCGGTGAGCGAGGATAGCGCAGTTGAGTTATAAGGAGCCAGGTCCCCGGAAGTCGAAATGTCGCTGTTTGACCTGGTTGGTACGCTGTGCTCACGTTCGTCGTTACTGGGGGCGCGTGAGGGTATGCTGGTGCCAGCTTTAGCCGTCTCTGGAAAGCACTTAGTGCAAGACCAGTTGCATTTGCTTTGCTCTGACATCTTACGCAGGTTTGTTATGTTTGCACACAGAGCGTGATATACATTGTTGCATTTCAAGCACTTTATTTGTTGTGGGCCGCGTATAATTTTATTACATGCGTAACAGTTTGAGGTCATTTTGGCTGGTGAGGTCGGCATTTGACTTGTTTACTATCGGGTGAAATGAAGTTGCAGTAAATTTGCGAGGTATTGTGGATGCGCGATACGAAGTCTGCGAGAGCGACTGAGAGAAAAAATGCGTGCGTCGCAGCTCGTCTCTTTTACTCGAGGTGGAGAGGAGCTTACCTCGGCTGTCCTGCGGGGCCCGGCGTGACGTATGCGCACTGATTTGAGTTGATAATAATTATTTTGATGCACTCCACTTTCGAACTAGTTTTTATTAGGAATAGTGTGTATTATTGCGTGTAATCTTTTAGTAATTTCTTGGAATAATTTGGTGACGTCTGCACCTGACCGTGTCTCGAACTCAACTCCAGAGACTACTTAATAACTTAAGAAGTACTTATATGTTTATGGGTACTTATAAAAAAAACAGACTATTTTTTACTTGTTCTTCTTTTCGCTTCTTTCTTCTCGCTTTCATGCGGTTTGATTAGATTGAAGAAGAAGAAGAGGAATCTGCAAATTTTGGGTCGGCACCGCGCGAGTCATACGCTTCCATAGGGCGTAGCGGTTGTATTCTCTTGGTAGGGCACGGTAACCCTTTACCATCAAGCAGGCCGTTTGCCGCCTTAGTAAAATAAAAAAAAACTGTGGGAGTGATTTCGCAAAATGGAACAATTGTGATACAGGAAGCCGGGGAAGCGCGCGCTTTCTGATTTGACCAATGAGCGTGCACGGCTGTAAGGATTGCCATCTACATAACCTTTAAGTCAATCAATCAATTATTTATTTAATGGCAACACAAAAAATTACAATCCGTATTTTGCCAATGTCATGTAGATAATAGAGATGATCCTCTTGGCAACGTCGTACGGTGGGATAACCATCAAGAAGGTTGGCAACGTCCTTCTTGGCAGTCTATGGACTCCATTTCACCAATCACTAGAAACATTTCTTCATTTTGTTTAACAATATTATACGATTTACTTTTGTTAAACACGTTGTGGAATTTTGATCACATTATACGTTGCCTATATAATAAAATGAAAACCACTGTATATCTCATATAATAAATTGAACAATATCAAGACAGGATCAAGACAACATTTTCCTTTGATTGTCAAAATTGAAGTCCAAACAAATTAATCGAAATACCTTAGAAAGACCAACCTTTAAGTCGTATTGTAGTCTTTGGTACTAACCCATTTTGCGAGATGACAGGTATTACACATCTTAAGTGACTACCTACTGTAAGACTCGCTTGTTTTTAACATATTGAACTGCATTTTGGAAATTAGCATTGATGACAATTAAATAATTTCATAACTTGGTCTTGACCAGGATCATCAGGGTAAATTCATTTTTAAGCGTGCTTATAGTTTTTCAATCAGTGTTGAACAAAACTACCTGCAGTTTATTGAATTCGCTCCATTCCTTGACCAAATTATTTGACATGTAGAGAACCTTCAGGCTACGCAAGACGTGTATCCCTTTCAATTTCTCCACGAGATTGTAGGATATCCACAACTCTTCCAATGTGTCACCAAGGCATTCCTAAAAAAATAAGAAGAGGTGCTATTAACTCAGCACATTAAATTAAAAAAAAGCTAGCGTTAGTGTTAGCAGGCCTTAGATATTATTCTGAGGGTTTTATTATTCTCACTTTATTGATAATGGCAACAATTTCTAATCCAGTTGCTATAATTAAAAACAAGAAGAAGAGGTGATTTATTGGTCAAAAATTTATAGGTCAGAATAAGGACTCCAGCTGTCGCTTAACGTAAGCGAAGCGAAGTCCTTATTCTAAGGTTTTTCCTATATGAAATTAAAAAAAGTTATTTTGATAAAAAGTACACGACATCGTTACTAACGGAAATAAAACGAACTAGTCACTTGTCGCATTTGTCTGTTTGTCTGTCTGAAAACTCAAAAACTTCTGAACGGATATAGGTGTGTAATTTCATGTTTTTTTGTAAGTTTACTAAAATATGACAGGTTATTGAAGATGTCGGAAAGAATAATGAAAACAAAATCGGTAAAAATATGTGCAGAAATTACAGCGTAAATCCTCTGCTACCCGGCTAAGCAGGGCGAATTGGTTATTAAAGTTATACCAAACTTCTTATAAAATATACTCGTTTGTAGTATGATCTAATACTTTAAACTATTGTCTTCCAAAATATACGAGCATATTTATTTCTCATACTAACCATTCCGGCGAAAGATTTTATATAATTTCGGCCCAGAGATAAAATTCGAAGCTTTTTCAAACTGCTTAGACCTGAAACTTTTTCAATCATATTTGTAGACAGGCTAAGTTTTCTGTAAAAGAAAGAATTTTAAATAATAAATATAGCAGTATTTTGAATAAATAAGATTGTCTCCAGATGCCATAAGAATTAGAAAGCATGAGACTAGGCATTTTAATCGGTTTAGTAGATAGGTATCTGTTGTTTTAATGCAATAAACTCAAAAATAATATATATACACTGGTAAAATAGTCCTTGAAGAGGATTGTTGGCCATAGCGCCCATAGTTAAGAAGAAGAAGAGATGAGATTTGGGATGTCATGATGCAATGACTGAAGAAGTAGCGTACATGTTTGCCTTAAAATAAAGACTTACGCTAAGTCCTTATTCTAAGGCATACATCATACACAGAAAGTGCACAGAGTACAATGTACTTATTCACTACGTGATGTATGCAAGTCAAGAGCAAAATGACGCTCAAAGCTTTCTGCCAACCCTATGCTGTGAGGGACGTGATGTTGAAATCTAAACAATCGTGACAACATACATTTAAATATTATTACTTACTCGCAATTTACCAATGTGGCTATGGTGTTATCCATTTTTTCAATGGGTGGCCATTGAAATATCAAACTGACTTCGGTAGCCGTCGCTGCCTGTTCTCCTGATTTTTCTTCCCATTTCTTTATTGCTTCTTTAATGGTTGTTGCTTTCATAGCCATTTTTTATTTCAAGTTATAGTTTAGATACTGGCTAGTATTTTTCGTTAATTAATTTGCTTAGTGACCAATTTATTGATTTAATTAAGTTTGCCATAGGCATCAAAGGACTTGTTTACAGTGCCTGACAT